>CAUJNA010003694.1:1167500-1340000 GCA_963377175.1 Effrenium voratum | reverse complement strand
CCGTATTGAATGAACACAATCCAATTCACCAGAAGCATTGGTCGCCTCAACATATGCCAGTTGTTCTTCCAATATATATAGCATGCGCTGGGTTCCCACTCGTTAACGAGAAGAGGGACTCGCCGGGCTTAATCTTCCCCCCTAACAATTGTAATTTGAGGGGGGGAGTACCCCAGTGAAGTTTCATTTTTGTTGCACTTTTGAGGGGGGGGGTTGAGAAACACGGGGGGCCCAAAATAGAAATGTTCGAAGGGGTTCTCCCGCTTGCGCCTGGGAGGACATTACTGGCCCTGGGGCCCGTCTAAAAACTGGTGCGTCTAAAGGGAAATGGCTCGAAAACCACCAGAATAATCACAACGCTTCCAAGAAACTGCTGCTTGCGGGCTTTGAGCGGCCACCAAACCGAACGCTCGACTCAGAAAAGGGTTGCATTTTTTCTGCGGGGTTGGGGTTCACAATTGAAATATTTCAAGGGCTTACCCCCCGGAAAAAGGTCCCCCACTCCCCCCCCGGCTTCAGCTTGGTTGATACTGTGGATGATTCCAAAATCCATTTCGCACCTTCTTAGAAACCTTGAGAGGATTCGATTCCCCTGTACATACCAACAAACAATGGTTTCTCATGGGTTCAAAGTGGTGCAGGATTTCGTCCATCCACAGTCCACAGTATCAATTTAGATC
The DNA here is from genome assembly GCA_963377175.1 of Effrenium voratum. Taxonomy (NCBI): domain Eukaryota; class Dinophyceae; order Suessiales; family Symbiodiniaceae; genus Effrenium; species Effrenium voratum. The sequence continues at coordinate 1,339,320 of CAUJNA010003694.1, read as the reverse complement.
CACTCAGAAGAGTGGTTTGGAGCAAAGTCCCGACATTAACCAGCGCGTGTCGAGCCTTGCACTTCTATGCAAGCAAAAGGGGGAGTATAGCCTCGTTACCAGTACGCAGAGGAAATTCCTGAGCGGTATTGTTGTCGTCTACAGCACACAATCGCCCAATGCAAGCAATTAATTATGCCCACCGAACAACAGCAACGAACTGATCACAGCAAGGGATGGCTATAGGGCCCAGATGTACCCAGCAAGTTACGAGGAAATGAGAGGTGGCTCACCGAAAAAATGGTTAAATGCCACCTTTGGAATGAATATTCAACTGGGGAAATCGGCTGGTTTGCTCTTGGTATCCATTATGACATGTTTTGCGAAGCGGCAGGTCTCCCATGGACCCAATTTCGCAAGTCCAGCCTTCGCTTCGCGGAGGAGATTCGCCTTCAGCTTTGTGGCGCTGTTGAACGCCGGGGAGAGCTGCCCGGAAAGATGGGTTGAACAGTGGACGAAGCCCATTTTGCACCGTTCAGGCACCCAAGGGAATGATGAGATTCCCCTATAATACCAACAGCCGTGGTGGTTTCAACAATGGTTTCACCAGCTTCAAACCTTGGTTGAAACCATTGCTTGTTGGTATTTATAGGGGAATCATCATTCCAGGTGTTCTTAGGTGGTTCAGGATTTTGTCCATCCGCAGCGGGGTCGTCATTTTTCGAAGGTACTTTTGTTTTGCTTTGTCAAGGACGACCAACAAAAAACAAACATTGGTTTGGGTTTCAATAGAAAAGAGGAGACTCATATGAGGGTCGTCATAAAACTCATGTATCGGGTTTAGAATTCAGAAGTTCTTACTCAACACGGCATGAGGTTATGATGATCCTCTCACTGTGTGCCTGTTGTTGTTCTTAGCAAGCTTTCCCATTTTGTGTCCATTTCAGGTTGGTGTATTTGCAGGGAAACCAAACAGAAGAAAGAAAACAGTCTCTCTATTTTGACACATACCCATGCGTGCCCGTGTCAACGACCCCTGTGCCTGAGGTTGGTAGGGATGGTTATCATTTGGGGAAGGCTACAGGCGTGGGCAGTTGGGGGTTTCGGAGTATTTCTGGTGCTCACTTCCGTGCGTCAGTGTGTAGGACACGTGTTCAGAGATGGACACCCAACGCTTTCCAGTGCAAAGACCATTTGTTGAAACAATCAAGCTGTGCTTCTTCTGAAAGGAAGCCAAAAGGAAGCTGCTCAAACAAGAGTGGTTCAAACATGTTTTGCACACGGGCCTCGCTCAACCGATGGAGTACAAGGTGAGTGAGTGAGCATAAGTCGCTTCAGCTTTGTCTGGCTTGGCGTCCCTTGGCCTGAGAAATTCCTTCACAAAAAGCACAAGAGAGGAGCCATTGGAGGGCTCGGCAAGCTTTTCTGATTTAGTTTACCGGGAAGTGTGGCAAACGCGGCTTCTGCAGTCCTGGAACTGGAGAAAGCAGATAAGACTCGTGAAGGTCCATGGCTTGCTTGGAGGGGACAGGGCTCGGAACCCCTAAAATGCTTGGTTTCTGATGTCGGGACTCGGGCCGACCTTGTATTTGGGGCGATGGTACGCCTGTGCTAAGACATGGGTGGCAATTCCGATCTTCCCTGGGGCCCGGGCCTCAGTTGAAACTTGAGCGGCCTTTTGCCGGGCGACAGGCTCTTTTTGCGGAGAGCGCAGCTTTGGTTTTCTTCAACGTCAGGACCTGATATCGCGTCCATTCAGTCTTTGGAAGACTGCGCTCTGTGGCGGGTTTGCTTTGGATGCTGTAAAATACGACATCTTACTGGCCCGGACGAAAAACAGGGGAAAAAAAGCTCCAAACAAAATCCGAAAAAAAAAGGGGAACAAAACATGAAAACACACATCGCACCCGTTTGCTTTCCCTAAGCGCCTTTGGAGTCCCAAGCTTTGGGCCCTTGGCTCTTGACAGCTTCTTTCTCCCGGAAGAGCGCGCGGCCGTGGGCCTTTGGTCTGTGCAACGGCCGACTTGCCAAGGAACAAAGGGGAAAGTTCGAACTGGCACACCCTGAGTTTCTGGCTTGCGAGAATTGAAAGCTGGCATTTTGTTCGTTTGGTCCTGCGTTGGTCTATATTTAGTGGCCCAAGCTGGGGAAACTCTGGGCAATGGTCTCACACCTCTAGGGTCCAGGGTTTGTAGGACACCAATCCGTCAAGTCCGGGTTTGGCGCAATCTCTCCATGGACAGCATCTTAGCTCTCCCATTGGGGCTGGGGGTTTGAAGATATGATGTGGCATATTTCTTGGTCTCAGCCGGGCGGAGAAAAAAAACCTGGCCGCTTGATGTCGCCAGATACATTATTTTTTTTTGCGCGGGCTCACGTGTGGACCAAGCTATGTGGGAACTTGGGAAAGCCCATGCGGGATTTACGCCCAAGCCACTCATCGCCTGCCAGAAGCTTCAGGACTGAGTGAGTGGTTTGGCTTGGAGTTGAATGTTTTGGCTGGGGTCGAGTGCGTTGAAATCGGGTGACCCAAAGGATTTTGGGTGGTTTTCCTGTTGGTTTTCGCTTGCAACTAAGGTGAAAAGTTTTGAGCCTCAACCATGAAACCATGAAACCACCTCCACCAGAGGTGCAACCCTGAAAGAAACCCAAGGCAAGCGCCCGCCGGACGCCGGAGGGTTTGTCTAGCGCGCCAGACAGCGAGCTCATCACGCAGCTCACGGTGGACGCGGCCGAAGCCAGCGGCCTTTCGGGCATCAGGCGGAGTCGCGGAGTCGGGCCGGGCAGACCAAAAGCAAAAGCAACCTGGGCTCTGCACCTGCGCGGGTGGGCAAAGATGGGACCCCTCTGCCACAATGGCTTTCTCGTGTGTGTGTGTGTGTGCTGTGCGTGGGAGTGTGGTGTGTGTGTGTGGGTGTGAGTTTCTTTGAGGGTAGCTCTGTGGTTGGTTTATCGGGGAGCCAAAATGAAAACACTTGGAATTTTGGGACGGGGTCCCCCGCGGTCTCGTCCCCCAATTTGACAAAACCACATGGGTCCCATTGGGTCCCCCAAAAGGAAGTTCCTTTGAAATGATAGAATTGTTCGGATCTCATGTGAAACATGCGGAGCAACCGTTTTGCTCTTTGATCGGGGTCCAAGAGCCCACTGTGAAGCCAGTTGAGCTTATTGTGGGTCGGTGAATTGCAGGGGGCAAACAGGAAACTATTCCTACACGGCGATCTTTGCCCAGACTTGGGGAGCGTTGTTCCTTGAGCTTCGGAGGGTGGGGAGACCATCAAGGGCTTTATGGGTCGTCCTGAGACTTCTTGGCTCCAATGATCAAGCCGTGCACCCGATTCATGCTTAAGACAAATCAAGCAAACTAGCAAGCAAGCGACCTATGTCGCTGCCGAGCTCCAATCATTTGAAGGGTAGAGGGGAAGGCAGGCAATGCAGCTGTTATGTTTCCTTTGGTTGAACTCCAAGCATCCTTCAGGATGAGAGGTGCTCACGAGTCTAGATTCAGTCGCACGTGGGCTGGCTGGTGAGGTTGTTCCCAATCAAACTGAAGGAAAGGCATCGCCACTTTGCACAGCCTTGGGGGGTTATATCCACGGGTTCACATTCTGTGGCAAGCCACGCAGGGACCCCTTTCAGTTTAGCTTGGAAGGAAATCAACATGCAGCCAATCCTTAGGAGAACTTCCCCATAGTTTTTGAGACGTCTCGATGCTGTCAAATTGCTTGAGGTCTCTTCCTGAATGTTTGGTATAGTCCGTAATGCACAGAGTTCCACAGGCATCCACCGTTGTACCCAATCGCTGTGTGCAAGGTATTGGCTGGATGTTGTGACTTGTTGCAGGCAATGTGTTTGCATTTTGTTGGCCAGCACAAGCCTTGGAATCATCCCTGTTCAGAAGATCACCATATCCCAAAGGGACACCTAGGCTACCAGGGTTCCATGCGTTGGGAAGTAGGTTATACCAATGGTTGAAGATTTACCATGGTTACAGCAGCTACAACCTTCTTACTTACGTAGGCTCAAACTCAACATCCCAGGCAGTGCCCCAAAATGGGTTCAATTGTTAGATTGCGCCCCCGCCCTTTTGGAAGCACAATCACACTCTTTTTCAGAAGGCAACGTGGTCGGGTAGCCCCAATTTGCTGGTTTGGATGTTTGGTTTGGGTTTTTTGAACCCCTGGTTGTCGTGAGTACATGGGAAACCACTCCCCTACCCGAACACCTCCACCAATCCAATCCAAACCACCAAAACAACAACCATCAACTCACTTCCCGAGTTCATGGACTTTTTATGTATATATATATAATATATAATATATATAAATAATATATATATATATAATATATATATATATATATTCCGTGTTGCCACCCTCCCCCAAGAAGGTATGGGGGCCCCGTGACCCCGGAAAGGCCCGGGGGGGGGTCATCCGACGGATTCATGAGCATTGACGATGTGGAAGTAGACAAGAACCACATCCACGGGGGGGGGGGTAGTTCCACCCATGACCAGTAGACCAGACCCGGGGGGAACTGGTTCCACCATGACCATTGGGGGGGGGGGGCTGGCAACGCTGTACCATATATGTAAATGTGTGTGTATATATATATATATGTATTTATTTATTTGTTTGTTTGGGAACGACCATTGCAGTGGTAAATCGAAAGCTTGGAATTGGACCTTTTGTTTGGCCAATCTTGGATCGGAAGTGAAGGGGCAAAGCGCAAAGCCACGAAAGCGAGTCCGCAGTCCGCAGGCCGCCGCCGAGGGTGAAGAAGCGCCGGAGGTCCTCCCTCTTCTCCAAGCGCTCGGAGTGAGCGCTCCGCTCACTATGCGAAGCGCGGGAGTGGAGCGCGTCGCCGGCGCCGTCCGTAAGCAAAATCGGGGGGGTTGGCGCAAAGTGGGGGACGGAGCAGGGCTTCGAAGATTGCGGGGTTGGCTTGAAATGGGTTAACAGGGCTGAGCATACCCCAAGGTTTGGGGAGGTTGTTCCTTTCGTTTCGAATCCTTCGGCTGCCCCTAGGCTTGTGCGGGCGGTTCCTGGTTCAGAATGGGGAAGCGACCAGAAATGAAAGGTGGAACAACCCATTTTGGATCCCGTTGGAAGCAACTGTGTGCGGGTGTTTGCTGAGGGCAACTCCTCTTTGCCGGATGTGAAGGGACATGAAACGGAGAAAAAAAAAAACAAAGGAGAAAGAAACAGCACCGCATTTTAGGTCAGGAGCCCCGATTTTGACATACCCATTGACCATAGCAGCCATGGCGATCGCTTTCAGATCGCCCCCGAAGACATCTTCGGGGGGGCGCCGCTCTGCTCGTTGCACGTGGCCTGAGGGCCGTTCACTGTGAGCCAAGGGGACTTGTGGCGGAGGTTCGTTGCAGGGGCTTACGTGTTTCACTAGACAAAACCCATCATGGGCTATACAGCGATGTTGGGGTCGAATACTCTATTGTGCAGTGGCTTCCGCCTTGTTTCAACTGGTTTTGGAGTCTTGGGTTCCGGTTCCTTTAGACTCCAACCAACAAATCGGAGGCGAATTCATTTTTTCCCCCATGGAAATCCACTGGGCATCTGAGAATATGAAATGGGGCGGGGGTGGTGGCGCATGTACTTCTTTACCTGTATCCTTTTCGGGTGGTTCAAAAGGGGAAGCCAGTTTGGCTCACACACGCCCAAAGGATGACCAGTGGTTTCCAAATTCGGCGGAATGGTGAACTGCAGTTCCAGCAAAGAGGCCGAGTTCGAGTCCGCATGGCGGGTCGGGTTTGGGGTTCTGTGGTATTGCCGTATCCTATTTCAATAGGCAGTTTATGTCTTTGAGGGTCTGGAGGTTTATGTCATTGGCAGTCCTTGGTGTGCTGTATGCTTCCGAATCAGCCGACTCTCGGATTGGACATGTTCGTCATGTTGCCTTCCGAACAGGAGCAAGGACAGGGCAACGAGAATCCTTGTGCAATGTACCAAAAATGGGATTCCTGCTAATGTATCCTGGAGTTTGGGATCATTAGGTTGTGTGTCCAAGCCCCAATTCGAACCTTCCAACTTCATGTCTTCCTTTTCAAGACATCTTCCCAGGAAGGTCCCTATTGTTGATCGCCATTGCTCCAACCACAAATGCACCAAGTCCTCTTTCCCTTGCCTCGCCGTTGCTATCCAGGCAACCGGCGAATGAGCCACAACCAAGCCCGGGCACAAAGGCAAGGATTCAACGGGTCAATGACATGGTGTTGGGCTAAGGCTTAATTCCCCAATCTCCTAACCCATCGTTCTCTTTAGAAGCCACCTATTTTCCAGGTGTTGGGCCCATGATTTCAAAAAACATCGGATCCCTGAAGAGAATGGGGAGGGTACCACTAGAGTTGGACAGACCACCAGGTGTTGGGTAGACCGTCTCAAGCCACGAGCCCGATGAATGAATGTTGGACGAATGAACCCATGGATCTGGGTGTGTGGTTTTGCAGGCCCACCTTTTGGTTGGTAAGTGGAAAGCCAAAAGGAACCCCATCAGCCTGGATCGCCAGTGGCTGTTTTTCTTTTTTCCATGCACTTGACCTCAAAAACCCAGCAACGGTGACTGAACCAAGCAGCAAGTTTCTGGGTTTTCATCTACCAGGTTTTGATTGTGGCTCGAAAAGGCCGTGGCTCCGCGCTGCCAAAGTGCAGCAGACCGGATCTCCAACCCATCAGCGAGAGCTCGATTCCGGGGGTCGAATACGAACGCCTTTTTTCGGGGTGCCTATTGTATTGGGTTTCCTATTGTTTGGGTGAAAGGTCCTTTTCGGCTTTTCTATTTCTTCGGCGAAAGGTCCTTTTTTGGGCTTCCCATTTTTTGGGGTGAAAGGTCCTTTTTGGAGGTTCCCATTTTTCATTCGAGCGCAAGTTGCCCAGCGCCTTGGCTGGGAAGCCAGGATTAAGGCCCTGGAGCATTGAGTCCTTTTTGCAGCGTCTCAAGCTGCATCGTCTAAACACAAGGCGTCCCTTGCCTCACGCGAATTCGTTTCGCCCAGAATAAATTGAATGTTTCTCAAAATGGGGATCCCCCTGCCAATGTGTGGATTCCGTTTGGTTTCGTTTTAAGTGCCAATAGAAATTCAGGGGTTCCACCATTTTGAGAAGCACGCATTTCTTCAGCAAGAAACGGGTTCGCTTCTTTTTTTTGCAATGCTCACCGAGCAGCTTAACAATTGCCACAGGTGGCTAGTGGAGGTCTGCCTCAGATTTCGGCGCGGGAGCGGTCAGTCTCGACATAGAGATACAGACATAGGCGCACGATCAGTCGAGTTTTCCTTGACTCTGCACGGCCCTCACAAAATTGGTCAGTACTCAAAGGAAAGGGGTCATAACTCCACTTCTAAGTAGTTGTGGAGGTTCCAGGTACTCTTTTTTCTTGGGATTTGGCTGCCTTTGAAATACTCCAACGAACACATCAACCCAACCCATGGGCAACTGGGCAGCTGGGCACTTGAGATACAGACCGGGAAACTGCTGCGTCCATGTATGAGAAGCTCGACATCCCCTTGGCTTGACAACAAGTTCATTCATGACACTGACATGCGTTACTTGCATTTTGCGCCAGAGTAACAAAAACAATCACAGATGTGTGTTGCAACTTGTGCAGATCTGCGAGGAAGGGTCATTTCTTGACTTGTTGCAAGTCGGCACGTTGCCAATCGTACCGTTTCTTAGAGAAACTATGGCTGATCTCAACAAAGCGCACAAGACGACGCAATTGCTGAGTTGGCACAAGGAATCAAACTTGCCACTATAAATCTAGGCTTCATTTGGATGAGTGGGTTTTCCCTGCTTGCCCTGTGAACACCCGAAAGACGGGGGACCTACCCACCCAGTCTAGTGAACACACACGCACATGCGCGCACACACACAGACACACACACACACACACCACACACACACACAGACACAGACCCAGACACAGACACACAAACACACACACAGACACACAGACACACAGACACACAGACACACAGACACACATACACACAGAGACACAGAGACACACACACACACCACACACCACACACCACACACCACACACCACACAACACACAACACACAACACACAACACACAACACACAACACACCACACACCACACACCACACACCACACACCACACACCACACACCACACACCACACACGACGAAATGGGGCGGGGGTGGTGGCGCATGTACTTCTTTACCTGTATCCTTTTCGGGTGGTTCAAAAGGGGAAGCCAGTTTGGCTCACACACGCCCAAAGGATGACCAGTGGTTTCCAAATTAGGCGGAATGGTGAACACACGACACACGACACACGACACACGACACACGACACACGACACACGACACACGACACACGACACAACACACAACACACAACACACAACACGCAACACACAACACACAACACACAACACACAACACACACACACACACACACGCGCACACACACACACACTTTGTTCTCCGAAAAAATGGACCCCAGAACTTCGCTGCGATTTATTTAGGGCCTTCTTGTGCGCAAGACTCTTTGGATCGTTCCCGGATTTAATGCTGCGCCAGCTCAAGTCCTGGGCTATCGTGGGGTTTCACCGCCGGGCTGCAAAGTAGCACCGGCGGACAGGTTCCGAACAGCCTGGCCAAAAGGGGAGTGCCAGCCTGACGAGAAGCGACATTCGGAGCTCACATTTGCCTTCCTGTTTGTGGGTCAGGCTAATCTAGCTTTCAGGTGCCTTGACAATGTGGTACCTTACCTCCTGGACATCTAGATCAACACAACCTTGCTTCTCCGTTTGATTGTCAGAATCGCTCACCACACCGGCAAAGGATGCAACTGGCCACTTGCCTGCGGAGGGCCGCTTTCAGGGCTGGTCGGAGGGGGACCCGGGGACCCGCGCAGGTGGACAACAACCAGCTGGAGACTTTGGGCTACCTGGGCTTTTTGCCCTCCTTGGAGCGCTTGCAGGAGAGTGATTTCAGTTATATCGGGGCAGGTGGCTCCCGTTGCGGGATCACTTGGGCTTGGTCCAGCCACTTCGATACAAGGGGCATCTCCTCCATTTGTATCTTGACTGCTATTGGGTTGGATCTTTAGACTTTCACTTTTTGGCTGAAATCAAGGGGTTTTCCCACTAAACCCATAAGTTAACTAAACTTTTTGCAGAGGGTTCAACAGCAACCAAGATATGGGGAGCTTCGTCTTTGGGAAGCCATCTCTTGATTGTATCATAGGCAATCCCCTTTCCCGCAGCTGTGGGCAGGTGCGTGCCCCAGTGTGGGGAGTCGGTTTTTTTCGGCCGAGTCTTTGGGCTTTTCCTGGAAAGGTTGCCCGTTTTTCTGAACCGGCTGACCCGGCTGAACCCTTTCAAACTCGTTAAGTAGTCTGGGTGTGTTAAGACATGGGGCACTCCCGAGGGCGGTTCTGTGAACCCATGCGAAGGTCTTGCGGGGAGGGTCGGCCAGGGCTTGGCTTGAAACTGAGGCGCAACTTGGCATGAGAAAGGCGCAACGAGGGATCACGAGGGCTTAATGACGACTGCGATCTGCAGGGTCAAGGAAACCTGGGTCGGATCAGGGGCAATCTGGACTGAAGAGTGCCAAGGCTGAATTGTTCCGCTTGCCCCAACTGCGATGTCGAGTGTTCTGCTGAGCTCGTTTCTGTAGTGCGAGTCTCGCCCACAAGTTCTGTAGAGGCTGTGGGGTGTTTTATCGGTGCCTCCACGGTTTGGGCAATCCTTTGGCTTCACGAAGGATCACCTCGCTCGTGGGCTGCGGACTTGTGACTCATGGCTGGTAGGTGTATTGCCTCATTTCCCCTCGCAGATCCTTCCAAGTTTTGAGGTGCAGTTGCTCTATCGGGCGGTCCGCGTGATTTTCCCTTTACATAGTTGGACATAGAAAGCAAGCCAGCCGCACTCGCACAGAAGGCATGGTGAGTTGCAGGGAGCTTTGCAGGCGAAGCACAACCGGATCCGGTCCCTTGCCTCCCCCATCGCTGCGGGGCGCCTGATTTGGATTGATTTGGGGCGCCGTTCAATCCTCACCCATGGCTTAAGGGGATGAATCCGCTCCCCGGAGTCGGCCACTTTTACACGGGCTCCTTCACGTCTGTCGAGCGTGGCCCGTCGACCTTGATGGGGGGGGAGCTAGCACCTGGGCTCCGACTGTACCTGGAGTCGCACATGGCCACGAGCGGGACCCAATCCAACCACCAAAATGGGGGAATTCACCTACCCCAAAATGGGATCCCATTGGTTTTGCCCCACAGCCACATGTTGGTCTACCTTTGCCTGTGACATGCAGTTGAAAAGGAAAGCACCACAACACGAAGCTCGGATCCCCTCCAACCCTTTGTGTTCTTCACCCTGCAATCTTCACATGGAGCCGGCAAGTTACAGCTTCTTTCAACCGGCTTGCTTTAGCGAGGTATGGTCAAGGATTTGTATTTCTGCGGATATCAAACAACCTTGCCGTACTTGTTCTACGCCTGTGTCACAACACACGCTGTCATTCCGGTGTTTCGCATTGAGTTGGGCATGGTGGAGAATCCTTCATCACAGAAAATTGGTTTCTGCCAAATGATGGATTTTCCATGGGTGTTGCTTGTAAACCCTTCACTTGCCTATGGACCAACTTGTGCCCATCGCAGTTCATTAATGTTTGTATCCACTTGCGCAAGTTCTTTGCACGCCAAATGGACAGTGTATGCACTTCATTTATAGCGCCACCTTTGAATCCCTCAAAGGAACATGGTTTCCCACATGAACAATTGACAATACCACTGGTAGTCTGCTGTTGCTTGGCAGAGGGCGTGCGTGGTCCGCAAAAAAACAGAAACAACAAGCAGAGTCCTACCCAAGAATTATACAATTCATTTTCATTTGGCCATATCTCATGTCGTCTCATGTTGCTGGAAAGCAGTGACCACCATGTTCTTTTGAGCATATCTCATGCCGGAAAGAAGTGACCATGAAGGCCTTCTCGCTTCCAACTTAACGGTGGGTGTCCCTTCGCTTCAGGCCAGCCCCTTGCTGAAGACGCTGGAACTGGCTCGGGGCCGAGCGCAGGTTGCGGGCACGAAACGAACGGCTGGAACGAAGGTGATGGTGGAAATCGAAATCCGGGAGTCCCGCACCGTTCAGAAACCCAAGGGAATGATTCGATGATTCGATTCTCTGGTAAGTATCAACAAACGTTATGGTTTCCGCATGGCTTCTTAGGTGGTGCAGGATTTTATTTCGTCCATCCACTGTGTGTTAGCTGTAAATGGGCAAGTCTGCATGGAAGCAACGGGCTTTCCTGCTATATCGAACAACAAGCTCGATGCTCCTTTGCCATTCATGGGGAGCCGTCTCATGGGGAGCCCCAAATGGAATCCCTGAAGTGATTGGTTTCGCTCGGGTGATGGCCTTAGTGTGTGCACTGTCCGGAATTGTTTGTCTCAAATGAACGGACCATGGACCCACAAAATGGATGGAGTCCTCTTGGTGTCTCTTCAATACCAAGGGTTAGTCCAGCAAAAGTCCTGCCGCGAATCACGGATTGTCAACGTGATGTTCCGAAGAGGATGTCCCAGGGGGTCAAGCCATTGCCATGAATACTTTTGTTGCCCCTTCAATTGCAATGCTGGAGCATATTGCTTTTAGGGTCGGGCCCAACTCAAGGAACACATGCTTTTCCCCAGCATATCCTGCATCTTGGCGAATCCGGCGAGAACCTCCAGTCGGTGCCTACTACAGAAGCATGTTGTGGCGTGGCTCGTCTGGTTGTTTGATGCACCTTAGTGCCATCCATGGTGATGGAGCGCTACGTACTTTGCACGCCTAGATGGAAACAGAATCATAAGCCATGAGATTGTCTCGAGGCAAGGCCGCAAACGAATCGTGCTTTTCCCTGCACGTGCCCCTTTCCAAAAACCAAAGCACTATAGACTAGGCACAACGAGGTGGGACATTTCCCCCGAAATCACTCCATGTTGGGCCTGGTGGTTCCCAGCCATCCGGTTCCTTAGCTTTTTTTTTTTTCGCTTTTTGCGTGGGGTTTAGTGTGGGGTTTCCCATATTTAATCCACTAGACGCTCGCCACTTTTCGCAGATCTGACGGAGAGCCCAGTCCCAGTCGCCTGGCTGCAGCCTGGCTCAAGCCATGCGGTAGTCTGCAAACTCCATCGGCCCTCAGGCGCGAATTGAAGGGGTCAAGGGCGGATGGAAGGCTCGGCTCGGGAGTCGGGAGGCGAAAAGGGTATCGTTTTTTTGGGTGAATTATAACGACCTCACACGACCGAATTCACCCCAAATGGTGGTTTATGTGCGTTTATGTGGGGACTGGACCCCCCAACCACCTCAGTTCAGGTTGGTGAATATTGTAGTTCACCCAGATCCTTTTTGGGAGGGTCTGGCTCATATATCTAAGATGTTATAAGCGGCGCAGGTGTTTAGGCGCAGGTCTTCACATAGCAAGGTGCCACAGTTTAGTACATGTTTTCGAGCCACAGCCATGTGCCCGTTGGGTTTGGGGATGTTTTGTCCAAGTTGCAAACCGAAAGGTTTGCCGCTCGTTTCGTCGGCGCACTGTGGGACGACTGGCCGCAAGACGACACTGGGAAATGCGTTGCTTCTTACTTGGTGGCTCCCAGCCATCCCCTTAGCTTTTTAGCCTTTTAGTGCTTAGTGGTAGTTTCCATTTGACCCACTAAAAGTGATTCACTTTTGGCGGGGGATCTGAGGGCAGCCCGGCTTAGTATTAGGATGTTTGTGGTGTTCATTCTCGAAGAATTCCATGGGCGGGTTGGAGGATCCTGGCCACGATCACCCGGCTTTTCAGTGCTTCTGACATCAGCCCACGGAAGAGCTGATTGGGGGCTGGTTTGATCCGCGAAGCCAGCCACCCACTTCCTGAGCTGGACTTTGAACTTTTGGGGAAATTTGAGTGGTAAGCAAAAAGTTGGACTTTTTCTGGCCATTCCAGCCGATCGGAAGTGAGTTGCCAGCCAACCAACCAGCCAAGCCCAAACAAACAGGCAGGCCTTCGACGAAATGGGCCGGGCGAGCCTTGGCCAGAAGAGTTGGTCGGGTCAGTTTGGCAGCTTGGGCAGCTTGGGCCAGGTGGGTCAGGTAGGTCAGGTGGGTCAGGTAGGTCAGGTGGGTCAGGTGGGTCAGGTGGGTCAGGTGGGTCAGGTGGGCAGCTTGTTTCTTGGTTTGGTCAGGTGGTCACTTGGTTCAGTTGGGTCAGGCTTGTTTCTTTGGGTTGTTTGGTGCATTGAACGGGGCCACCCTGGCTGCAGGTTTGCGAAAGAGCAGCCGAAAAGGCCCGCTGCTTTAACACGGGGCCACAGTCCTTGAATCCACTCAGACAGGCGCTGTGAAGGCAGGTTGCTGTTGAAGGTACTGGACTTCAACCTGTTCACAAGACTCCCTTTGATCACCCAACATGTACCCATAGTGTCGCACGGTCGTTTCGAACATATGGCCGGCTGTTCAAAGAAAGCCCTAAGCAGGTGTCAGGTATGCTGAGTCAGACTGTCAAGAAGTTCATCGAGTTTCAGAGCAAAGCCCCTTGTGAGCTCAGCCGATTCGCGCTCTAATTCAGACGGGCTCTCCAGCCAGAGTGATGCGACACATTTGCGCAATAGCATTGCATCTCACTGCATTTCACCATCTATATTATAGGTGACGCATTTTTTTTTCAGTGTGTGCTGGTCGCACAAAGTTACATCTTGTGAACGGCTTGCTTGCTGAGAGAACAAAACCAGTCGGTTTGGTCATAGGACCGAAGTTCACAGGACATTAGCCAATTTCCGCGTGAGAAAATCGTCGTTGAGATCTTGTAGACTTTCGGCGTGCCCCAGACTGGTGCCTTTCTTCTTTTGGCTATGTAGAGTCAGTGGCCATGTGATTGAAGCTGACAATTTCAACCTCTCTGGGATTGTTTGCCAGTCAGTCCGTTGGGTTTTACCATTCTTGCTCTTGTTATTGGGCGGGGTTCCCTTTTGAAGCACGCACAAGGTCGGACGGGTTCTTTTTCTCACCGGGAAACTGGGTGTTGCGTCCTGCAAAGGGATGAAAGGCAGGTCTCCCTCTCCTCTTGCCCCCGCCCAGTCGGGGAATGCTGGTACGAGCGGAGGCCGGGCAGGGCCTTTTTTGACGTGGGAAGTAGCTGGAAGCTTCGCCAGCTGCTGAGGCTCACTATCTTCAGTAGGATTCTTGATGTTGTCTGGGCATTTTGCCCTTTGGGGTGTTTCGAGCGCCTGTGTCGGAGTTTCTGTCAGGAGTGCTTTTGGGCCTGGGTTTGGTGTTTTGAAAGTCGGTTCTATGGATCTTCCGCGTGGGTTCGCCGCCTTAGGCGTGTCCTATCTGCTTGGGGTTGGTGCGATAGGTTGGGAATCGGTTTTGGGGATTCACGAATAAAGGAAACCACCAGTTGGATGGTTTATGAGGGTCATTCCCTCATTCCCTGCTGAGAAACAGCAAGAAAGTTGAGGATGTCCCTGTTTCCGAGTGGCAAGTTGAACCGTCGCTGCTTCGCTTCTGTCTCCATGTCCGTATTTGCGGAGCAAATACTAAGTGCTGAGGGGTTGAACGAGACCCGTCTCTTTCAGATATATTGGAACACTTGCAGTTTATTGTTTGGATTTCCTGGCACGGTGTTCTCCCATTCAAGCTTCTTTTGCATGACATGTTCAACGGCGTAGGACAACGGCTTAGACGTGAGTTTTGTCAAGGAACAGGCGCCAATTCAAGCCCAACTCTGCAACCAGGCAAAGGGACGTTTGCTGGCAACTACCTCCTTGCGGACTCTTCCTTTGTTTTGGCCCGTGCTGCTCGCTTGACAGTTGCCCGCCTCCAGTTGCGAGCAGTCGCCACTCGTCACATGTGCTTGTGTTCTCTAGAAGACGACCAAACCAGGGAAGTCAATTGATGAAAGGTTTCCTTTGGTATCCCCTCACAGACCAAATGTCCGCCCTTGCCCTTGACAGGGTCCAATCGGAACAACTGGGAAGCGTGAGGCGATGTGGATCAAGTACTCGCCTTGGCGATGCCCGGCTGCAGGGTTTGGGAGGAACAAAACAAAGCGATGATAGAAGCTCTGAAAAGGACTATGTCATACCTTCCCCAGAATTAGTTATCCTTCTTTTTCTTTTTTTTTGCTTTTCTTGGGTTCCCTTTGTTTCCACTCACCAGGCAAAAAAACAGAAAAACACAAAACACAATATGTTTGGCAGGGGTCCTAACTCCAGCCAAGATACGACTCATCTTCGACGCGTTACTCAGGCCATCTTGAGTTCAACGAAGACTGTGAATGCCATGTTCAGATTCCATTTGTGGCAATCTTCAGGCTTGGCTCAGTCGCGATCTATAGCATGTAATTCAATGCGTGCCATGCTTGGCATGCCAAGGATTGATCCACCGCCTCTCCGGCTACTTACAGAATTGCGTCAATCAGAAGGCCAGAGTGGCCCAGTGCCGTGCGGCCGTCGCCGGAAAGAAACAACAATACACACACACACACACACACGCACGCACGCACACACACACACACACACACACACACACACACACACACACACACACACACACACACACACACACACACACACACACACACACACACACACACACACACACACACACACACACACACACACACACACACACACACACACACACACACACACACACACACACACACACACACACACACACACACACACACACACACACACACACACACACACACACACACACACACACACACACACACACACACACACACACACACACACACACACACACACACACACACACACACACACACACACACACACACACACACACACACACACACACACACACACACACACACACACACACACACACACACACACACACACACACACACACACACACGCACACCCGCACACCCGCACACCCGCACACGCACACCGCACACCCGCACACCCGCACACCCGCACACCCGCACACCCGCACACCCGCACACCCGCACACCCGCACACCCACACCCGCACACCCGCACACCCGCACACCCGCACACCCGCACACCCGCACACCCGCACACCCGCACACCCGCACACCCGCACACCCGCACACCCGCACACCCGCACACCCGCACACCCGCACACCCGCACACCCGCACACCCGCACACCCGCACACCCGCACACCCGCACACCCGCACACCCGCACACCCGCACACCCGCACACCCGCACACCCGCACACCCGCACACCCGCACACCCGCACACCCGCACACCCGCACACCCGCACACCCGCACACCCGCACGCCCGCACGCACCGCACGCCCGCACGCACGCACGCACGCACGCACGCACGCACGCACGCACGCACGCACCACACACACACACACACACACACACACACACACACACACACACACACACACACACACACACACACACACACACACACACACACACACACACACACATCGGCGTTGCCCAAAATCCACGTTTTGGCTTTGGTTTACGTCCCAGGTCTTTTGCAACTAGACGGCGTATTGGAACCTAGTGTCCCTGCAGGTTGCCAATCAGCGAGGTCCCAGCGAGATACCATGGAAGGTCTTGAAAGCTCAGCTTCAAACTTGCCGTCAAAAAACGATACCCCAAAACCTGAGAACAAAATCTGAAAAACGGTACGGGACGTCCTAGCATCAGAATGAATACACCCCAGACAAGTAATTTTGACGCTGACTCATGTCAGAATTTGGGGGCACAGGATGAGATTCAGCGTTCCTTCGGAACGGCCAACGCCGCTTGCGGCGTTCTGACCAGGCGGCGTTACACTGGTTCCACCCTACGAGCGATGCAAGGGGTAGAGGTAGGACACATTCTACGCTCTACGAGTGGCAATCAGCGAAGCAACCTATAAATATGTTTTCTAGCAGGGTCTTTCCAATCACGCGATCGAACAATTGCCATGAGTTTTCATGGGCCAATCAGCTCAGTGATTGGACAGCAGCTAGGTATGGCTGGTTTGGTTTATCCCTTTCGGGGGCTCGGCCTTGGTGGTTCGGATTGCTTTGGATTTGGATTTGAACCCCTTGGTGCTCGTCCAGTGAGGGGTGCCCAGGGCACCCCTTCTGCCTTCCCCGCCGAACTCACCAAACCACCGGGCTCCAAGGCTCCAATCCCCCCCCTTTGCGAGGGAAGCTGATATCTTCACACATAGTGTCTGGGTGAATTATAACGACCTCACACAACCTCATCCCAAATGGTGGTTTATGTGGCGAATAGCCCCCCAAGCACCTTATTTCAGGTTGGTGAAATAGTGGCATATGTCGCCCCCCGGTTGTTTCTAACTCGACAATTTTCAGGTGGTCTTGGGGTGGCTCGTCCTGGACTCCATTGTCAGCTTTTCAATGCTGGTCTTCTACATTGTCTTCCGCGACATCGCATCTCTTGGCGCATCCTGGCGGGACGTTCTGCCATGAGCTTGTGAAGGTTGGGCGTTCATTTGAAAACTTGTGCTGTTCGCTGGATGTAAGTTTGTGTTGCAAGTAGGGGCCCGCAGACATGGTTATGTAGTACAGCTATATAAAGCATGTTTGTGGTTCCCTACTTTCAACACAAATTCACATCCGTAGGGTAGGGGGCCGCAAGCACGTTTGTATAGTTTCTTTTGGCTTGCCTTTAAGAAGCCAACAAAAAGGGGGGCTGTCCACACATCCTGTGCCCTGGTCAAAGCGGTGTGAATCCCCCCCCCGGCGAGGAGTGTTGTCCACCCACCCGGACAAAGTAGATTTGGAGATTTGGATAGATATGACATGTGTCAAGCTCGAGTTGTTGTTTTGTTTTTTTTGGGTGGGGGAGGAAGGCTTTGAGCCGCAACCAAAAGGACTCCAAGTCTTCGGGCCGCCCCTGTTGGAACATTTGGCGGAATCAAGACTTGCATGCAGGATTGCCCAACCCTGCCCCATTTTGAGTGCCCAAAAAGTCGCAGTGACGAAAATCCAACTTGGACCAGCCCCTGAGTCCAGCTCAAAAAGTCGCAGTGAAGAAAATCCCACTATGACCAGCCCCAACCCATTTCGAGTCCAGCCCATTTTGAAGAGAATGTCGCCCCCCCCGCGCGCTTTTTTGCTCCTCAGTTGCGGCACTCCAAGCGCCTCTGGCTCATAGGCGGGCCCGCCTTTTGGGGGGCCGTCGCCGGAGGGGCCAGTTTTATCCCAGGGAGAAGGTGGGGGATTTCGGTTTCGGGCTTGCCGGTGTGCTAAAATAAGCCAAAAAAGTAATTAAGGCAACTCAAGTTGATGACCAGTCTTCGAACCTTGCAGGGCGTCTGCAACCTGGTAGGGAGCAGCGTAACACGAATCATCCTTCCGGATGGATGTCCTTTTTGGTTGTTTTGGTCGAAAAATCGAGGGCGATTCCTGGTAAATCCTGTTGGTTTAGTCATCTACCAGGGAAATCCATCTATTGCCCCCTGAAAGGGCGCCTAGATGGTAAAATGGGATGGGATCCGGCAGAATCCGGTCCCTTGGGCCTCCTTCGGTTTGCTTTGGCCTGGGTGTCTACTGGAAAACGCTTCCATTCAACCCACGAAGCCCAGTTTTTTGAGTGGATTCCGCATTTGGTTTTCCACTTTTGTTTTTTTTTTTTGTTTGGTGGAAAGGGTTGGCTTTCTGGAAAGTCCACCAACCAAAAAGGATGCCCTTGTTTTCCCCATGGAAATCCACTGGGCATCTGAGTAAGAGTTAAGACTTGTTGGCAATGGAAAACGGAGAGCCCAGGCAATCCCCCAAAGCGAACCCACAAAGCGAAGGTTCATGCAAAAGGGGCAAGGTGGAAGCATCATCTTTCGGATTGTGTTCCAAGGGAAATAGAAGAGGTCGAGGATTTCGGAGGGTCGTCCCTCTTTTTGAAAAGCGCCATCCCCCGAAGAAAGCACTCACGGAGTCTCGGTTTTGACCGTGTGAAACTTGGGCTTGCGGTGAATACACGGAGAGGAGAAGTTGTGGTTGGACTAAGGACGCTTAATATAGGTGTCCTTTTTGTGTTTACCTGGTGGTTCCATCAACTACCAGGGCCATCTCTTTGCCCAAACAGGACACCTAGGGGCTTCTAGGGAAGCCATCCAGGAGAGGCTCCCGGATGAACTCCCGGCTTAAAGAACATGGCGCCCCACCTCTTCGTGCATTTGCTTCGCAGGGCTGGTGCGCCTGAGCGTGCTGGCCTTCTCGGTTCACGTGGTCTTCCACAGGAGGCGGACGTGGGAAGGGGATGGGGCCGCTTTGGGGAAGGTCATGGCGCTTGACCGCGGCTCCAGGTCCATATTGAGGATGGACGAAATCCATTTCGCACCACCTCAGAGACCCTGAGAATTTCGGATGACTCCCCTGTAAATACCAACAAACACTGGTTTCCCATGGTTTCCAAGTGGCGCAGGATTTCGCAACCATCCACAGTCTTGAGGCCTTGCGGCTTTGACTTGCGAGACTAGCCTGCGGCATTGCTTCGGGTCGCCGCGGGGGTTCGGTTCGCTGGGGAAGCGGTTCGGCCAGTCGCTTCTGTGGGCCATGGAAGCCCAAGTCGAGCCACGTTTTTGAGCAGGAAAGCCTCTGATTTGGAGGCGCCGGTGAAAAACCACCCGAAGTCACGGGCTGGGAGGCGTGTTGGCTTGAGGTTAAGGCGGTTGGAGCTTGGGGCTAGGTTGGGCTGGATGGGGTTGGGTTTGGGTATTGTTGGTTGATTGGTTGGGTGGGCGGTAGGTGGGATGGCGTGCTGGGATTAGCGGGTTGGTGGGTGGTTGGGGTGGTTGGTGGTTTGGTGGGCTTTTGTGTGTTGTCTTGATGGCATGCAAGTGTCGTGGCCTCCAAGTGGAGTTTCCGGACTTCATATGCTTTTTGGGAGGGCCATTTTGGGTGGTAAACAGGTGTGTCTGAATGGGGAATCAAACCCCAGAGCATTTAGTCACTTCAGTGGATTGGCCGAAAGCGGTTCAACTTACATGGGGGCTGATCAATACTCCTGGCCACAAACGACCATGGACAACGTTTCCCATGGAACTGAAGGAAAACCCAGCCGTTTTCACGGGTTTCTAAAGGTTTTCTAGAAGGAAGATCCTTGCCCTGTTGCCCTGTACAGCATGGGGAAGGTACCACTAGAAGAGCGGAGCTCCACTCAGTCGGCTGAGGCATGCCAAGGGTGGGATGTTTTTCACCCTCTTCCTTCTGAACGCGTCCAGAGCTCGGCGAAGTGTCGTATTTGGCGAGTCGTTGAAACGGTGGTCGAATTGGAAGGAAACGGGAAACGAAAGGCCGTTTTTGTTTTGCGTTTCCCTTTGAAAGAGCCAGCACCGCTTCTCAAAGCGTAAACGGTGGTCGGATTGGAAGGAATGGGAAAGCTCCCTTTTGCTTTTTTGCCCCGTGGAAAGAGCCAGCATCCCTAAAGCGTAGCTTCCAAAAAGACACCTAAGGCGACCCCGGCATGCTGGCCGACTTTGAGATGCAAGAGCATGAGCCGAGCGCATTTCTTCGCCTGGCACCTTGCGGCCGAGGTTGGTCTTCACCTTGTTCATCTTCCCCATAGAGAGGCGCGGATGTGCCGCGGATGTCTGGAGATCTGCGGTTTTTTTGGCGCGTGTTGGGCGAAGAGAGCTGCCAAGTTCAAATGCTCGATCTCAGGTTTGGATTTGAAGCCCGGGTTCTTGTTGAGGGTAAATGGGCACCCACCTCGCCACCACCCCACACCACACCCCACACCCCACCCCCACCACCCACACCCCACCCCACACCCCCCCACGACCGATTCGGCGCTGCGGACCACCAAAACACGAGGGAAAGATTCGGCGCAGCTCTGACTGGTGACTCAACGGGTCGATTCGGCAGGCTGGAGTGCGACTGCCGGGTGGCCACCTGGTCTCAGCCTCTTGGCCCAACAAAAAGCGGCCTGAGCTACTGGGCCCTGCCCCCTGCCCGGGGTGGCCGGGGTCGAAACCAAGAAGACCGACGAAACCAAAACAGGAAGCATCCCCAGAGGTGTGTGGCGTTTTTTGTTTTTTTTTTGATAGGACTTCGCCCTGGTCCAACCACGCTCGCCTCTTGTCAATGACTGATGGGAAGGAATATGTGCGGTCAGAGTTGCCGCCAGCTACACCAAACACAAACAAACCGAAGGATCTGTCTCGAAAACCAGGTTTGTCGGAATAGCCTTCAAAACCGGGTTTTGGTTCCAAAAACCACATTTTGCACTTCAGAACCCGTAAGCAACCGTATCTAACCCGTACAAAACCCGTTATGAATTCGTAAGAGCCAGTAATCTATAATACAGTGTCCAAGAACGGGTTTTGGATATTTTTGGATTTGATGTTTTGTTTTGAGAACTGTTCTCCTTATGTGCCAGAGCCTCCCTTTTTCCGGGTGGTTGCTGCACATTCCGGAGGGCGTCCTTTCGCTTTTCGAGGCTGCACTCGTGTTTTCAGGGACCATTCTGAGGTTGACGTTGATGGCATCTCAGCGGAGCCAGTTCCTTTGTCAGATGTCGTGACCTCCGGTTCAGAGGCACAGTTCTGCCCACGTTCATCCCCACGTTGGCATCTCCCTGGTTTGGGTATTCCCTATCGTTGCACCCCCAGTTCTTTCTTTCCGTTGGAGACTGCTCATGGGAACCAAGA
Source organism: Effrenium voratum (assembly GCA_963377175.1). Classification (NCBI taxonomy): domain Eukaryota; class Dinophyceae; order Suessiales; family Symbiodiniaceae; genus Effrenium; species Effrenium voratum. The sequence goes on along the minus strand of CAUJNA010003694.1, from coordinate 1,317,693 downwards.
CGCCCACCATGTGGCGTTGACAATCCTGCCCAATCTTCGGACTATTTTCATAAGAGCCTATGAAGCAGGGTTCCGACTGCATCATTTCCCCTTTGGGTTGCCATCTGTTGCGGTCATCACGTCGGCAACCTCAAAGTGAGTTCCGAGCGGGGCGGTGTGCTGATGTCTTTTGCTTGGAACCGTGGATGGTTGCGAAATCCTGCACCTCGAAACCAATGGAAACCATTTTTTGTTGGCATTTGTAATACACCAGGGTTTCTCAGGTGCGAGACTCGCGGATGTCCCAACCATCCACAGGAATGGAACCATGCTTCCTTCTGATCCACTCAGACCCGGCTAGGTGCAACGCTGCTCAGTCCTTCAGCTTCTCAGCGACGCGGCCGAAGAGGGCAGATCTCAGTCGCTTGAGGGACGAGATGCGCACGGATGACCGGGGTATCGGTTTTGGGCAGTCCCATTCCTCCAGTTAGTTGTCGCAGGCTTATTGGTGATGATTTGTCGCAGAATCCCTCAGGTATAGATATGAATTAGTATGCTTGCACACGATTGCATGGGGTGTCTTAGAATCCAAACACTGCACATCAGCGGCTACACACGTGCGAACGCCCGTGAGCCGTTTGCCGCAGTAGCTATACGCGGGCCAGGCAATGTCTGGTAAAGTTGGCTGCAAGCTATAGTTTGGCACCAGTTAAGTTTGTCGCGCAATTGATGTCTCATGACGCGATCATTTGCGTTGCAAGCATGTGTAGTTGCTATTTTTCTCCCCACACCTGGACCCAGTACATATGCATATGTCTTGACTGCTATTGGGTTGGATCTCTAGACTTTAACCTTTTGGGAAACAAAGGTGTTTTCCACTAAACCCCTACAAAGGTAAACCTTTTGCAGGGGGGTCAACAGCAACCAAGATGTGTGCAGTCTGCAGTGGGTTGAATCCTTCAGCAGCTTAGCCAAGTGCTTGTGCACTTCCCAGTGTCAACGGATCTGGCTGTGGGTCAAAACCGTTTTGGGATCCTATTTTGGGTTAGGTGCACCTCCCATTTTAGTCGGGATTCTAGTGGTTAGGCAAATTCCGGCTTGTGCATGTATCACGTCTCAACTGGTTGTCTAGCGTTGGCTCACTCACTCAGGAAAACGACAGGCGGGGTGCGGGACGTCTGTTGCGCTGCCTTCTGGCTGCCTCCATTTGACCAATCCGATTTGCCAAGCGAGGCAAATCCGCATGTAGTTTTTTCCTGGGACAAGTCGCAGCTCGCCTTCCGATGGGACAAGTCTTAAGCTCAGGAAGCCTACACCGCACAATCCCATGGGCGTGCCTCTATCTTCAATGAAGTCGGATAAATTTGTTTCGAGGAGCCATCCAGCTGGGATCTTCATATTGGCTAAGCTTCACTGCCGCCAAAAAGTAAGCAGAGGGAACTTGAAGACCCCTTGGCGGAGGCGGCGTGCATCGAAGTCTGTTGCAATCCAATGCCACGTGACCGATGGTTAGCAACTCACCTCTTCAGTCGCGAGGATGAGCACTCTTGCATGTTGATCATTTGTTGTTCTCTCTACTGCTAATGTTCCCCCCGGATCAATAAACCCCTGGTTGATTAATAGGGGGGTGTCCCCTTTTAGTGGGGATTCATCACTTTGGGAGGGAACACTCCCCTAATAGTGGGACGGGTTTATTAATCCTGGGTCAACATTATTGGGTTGGGTCCTTAGACTTGAGCTTTGGAAATTCTTCTGGGGGTTTCCATCAAACCCAAACGTTTCAAACTGTTCGCGGGGTCGTTGCAGCAACCAAGTGAAAGGCATTGTTCTTGGCTGCGGACTTTGACTCCGCGCCAGGTACAACGTCTACCGGCCTAAGCCCGTTCATGAGGACTGGCAGGGGTGATCGACCTGGCTCATCCTTTTCTTCCATTTGGTTAAGAATAGTTTGTATTTTCCCTTGTTGGTTTTAAATGGAATTTATCACTACCGTTTTTTTTTTTTATATATATTTTCCAGGGGTCATAACCAATTGGAAGTGTTGGTCAAACGCGGGCAACTCCCTCTTTTCTTGCAATAGAAGATGCGCAATGGAGCCAAGCTGATATATTTGTTTGGGGGTGGTCCATGTTTTCCGAAAGCACACGAATGACAGAACCCCTTTGGTTTTCACATTTGGGGGGAGCTGCGCTTGCAAGTGCCTTGTGTCCAACATAGGATCACGAGCATAAGTGAATAATTGATTGACAACACGAGAGAAAACGGTGCCGTTTGCAGGGTCCAACCAGGTGCAGACATACTCGTCTTTGCCTTTTTGACAACACATATGAAGGCTCCCTCACCTCCAAACTTCGAACCACTGAAACCAATTCTCCTTGGTTACCCTTTAGGTTTGAATGGGATGTTTAAGCCCCACAATGTTGATCCCGGATTCACACATGTCTCAGATTCATAGGGCATGGTCCCCCCACCTTGACAAACTTCCTCAAGAATCAGAGACCTTACTCGCAAGTGAGTAGCTGGTTGCTCATGAATTCCCGCCAGTGAAGGTTATGTGGTGTCTAGTGTATCCTTTGTTCCAACCATTTCTTGACCACCCCATCCGTTTTTCGACGAAGCAAACCATTTCTGTGTCAACATAGTGGGAGCAGCCCCTGCCTCAACATGCCGGTTGTATTTTTGGTTCCCTCCAAACATCTCTAAACCAACCTCAACAAGGTACGTTCAACATGCCTGAAAGTGTTGGGGTGATTTAGCTGTGGGTCAAAAATAGTACCCAAAATGGAAACCTGGTAAATGGAACCACAGACTAAAACCTGCGGGCCCCTGGTGGCTGTATTTTGACCCACACCCATGGTTACCTTGACTGACTGTAAACACCTTTAAACCGACCCTAAAAAGGTAGAAGGCGGGTACCGGTCGCTCGTGCTCCTCCCAGCGCGCCAGGGCGACCCTTGGCAGGAGGCTGGGCCGGACCACCGGATGCGGCTCGGCTGGGAAGTGGTCGCGGTCGGCTTGAGGGTAGCATTTTGGGGGGTTCGGAAACCCTGGGGGTTGTGGTTGCCTTGAGGACAGCATTTTGGGGGGTGCAAGGGGAAACCAAAAAAGCAAAAAAAACACCACTTAGGGTGGGAACCGCCAGTGTCTTTTTTGAGGCATACCCAATTGTGACGGAAGCCTTCTTTCATGGCTTTGGAGGGAAGCCAAAAAGAAACTCACCTGGAGTCCCTAAGTTTGAGAGACTTCCAAGCAATTACGACACTCTCCGAAGACTCATGTCAGCTTTGGATGCATCCGGCGAAAAGAATTGGCTGCCCACTGAATGATTCGGTCCTTCGGGTTGATGAAGGAACTGGAGCCTCCAGAAACACGACGGGTGCGTGTTTCTATTTTTTGAGGGCTCCCTTTTGCAGCGTGTGTTTCGTTTCAAAGCGAATCCAAAGGGAAACCACCCTTTGTTGTAAGTTCTGTTATTTGAGGCAGACCTGCATGTTGTAACTTCTTCTCTTGGGAGTCTGGGAGGACCGCTTCGGTGGGGCAGGCGAAGGTCAGGACTGGCCGGGCGATGTTGAGTTATTCTCAGCTTGCCACCCCGCAAAGTGGGTGTGAATGTTACTTGGGGACATCATGTAGGTGAACATCATTTAGGGTGGGGATTCATGTCAACCACGTTCTTGGTGGACATTTAGGATTCACGAGGTTTTTTGGCATTCATGTCCATCATTTTGGATTAATGTCCACCACTGTTGAGGTGGTTCCTCTATCAAGTTCATGGCCGGCTCAATGTTCGACTTTGACAGCCCATGGTACACACCTTGATCTTTCAGGACCCTGAAAAAGCAGTTGCCTTTGGCTGAGTTTCCAGTTTCAACCAAGAGCGAAACCAAGAAGGACCCTGTTTTTGCGGGCCCTTGGAAGACCAAGGTACAGAACTCGATGCATCTCAAACATGCTTTTCCGTCTTTGCGTGAGCGACCGAGCGGCCAAGGAAGGAGATCCAACCACCAGAGGTGGCGGACGTCTTGTCGCCTCCGTCGGAGGAATCTTTGATGCAGATGCAGGACACACACTGCGGTTGAAGCGCAGCCAGTCAAAATTTGAAACACTAGAGCCTTTTGCTTCAACAACGTTCAGCATGCAGAATGAGGATCCCCTCAAATGGTTTGCAATTTGTCTTCGTCTGGGTGTCAAGGATGTAGTCCACCCACAGTGTGCCTTGATTTGCTTGATGTTTTGCAGGAATCGGGTGGATGACGAAGAGACTACAAAGAAACGAGAGAATTGATCTTCGATTGGTCTCAGCCAATATCTTTTAAACAATCTATGTATCACAGTACCCATGTCCTGGACTCGAGCGGGCCCACTGAAATTTTCTGGGCTCCTCGTGTTGAGTTCCTGGAGGGTTGTCGCAGGGTTCTGGTGGGTGTCGGATGTGGGTACAGGTTGTCAGATGCGTGAAACGATAGATACATGTCACAATTACGGTCATTTGTGGGTGATGTTCTGCCTATGTTCACAGCCACATGAACGTTTTTTGACCGTCTTAATCCAAGCCAGTCAACCCTGAGCCTAGCCAAATGACAAGCCAACGCATCAACAATTTTCTTGTTGATGACTAACACAAGGTTTGGAGACGGCCTGTCAGTACGTGTCATGCAGGCAGGTCCGTAGTTTGACATCCAGGAGCCAACATTTGGGGGATAGTTTGACAGGGCTCCTTAAAATATACATTTTGCAACCATGCGAAACCTGCTTTGTCCACCAAAATAAAGGGGAACAGTTGAAGAATACTGAGCATATTGTATGTTTGACAGGTGCGATGCCAATGATGCACCACCGCTTCCAAGACATGTTTGGTCAGTAACCTTCATGTGGCATGCTTAGCTGAGAAGGGACTCCTTGAGTGTAGTTTGCCAGGAGGAATCGTCATGTGTAGGGTAGACGTTGTCTGTCCACCGTTTCACATATTCAGGAACCCATGGTCAAGCAAAGCTTCCATTCATGAGGTTCATCCCTTTTGCAACCATGACAGTTTGCAGTTGTCACGTGTTTCAGTTCTCCAAAGGTACCAATCCTCCAAACGCATCCGCGTTTGGCTCAAGCTGCCCGAGGGCGAAAAGGAGTGCGTCCGCCATTTACTTGACGACGCGCAGTATTCTTTATCTTTTGGTGGCGGCAATACTTGGATCAGGATTGAGATTGCTTGAAATCAAACACACCGAGCTGTTCTTATCTTGATTCAACTGGTTATCAGCCGCAAGCGGCTCTTAGCTGGTTCTGGATCGTGAAGCCACGGCCGAGCAGGCGAACCCCCCCATTCCGGACGATTTGTGGGAGCTGCTCAAGTGGCAAAGATCTGGGAAAAGGGGCACAAGTCAGAAGGCGACTATACTGAGACAAGTCTTGGCAGCAGACGGGTGGGACTTGGATCGCGAAGTAAGTTACTTGATCGAGTCAAGCACTTGAACCTGCCGGTGGAGTTGTATTACTGAGTACCTACTGTCGCTGAAGAATCGCAATCCGCATCTGCATCTTCTTCGACAGCCGGGACCGCCGCTCCAAGGAACACCTGTGAAGCGATCATTCAGGTTACCGGAGCCAGAACCTGCAGAAGAGCCACCGAAGGAGTGGGCGGGCCTTATTAATAAGACTGCTCAATTCGTGGCCATACAGCCGACTGAGGAAGCAAGGCAGGAATAGACTCTCCGTGCGCAAGAAGACCCTGCGAAGTATCGATTTCTGAAGGCCGAGGACGATCTGAGCGTTTTTTTCGAGCAGCATTGGAGCTGGCAGTCAAGAACGCCAGCAACTGCAGTCACAGCCTTTGCGGCCCCAGATCAACCTGCCGGACCAGGTCAGGTATTACGTGCAGGCCGAGGCTGGCACGACCTGCGTTGAGGGGACCAGTCGGTTCCGGGAGGTCCTGATGGAAGGACGTATCGTGTTCTGCACAGGGACGCAGACGTTCAACGAGGATTGCCATTGAATACAACTGCGCTGCTTGATCTGAAGCATCATTGCCCCGACTTGACAGCCGTTTGTATTTCATACTTGCGCGCGGAATCAACACGCAGGAACCTGATCGACGACTTTATTGCGAATCATCAGACCTTCTTCGCGTTTACGGCAATTTTACAACTGAACGTCCTGCTGGCAGAGTTGGAAAAGTAGCGACCATCAAAACTCTGAAGATTCCCTTGCACAAGTGCTTTATCATTGACGACAGTTGTGAAGCCATTCATTGAAGAGGCAATTGCAGCGGGGATCGCAAGCATCAGTTGCATCGCAAGCCATCAGTTGGGGGCGACAAGCATCACATTGTCGGTTGGTTCGCTGACGCTCTGCCTATTGTCGGACGTTGGGTACAAAAGCTGAACAATTGAGGTTGCACAGAGAGTGAGAAAAAGGAACGATGACGGATTGGGAAGCCCGTAGCAGGTCGCATTCGGACATTGATAGCTGATGAAACCCCTGTTCGAAGGCATCAGCCGTTTTTAAGGAGTATTTGCCCAGCATTAGCATTTATCCATGAATAAGGCAGATCATAGAATTGAGGCTAATCAGACCATGCAGAGTTCTGTGAGCAGCAGTAGAACGCCTTGTGCTATCAACAACAGCAAAATGTGTCATGTGACCCAAATGTCCCTGACCTTGCTGCGCAGGCTTGTAGTGTTCTAGATCGTGTGAGGCCCAAGCCACCGAGGACTACCATCAAATCCCGTTGATAGCGCTCACAAAGAAAGGGATTATACTCGAGACCAAGCTCAGCAGTTGTGGACTGAAGCCCAAGGTTCCGTGCAAAATGCACATGCCCAAATCCAGGAAAGGGATAGGATGCATGGCAAAATCGAAATTTGATTACACGCAGCAACAAGTGCATGTGCGAGTGTCAAAGATCAAGGAACAGGAAGTCATGATTCAGAACATGCAAGCGGGTGGTCAATATGGTGCTCCCCAGCAAACCATCCATCATGGCACGGACCCAAGTTCATGTGTGCAGGAACCATCAATGGCCGGCGCATGTGGCGCAGGAACCCACAAAGGCCGGTTCTAAGGGGCAAAAGTCAAAGCGTGACGGTGAAGCGCAAAAGCTCCACCGCGAAGCAATCTAAGGGAAGTTCTGATGTTCAGGAACCAAGAAGAATGGCCGGATCATCGGGGCTTGGGGGAGGTGATCAAATGCCACAAGCATCAAGCCAAGGCAGCCAAGGCATTGAGGCAGCCCTCAGTTTCCTAATCGCAAAGGTCGAAAACCTGACTGGGGATATGAATGATTTGAAGCAACAGAAGGCCCGTAGCTTTCATGCACAATCTTCCAGTGACAAATCTAGATCGCGTGATCAGGCTGGTAGCCAAGACACACGGCCTAACCGTGATAGCAGATCCTAGAAGCACGCCTCAAGATCCGGGATGTTCATCTAAGAGCCGTGCTAGCATAAGTGATGAAAGTGGATCTGAGTCTGATGCGACCCATCCTCAGGATCTTCTTCCAGTTCATTGAATTCAAAGAGCTCAGGTGGGGGAGGCGGCGAGGGTGGAGGGAGTAGCAAAGATTCGCCCAGCAATTCTGAAAGTGGTTCTGATTCTTCTCAAAGTGATGATCTTTACCGCAAGGAAAAGAGGCTGATGCGAGTCAAGGCTTATGAAACTTTCAAGAATCCGGCACTTCAGTTGTACAGCAACATCACAAAGCTGGCAAAGGGCGATGAAGCACCCGTGTTCAAATGGATCGATAGGTGCCACCGCGAGGACGATGTGTCGAAGTTGAAGGATTCTGGCAAATATGCTTTGTGGGTCATCGGTTGTTGGAGCAAGCGAAAGGTACTCGCTTTTCCATGGATTTCCAATCCTTGCAGGAGAAAGCCCAGAAAAAGGGTCGCCAGCCAAAAGGTCGGGTGTATACTCTCGTGGCATGTTCTTGCAAAGTACAAATCGCGACAAGGGCACCTGTTTGACTCAGCACCGTTTGTTGTCCTTGAAAACCTCGGGCAGAGATGTGAAAGTGTTGGAGAACTTCAGGACTAAGTATGACTTCGTGTTCAATTCGCTCGAAAAGGACGAGCGTCCGAGCGAAGGCTCACTTAGGACTCACTTGTTCGAAGAGCTTAAAGAGCACCCTCTGATGTTGCTGCAGATCGATAAGTGACAAAATGGGTGAAGCGTCCAGGCGGAAGAAAATACTTCTTGTGTTGACAAGTCGTTAGGTGGTGGTCAAAATCAAAAGGTTCATGCGAACGTTGCCAAAACCAAAGAGGAAAAGAAGGAAAAGCCGAAAGGGTCTAAGGAAAGCCCCAAGAAGGATGACAACCCCAAGAAGGGGGGTGAATCCAAAAAGCATTCGAACAAGCAGGACAAGGGGGAAAAGGCACCCAAGAAAGGGCGACGCCTCTGATGCTCCTGCTGCCCCTGCGCCCTCAACTCCGAAGAAGAATCAGCAGAAAGGATCCGGAAAGGGAACCCCTGGCACCCCGAGGACGAATAATGAGTTAAAGCGAAAATGCCTTGCATGTACTTCGCCTTTGATAGCTGCACGAAGGACAAGTGTGACTACCTGCATGACAAGAATAACCTGTACAAAGGGCCTAAGCCTAAGGGCTTGAGGACCCCAGCTGGCTGCAGGCGTAGCTTTTTCAAGCTCACTGCCCGGCGCACATGCTGCCAAGGTTTCCCAATGCTGCCTCAAAGGGTTGTGGGCGGGAACGTTCAGCCTGAAGGATGCTTGTTCGCAAAATGCAGAAAACGCCTGTCAAAGGGGCCAAAAGGAGCCGCAAGCAGGTGTGGAAATCGCAGGCGCCATCATCAGGATTGTTTCAAAGGACAATCATGACAATGATGACAGCGCTCTCAGCCATGTCTCTGGAAATCCCCGCAGCCCGCAATGATCAACAATTGCAACATGGCAACTGGGGTTTCTTGAATTGACAGTGGTGCTGGACAAATCTCATTTCTTAGTGATTTTGTAGATCATTTCCCAGACCCACCTGAGAAGCTAAGATTTGCTACTTGGGGGGGTTGAGGCAGGGTTCTGGTGCAATCAAAACGCAAGGGAAATTAAGCGGGATCAACGCATTCTACTCCGAAATCACAGGGGCGGTGAAATACCTTGGTTGGTTGCCTTCACCCGGGATTGCAAATGATCCTCTCCACAACCCGAAGTTGGACAGACTAATCAGGTCAATCAAGGAGGGAACAAGAGCGACCCATCTAAAGGCCGGCTTTCACCACGCTTTGTGGCCGCGATCCATCGAATACTTTTGTGTTGCAAAATCAATTTCGCAACCAGTGCCTGTGCATTTGCATGACACTGAGGAGACCAAAAGTTTCAAGGGAGGTTTAGCAGCTTACGAGGCTGCTAATAATGGTGAACCCTTCACGGGTTTCAAAATTCAATTAGGCGCCCTGGTTTACAATAAGCCAGCTAAGCACGGGTGTCTCCCTCCTTTCAACCCTCGCACTTTTCCAGGAATCTTTGTTGGTTGGAGGTTGGATGCAGGATTCAGGTTCCGTGACGTGCGCCTGAGCAGGGTTCAAAACCTGGTTGTGTTGCGATTGAAAGGGGGTGGTCATAAGGGCCCCCTGCTTAAGGAAAACACGCGGCGGCGCAAGGCCGCGCAAGCTTTTTCGATAAAAAAATGTCGCGTAAGCGGTTTGGATTGTTTTAATAACTTTATGTAGTCATTTGGCAGTGGCAGGGGCTGATATGTTTTGAGGCTAGGTAGCTAGCAACTGGAGGTTTGTGCATGTCACCAATGCTTTTTTGCGGCTAGTCAGCTGGCAAAACGTTGCTGGGGAGGAAAAACGCGAAAACAAAGTAGTGTTTGGGCGCCCAGAATGGCTCAAACACCAAAAACGGAAGTCGTGCGTGTCACTGATGCCTCTTTGAGGCTAGTTAGCTGGCAAAACATTGCTGGGAGTGGAAAACGCAAAACGAATTAGCGCGCGCCGCTAATTCGTTTGGTTTTGGGCGCCCGGAATTTCTTGGTCTCAAACACCCAAACCAGAATTAGTGCATGTCACTAGTTCTGGAAAACGCAAAACGAATTCGTGCGCACCGCTAATTCGTTTTTGGTTTTGGGCGCCCAGAATGTCTTGGTAGAGGCTCAAACACCCAAACACGGAATTAGTGCATGTGACTACTTCTGGAAAACGCAAGACGAATTCGTGCGCGCCGCTAGTTCGCTTTTGGTTTTGGGCGCCCAGAATGTCTTGGTAGGGGCTCAAACACCCAAACGCGGAATTAGTGCATGTCATCAATGCATCTTTAAACGCAAAACGAATTCGTGCGCGCCGCTAATTCGTTTTTGGTTTTGGGCGCCCAGAATGTCTTGGTAGGGGCTCAAACACCCAAACACGGAATTAGTGCATGTCATCAGTGCATCTTTGAGGCTAGTTAGCCAGGCCATTGTTTTTCTGTCTTTTGGGTTCGGCTCCCGGCGGCGCAGCTGTGTGGCACAATTGGTTGGTGCGGTAAAGGTGTTGGGCTCGAACCCCCCCAGCTGCTGAAAGCAGGGGGCAAAATGTGTGTGGACGGGTGCGGGTGGGACGAGCGTGCGCGTGTGCGGCGAAAGCGGGCGTAAGGAAAGCGTTCCGTTTCGTAAGGAACTGTTTTCGTGTGAGTTGCGCGCAAGGTTTGCGCAAGGGAAGCTTATATAAATGCAAGCGCGTAAGAAAACCCGTATTGCGCGTAAGCTCGCGCAAGCACCTTGGCGTAGGAGTTCCTTACGACCTAGATTTGATTGAACAAGACCTTTTGAACGTCGCTCACCTGGTTTTAAGCTTTTAGGACAAGATCTAGAGGATACGGCAGACCTCTGAGCTGGTGATGCCGGAAACTTTTACCTTTCCACCCTTTGAAGCCCAAGTGTCGAAGCTTATGTTGTTCAAGCCGGGTGCGGAGCTCAAATCATTTGAAGCAAGGGAAGCCCTGCCTTTTGAAGGCAACGCTCCAAAACCTTTGGTCAGGTCCAGAAGAACCTACATCACCCTTGAGCGGGCGATGAGGTTAGGCAAGACTCCGGGGTGTCAAGGATGCGCCAAAATTGCAGAGGGCGTTCCCCACTCAGATGAACGCCATGAAAGATTCAAACGATTCCTTGAACATGAAAGCAGTCGAGGCGGAGAAGCGATCATCTGCTCCCGCCACTCCAAAAGCAGCAGCAATGCCCGCTTTGCAGCAGAACGCAAATGCGTGTCCAGCCACGAATCCTGAACAAAATGAAAAAAAGATTTCTGGGAATTAGATGAAGGAAAAATGTGATGGAAACGGCTTCATGTGCAGCCTAGGAAGCGACTTTTACTCCAGTTGGTAAGGATGTGCCGTTTGATTCAGACAAGATAACTGCACATTGTTCAACCGAATGGAAATGTAAAGGGCGCTGGTCGACCTATGAGGACGACTGGCAGCACGGATCTCCTAACCGCCGCGTTTCGTCGAGGAGCTGGACAGGTGTGACATGGTTCTTCCCAAAGGAGCCAGTTGAGACCAAAATCGCTAAAGTTTCTGCAATGCAAGTGCTGACTGAATCGGACGCTCTGAAAAGGGGTGATAATGCCGTGGTTTCTATCACTACGGACCTCCAAGAAGAGATTACCCAACCAAACACTTGAGAAGCCGTAAATGGACTTGTGCATAGTGCTGGTCAACACATGCCCTTGAATCCTAAATCAAAATCAAAACGCGGTACCAAGTGATGTTTGAGTTTTGCTGTAGCCCCGACTCAATGATGGGGAAATTCCATGAGGAATTAGGCATTGGTCACATCAGGCTCGTTGCTGAGAACTCTGATATGTCTGACCGTCAGCAAGGACAATCACTGCTAAAAATGCTGGAAAAGTTTCCTGGCGCTGACCTGTGGGGCTCATTGCCATGCAGCCCGTGGTCAAAATGGGCAGATGTGTGCGCTTGTACGGTGAAAGCTACAAAAAGAAATTGCACAAGAAAAACAGCGCAAAAGCCTTAGGATAGAGGAAAACTACTTGGCAGCCGCTGAAGAAGTGCTTGCTCAAGGGGGCCATGTTGCCTTCGAGTGGCCAAAGAACTGTGCCGGTTGGTCGATACCGAAATTCATCAAGTTTATCAAAAGACATAACTTATTTGAAGCGACCTTCGACGGGTGTGGTTTTGGGTTGGTAGATTCCGAAGGAAAGCCACATCGCAAACCGTGGAGAGTGGTGACTTCTTCTTGGAGGCTTGCCAAGAACTGCCGACCTATAAGGTCACTTATAATAAGCGCAACAAGAGTTATACTGTGTGTAAGTGGAGTTGTAAGTACCGTAAGTAGGCTCTCTGCCACGTGTAGATAAGTAGGAGATATAACCAAGTTACGGAACTTAACACATTTTAGGGAAATAATTCACGCTTTTAGCAGTACTTAGGATCTACTTAGCTTTTTGTGAAAAAACAAGGTTGGCGCGCTTGCCCTAGATTTTCAGGTGGCAAAACGTTGTGTCTCACGCAAACGCCATGTTGCAGTACACACGCATCCTCTGAAATCGAACTCTTCAATATTAGATTCAATGATACCGCAGTGGCTAACCCCGCTACGAATGCAATAAGCCTCTTCTATGCAAATTGCAAGGTCAGATGGAGCAAAATGGCTATGCTTTTTCGGTCGATCTAGATGTCGGCGTCGGCGGTTGTCGGCGGGGCGTCACGAGGCTCCACAGGGAAGGTGCTTGTCGGCGGTTGTAAGCGGGAAAAACAAGCTCAACGAGCCCAAGACAATTGTCGGCGATGTCGGCGGGCCCCTATTCTTTGTATTTCTTTACTGCGGTTTTGCGGGTAGGCAGATCGGCGGGGTGGGATCATACAATTCGGGTCCTGTGTCCCAATGTCGGCGGGATGCCGGCGGGGTCGCGAACGCGATGTATTTCGGGTCACTTTTTGATACGGCCTGAGGTTCCATGCAGCCATCTTAATATATCTATATATATATATGTATGTATACATATATATATATATATATATCTATATGCAAACCGCGTGGACAGCTCGTTCGCGCATGCGTGAAAACTAATGAAAAGTGTAAAGCCCGCTGTTTTTCCGTGGCTGTGGCGCTGTTATTTTCTGAGCTTCGCTCTCGCTCGCCATGGGCAGCGCCAAAACCAAATCAATTTCTGCGCTTTTCCCGGTTTTTTTCGAAAAACACGAGAAGTGTGTTTTCAGCCAGGTTGCACTTACTTTCTACTTGTAAGTAACTTATAGAACTACTTATAAATGCGCCGCGTAAGTACCCCGTAACTTAGTCCCGTAAGCGGACTTATAAGTATGGGGGACACACAGAACCTGAATGCGCACAAGTGCAAACATCCACATGATTTTGTCCATAGCCAAGTTGCTGGCAACAAAACAGCACGAACGGCATACTACAGAAGCCATGGTCAGGTGCATCGCCACAAGCTTGTATCCGTCCGTGACTGACAAGGACGTTCCTGCAATGCCCACTTGTGCTTTCAAGCAGCATGATCACGTGCCAAGTGATCAACCTGAGCCTGAACTCGAGAGCACAGTGCTTGCGGGCGTGCATCACTTGATAGACAGGCGAGATTGGCATAAGCATGTGGGTTATCAGCAAGCCATTGACAAAGAGGCAATCGGTTTAATAGCGAACCAGACTTGGTCCTACGATGAAGTTGTTCCAAGGGATGTTTTGCTTGCCAGAAAAGAACCTCTAAACATTGGCAGACTTATGACCATTCTTTCAATCAAGCACTTCGAAAACCCGGAGCACGGCTCAAAGCCAGAATTGTATTTCGAGGCGATGACACGCGGGATGAATCCAATAACCTAGCGGTCCTGCAGGACCTCAAGGTAAACCCCACAGGTTTGACTGGGATAAATGTAAGTTTGTCTTACGGATCTTGTGAAGGGAATGTTTCTCAAATTTTGCAGGCCACCAAAGTTCTACATGGGTGGAGTTGTTGATGGAACTAACGCCTAAGGAGTTCCAACATATAAAACGGCCTTGTGTCAGGTTACGCCGTAGCCTATATGGGCATCCAGAAGCCGGTTTCAACTGGGATGCTAAACTCAAGCAAGTGATGGCATCACCAGGAGGTCAACACCTTGACAATATCTTTCAGTCTTCGTATTGGTTTAAAAAAGAACGCCTTTTAATGACTTTGTATGTCGACGACATGATTTTGTCAGGCCCTCGCCTGGAAGTGGAACGTCTCTGGACCAAAATTGAGGAACACCTTCCTTGAAATAGATCCACCAACTGCAGTGGATCGCATTCTCGGCCGAAAGCATGTCTATTACCACTCTGAGGGAAAAACCACCATCTTTTATGACATGGTAGATGTCTGTCGGTCGTCACGCAGTCTATACGTGGAGCTTTCACAGAGAGTTCTCAAAGAAGCCTCCACTCCTTTTGTGCCAGACGGTGCGATTGTGAACGCACATTGGGACGAGAAGGGTGCTCTAAGTACATCAGCCAGTCGGGTGCTCATGAATTTTTTGTGGTGTGCCAGGTTGGCTAGGCCGAATCTGATCAAACCAATCAACGGCCTAACCAGGAAAGTGTCGTGTTGGAGCTTGGCCGGCGACAAGATGTGTTGCTTGTGTACGACTCCACATCTCTCGTTGAAGAGTTGGATAGCTGACCCTTTCGAGTCGCTGAGTATAAACTTGTACACTGATGCGGACCATGAATCAGAGACTGAGCATGCCAAGTCGACGAGCGGAATGGTTCTGGTTCTTCAAGGACCGAACTCATTCTTCCCATTGACTCAATGCCATTGACATGGGCAAGCCGCAGACAAACCGCATCGTCACGATCCACAACAGAAGCCGAAATTATCTCTTTGGACGCCGTCATATTCGGTGAAGCGTTGCCCGTTCAAGAGCTGTGCGAAATACTTGCTGGTACACCGGTTGACTTGATCTGCCACCAAGACAATTCAGCGGTCATAGCAATCGCCCACTCAGGGTATTCTCCGAAGCTCAGGCACTTGTCAAAATCTCACAAGATAGACTTAGGTTCCTTGTATGAAGTTTTGCAAGATGATCGTGTCCAGCTGAGGTACATAGCCACTGATAAGCAACTAGCTGATATCTTCACTAAGGCCCTTGCACCAGCGAAATGGCCGGCTGCCGTGAACTTGCTGTATATGCAATACCTTGCTTCCCAGCACGCAGGAAGGGGGAGTTGAATAATACTGAGCATTATGCATGTTTGACAGGGTGTGATGCCGATGATGCACCACCACTTCCAAGACATGTTTGGTCAGTAACCTTCATGTGGCATGCTTAGCTGAGAAGGGACTCCTTGAGTGTAGTTTGCTAGAAGGAATCGTCATGTATACGGTAGACGTTGTCTGTCCACCGTTTCACATATTCAGGAACCCATGGTCAAGCAAAGCTTCCATTCATGAGGTTCATTCCTTTTGCAACCGTGACAGTTTGCAGTTGTCATGTGTTTCAGTTCTCCAAAGGTTCCAAAAACGCATCCGCGTTTGGCTCAAGCTGCGCGAGGGTGAAAAGGAGTGAGTCCGCAATTTACTTGACGACGTGCAGTATTCTTTATCTTTTGGTGGCGACATTACTTGGATCAGGATTGAGATTGCTTGAAATCAAACACAGCGAGCTGTTCTTATCTTGCTTCAACTGGACCACCATCGACAAGGCAATGTTCAGGTGCATTCTCTGTAAGAACCCCTGTTTGACCGACGACAAGCTGGTCGATCGTTTGCACGACCTTTCCCGCTCCGCTGACCTTCCGAAAGCTCTGGAAAATTCTTGGCGGAGATCGATCCACCACTGACTCAGTTGTTCAAAGCGAATCGACCGGATCTGACCTTTTGGTTTGACCATTTTGGCAACTACATTTAGTCATGGCCCCAAAAGGTGATCACCTTTTAGTCCCAGGTCCTTTGGGCAACTGAGCTGAGGCATGTGAAAGGAAAGGGCGCAAATTGGATCCCCTCAACTCTTGGGCAACGTTGGCCTTGCCATGTAGGCACACTGAGAATGCTTTGCCAGGCCAGTAAGTTCTCCATCACGACTTACTCAAGGAAGTACTTCAGATCAGTAGCCCTCAGGCCTCAAACTTACGCATCAAGCAAAAATCCATCGTTTGTATGGGGCAAACAGTTAAAAAGGGACAAGCAAATGCACATGGTCATCCGGTATCTGGTGGAGAGAACTTGCTTTAGGAGCAAAATGTTCAATGTCGCTGATCGTTGGGCGCAGCGTCCCCGGCTGTCGCTAGGAGTCCGCTTCCAGACGGCTGCCCAAGCGCCGCTGAGCGCGATTTTTCGAGTTGGAATGACCCCGAAGTGCGGCTTCTGCCAAGGGAGTCGCCAAGTTCATGGGAGGGTACCCTTGTTTACTTTGGCATCCGTTTCCCTGGGAGGTGAAACCAGCTCAGTCTTGGGTCCCCCTTATTTTGACAAATACGCGCTTTGCTTGCAACCCACCCACCGCAAGAGGGAAGTCCACTTCTGATTCGTGACGAGGGTTGTTGCTTTCGATTTCGTTGCCGTGGGAATTGATCCGTTTTGGGGACAACACTGGGCAGTGCGGTCGTTTTCGGGTCGAAGTTTACCATTGCCAACCACGACGGCATGAACATGGCCTCGAGTCATAGGCCATGATTTGATTGATTCTCGAAACAATGTGTTCTTTCCCGATGTTTTGCACGGAATGCATCCAAACCCTAGCACGGCCCGATGTTGTTGCACTAGCAGCACTCAGATCAACAACAACTTGAAGGTCGCCATGAGGAACAGTTCACCAGCCAGCTGTGTGTCTTAAATGGTCTACATGAAAGTTAGAGGAAGGAAATAGATGGGCATGTTTGGTCACAAGCCAATGCCAATGAGCAAATGAGCCAATTAAGCTTTTCAGCACCAGCCAGATATCAGTGGAGATGTCAGCCAGACCCATAGAAAGATTTCAGAGCCAGATCCGGTATTTTCCGGGCTTCTGCCTCTTGTCTAGCGAGCTTAGTGATTCGGGGGTATAACGAGCTCACCATTTTTTAAGGTCCTTTACTAGGGGCTCCAATTCTTAATTCAGCTTTTTGGAATTATACAAAATGCAGATGAGTCACAATCAATTTCCCGGATGAGAGAAGGTTCAGGGATAGTCCCTTCAAGGATCTCCCATACTTTTTGAAGGCTTCAGAACCGAAGAACGCGAAGCCAAGGGCTGATGGGCCGCAGCGTGTTGGCGCTGCAACCCGAGCCCAAGCCCGAGGAGACGACCAGTGCCCTGGTTTCCTTTTTTTGGAGGCTTCATTTTCAGACCACTCACTTCCCGAGTTCCTGGACTTCAAACTGTTTGGGGCAGGAGCATTTTAGTGACAAATCAACAGTTTGGACTTTTCTTGGCCAATCCACTCAAGTGAGACCAACTACCAACAAAGAGGAGTGCCCATCTCCCCGTGGCCATTGCGGGTCTGTGACTAGACCATGAGTTTGCACTTTCCCAAAAGGAAACGGGGATGGGCAACTTTCGAAATGGTTCAGATTCCAGAGCCTCTATTTCCGGGGTAAATGAGTCGTGATTTATCAAGCGCGGATGGGAAACGCAAATGTTCGCCCACCCCAAGACGACGGAGGAGACACAGAACACACAGCAGCCGCTGCCGACGGAGAAGCCCACAGGGGGCAAGCTGAACGTCACCCAGGCACTTGGATCCGAATCGGAATCGGAGTCCGAACCGGCACCAAAGGCATGAAACCCCCACTAGGTCCCCCGGTAGTGCCCTTTTACCCTTTTGTGGGGGAGGGTTACCCTACTGAAATAGACTACAGAAAAAAGAGTACCCTTATTCTCACCTCTCTACTGGAAGACCTAGCCCATGAATGCTGGGTTCAACGACCCACAGTTGCCGACATGGATTTCTTCCATCCACATGGCTAAAGTTCGATTGGTGCAATCCAAAATGTGGTGAATGTGAGGGTGTGTGGGTACTAGCGCATGTTGTGTTTGTTGGCATTAGTCAGCTTTGCTTCCAGGCCCCCTACAAACCTTGGTCTTCCAAGGGCCCGCAAAAACAGGGTCCTTCTTGATTTGGCTCTTGAAAAAGGAAAATCCGCCAAAGGCGACTGCTTTTTGGGGGTCCAGGAAGACCATACAAAGCTCAGCCGGCCGAAAAAGCCGAAAACGTGATTTTATCGCCGCGCACTTCGTTTTCGCGTCCGGGCTTCGTCGGTTCAGGCAGCCAGCCCTGCGACGCCAGCCGCGCCGGAGAAGCCGCGGATGGAGCCCCGGTAGGGAGAAACCTCACAGGCACCATCAGGCACCCAGTGGGTACTGATGGTTGCGAAATCCATTTCAACCGCACCACTTTGAAGACATTGTTGAAAACCACAGTTTGTTGGTATTTACAAGGGAATCATCATTCCAGGGTGCTTTAGGTGGTGAAGGATTCTGTCTTTAGCCATCGTTGTCTCTGGAAACCACCCATTGTTCAAGGGTTTGGCCTTTTTTGAAGAGAAGGTTCCGTGAAGAGAATGGGGAGGGTACAGCTAGAACAAACCTCACACCAGGCAACCATCAGGCACCCAGTAGGTAGGTGGGTTACCGGTTTACCCCCATGATTCATCCTCCATTTACTTAAGGATATATGTGTGTTTTAAATATATATATATATATTGTTTTTCCTAGTGTTCCCTTGTTGGGTTTAAAAGGAATTCATCAAAACTTGAAATATGTTTTTCCTGGGGCCTTAACCAAATGGTTGTCGTGAGGGAATTTTACGTTTCTGTTGTGCAAAGTGGGTTTTGTCAGCAGCTTTCTGGGCCTGAAAGAGAAAACAAGCTCTGGGGCGAAAACCATGATCCATCCCGCACGTCTATTGATGCCATGAAGCCACAAGCTTCACATGGATGGTTTTCCTTTTTTCTCCCTTTCAATCCAACCAAACAGAGGAAAACCACAATTTCAACCATAAAAACAACTGGGGTACGGCTAAAACCAACTAACAAGGGGGTACCATCCGAAAAATCACATGGCACCTAAGCCCCAACCCTCCTAGACAGATGCCGAATCCAATTCTTGCGCGCAGTAGACGAACCAAAGGTTTCCCACCGCTCAGAAGCTGCGGGTCTCTTGGACCTTGTCAGCGGAAGCCGAGGTTTCTAGAACGCTGCACTCCCTGAGCCAACGCCCGGGGATTGGTTAGGGGCAGTCGCCGGAAATCCTTGCGGATCTCCGCCTTGTGAATTCTTAATTGAAGCATGGTTCTGGGTTCGCCATTTTTGTTCCAGGTTCTGATTGAGACTCATTTGACATACTCAACCCCGAAAATGCTGTGGAAGAGTTGGGTGAAGAGCGACTTGTGATAGAGCTTCGTCAATCCCAACTGGTGCCGTTTACAGCCACGATGACTGACTGGTGAGCCCAAGTGAATCCGTGTCTGGGCCTAACTTTTCACATACAACATCGGGCCCGGGACCTTACCCTTGCGGGGTTGCCAACTCCTTTCCAGGAAAACACGCCTAGGGTTCGGAGCACTTTCCAAAATGAAACAACTCTGCGACCGCAAGGGCCATCTACATTGACATCGCAATTTTTGGGGCTGCATTTTTAAGGAAATATATAATGTAGGCTTAAATGAACCTTCTTTTCTCAATGAAGATATTGGGAAGCCCAGTTTTCGGGTCGTTCCCGGGAGCTTCGCCCGAAAACT
The DNA here is from genome assembly GCA_963377175.1 of Effrenium voratum. Taxonomy (NCBI): domain Eukaryota; class Dinophyceae; order Suessiales; family Symbiodiniaceae; genus Effrenium; species Effrenium voratum. The sequence goes on along the minus strand of CAUJNA010003694.1, from coordinate 1,298,074 downwards.
TTGAGAACAAATCGGTCGAAAAGGATCCAACGGCTCGGATCCGGGAGACCTCCACGGCATGCCACCGGCTCTTCCCGGACGGGGTGCCCACGGACCTGGACCTCGAGGCGTTTGTTTTTTCTTGACTATTCGGTTGGGTCTTAGACTTTTTGGCTGAAATCAAGAAAACACATACAGGGGTCAATCAAGAAACTTGCTTGGTTGGGTCTTTAGACTTTTTCGTTGAAATCACGAGGATTTCCACTAAACCCGCATCCGTCACTTTTTGCGGAGGGGTCAACAGCAGCCAAGTTCTGGAGAGTTCCGAGTGAGCGCCTTGAAGAAGAGAGAGGCCCGAGGTGGGGGTTGTTGGAAAGGTTGTGGGCCAGATGCTTCTCTGTGGTTTTCAGGAAGACCCTTGCTTGAGCTTGGGGATGGGGGGGAACCCCCGTGGATCTTCGAATCCTTATTTCCAAGGAGTCAAAATTATTGTTCGACTTGGGTTTGGAGGTTGGGGAGCTTTCGGGGGAAAGGCCAAGGTGGTGGGTGAGTCCGTGGTGAGATGCCATGAAAGCGAAGGAGTCTAAGCGCAGGCGAAACCCAGTGGGACCCTTTCAGGTAGTGCTCTTGTCTCCCCCAATGGTGCCCGTTCTCACCAACTGTTTTGGTTGGGAGGGTTCCTCTACTAAAATAGACTACAGAAACTACTAAAATAAATAGACTACAGAAAAAAGTTTGTAGCCTTGTTCTAACCTCTCCACTGGAGGACTTAGTTGTTTTATTTTTGCTCGCAACGGGGTTCCTCTATCCGTGTGGCAGGGGACTGCCTCGAGAAAAAGGGGGATGCAAAGCTCTGCCGGCCCAACTTGTATAAGGAAGCTCGTTCATACCATTTGGACTCTGTATAGAGTCCAGAGGGTTGCACTGATTGGGGTTGCTCTTTATAAGGCCCAACTTTGAAGTTGCTGTTGTACTGACTCGGTGAAATCTCACCTATTGGACATAAATTCATCGAAGTCTGGGGATGTCTGGGGAACCAAACATGGACAACGTCTTGACTCAAACGGGTTGGCCAGCAAAGAAATATTCCAAGGGATGAATGGTGGCAGACCTTGGCTCCACATTTCTCACTTTTGGCAGCTGTGTGAGCGGCAGGAAGCGCGTTCCAACAGCCACGGCTTATCTCTTATCATCTCGGTTGATAGCAGAGTAACTGCAGGCCGCATAGCACGAGTTCTCTCCAAACCCTTATGTGTTGGTTCTATGCACGACATGCCTTTCGAGTCAGCGGGAGTAGCAGGGTCCACGTACACATCGACCTTGTGGTAACTGACTACCGCGCTGCGAAGCGGTCGGCCTGTCGGCCAGGACGCCACTGTTATGAACAACGTGACGGTGATCGCGAAGCTCAGGGAGCACTTGCCGGCAGAGGTCCAGGAGGACGTGGCGTGGCGGCGTGACGGCGTGACGGCGTGTCGGCGTTCGTGGCAGACACCGGGTGTGGGGGGAAGCTTCTCCATATTGTTTCCAGGGATCCTTCTTTTCAGGAAACCATTAAAACTCGGGGGAAACAACCATTTTTTTATTAAACGATGGTTGGAAAGAACGGGGAATCAACCTAGCCAGATTTTTCAGTGTTCGTGTCTGGTTTTGAGGGAAGCCCTTTATTTGTGGGGAGGGCCATTTTTACAGAGCGCACTCTCAGGGTCTGCCATAGGCAGCAACACAGGGCACCTTGAAGGTCGGCTTGAGACTTTCTTCGATGCTCCCCCTGTCTCCAAGTGCTTTAGGTTGGCTTGTGATACAGGTCTCCAATCTTTTTGGTGGGCGGTGACTCAGATGAATGATTTAAATGTCAGGAGCCCCTTGTCATTCATCTCTTTAGCATGCGCGGCTGTGCTGAAAAAGCAATGTTGAGCAATGATTGCTGACCCCCACTGATTCATTTGAAAACTGGGAAGGATCCCCCTTGAACGGTGTGATGAGAAATGGGACACCTCTCCCCTTTCGTCCCTCTGAATGTTCTGCGCGGTTGAAAGGGAAAACCCAAAATGGGACCACCCGTCGTGATTGGTTGCTCATTGGGTGATCAATTCTGGGCTTCAATCATTTTCAGGACAACCCAAGGTGCTTGAAGGCACAGCGATGGTCACGTTCACGAGTGACTGTCCTGGTTTTCGGCTTGCCTCCTGGCCTCGAGCAAATGGACCATTGGATCTTCAAGCTTTCCAAAGAACTTCGGTTGACCTTCACACCATGGCCACGATGAGTTGCCCTTTTGCCAACTTTTTTGGGGAAGGGTTCCCCTACTAAAATAGACTACAGAAAAAAGTTGGTACCAACTTATTCTAACCTCTCCACTGGAGGACCTTGTTGACCTTTTGAGTCGATGGGAAACCGAGCAACGGACGCAGGAGATTGACGCCTTGGAGCGGGACCAGGCGCCTGAAGCCTGAAGACGGGTGTGGCCAAGTCATAAGCATAGATGTCCTTTTTGTTGTTTTGGTAGAAACACAGATGGCGATTCCTAGTTTACCTGGTGGTTTAATCATCTAGGGCATCTATTTCCCCTAACTGGACGCCTATGCTCATAAGTCCAACCCTCCCCCCACCCCCCCCCCAACCAGCCCACCCTCATTTCACCTTGATTGAGGTTGGAGGAGGGGAGGGTTGGATCGTATGATCAATGGCTGGGTTCTCAAAAACATACAGGAAGCCACAATGGGATGGAGTTTTGTTGTTTGAGGTTTCCACCCCATCCCTATTTTGCAATCAGATTTGGAAACCGCCGTCGGATGGCTTTTACATACCCGCCAACAATAAATACGCCCGCCCCCACCCCCCACCCCCCTCCCCCGAGCAATATTATTGCTTTGTGGCCGAAGGATATGTCTTTATCGATGTATACACTTGTGGCCTAGGGGGTGTCGCCTCAGTCCTTGACTCAAATGAAATGCTAGAAAGGGCTGTTTTCTTATTAGTTTGGAATACACACTTTGAAGGGAAGACAGACATGCATTGAACTCTGGTTGGGACAGGCATGCGTTGTCTTGCATTGGGTTTAGTGATAGTTTTATTATGGTCTCATGCTGATTTGACCCTGTCCCCTAGGACAGCAACTAGAGTCGGCGGGAAATCTAGGATTCTAGAATTGGTTAGGCGTGGGCTAATTCTAATTTAGAATTAGGAGATTTGGGGTCTGGGACAAATATGGTTTATTAATAGGGCGCATTTCATGAATAGGGCACATTTTCTAGTAGGAGGAAGGGATTAATGAACACCAAAAGGGATCCAAGCTTTGCAATTTTAGGGGCCCTGTATTTCAGGAACCCACGTGGTTGTCATCACTCTGTTCAGAAGCCGACTTTTCAGCTTCTTTGGAGCGGCTCTGGTTGCGTCTGCAAGAGACTGGCTGAAGCCTCAGCTGAGATCAGCTAAGATGGGGCTATGCTGGCGATGGTCCTTTGCCTACCTCTTAAAAAAACACAACTTTTCAACTTTTTGGGTAACATGGGCTATATGTCTGTAAAAGATTAACTTCCCCAGGGCTTGCAGTTTTAAGGGGTAAGTTTGCAGTTGAGATCTTCTTGCAGCGAGGAATGAGGGAATGAACCCAAAGACTCCCGAACGGACACCACCAGTTGGCAGGTTTGATTATGGGGCTCATTCCATGCAACTCCTTCCCTGCCGATTTCTCTCGCAGCGAATGCAAGTTCCCTGAACGGTTTCGGAAAACCCAGGTTCAGGGAACGCTGTCCAAGCATGAAGGAACCTTAGACCTCCGGACGAATCTCGAAGTGCGATTGAAATTTGTCGCTCTCGCAACAGCAACCCATGTGGGCTGGTAGCTTCCTTCAAATAAATCCCTCAGTTCATTGCCTCATTCCCCGCATCTCTCGCACCGAACGCCAGTCGAGTTCAGGGAACGCTGTCCATGAAAGAACCTTAGACCTCCGGACGTCAACAAGCCATGTGGGCTGGTAGCATCCTTTAAAGGAATCCATGAAGGAACTTTCAACCTCCGGACGTCAACAAGCTTTGATCTAAGGGTTTTTGTATTACACCCTGGGAATACACCCACTGGGTATTGACCCCATCTAGGCACCTTTCCGGATAAACCCGTGTAATTTTGAACCATTCCCAAGGTCATTTCCCCAGGGTGTAATCCCAGGGTGTAACACAAAAACCCTCAGAATGTTGGCCAGATGAAAGGCCGCGAGGGCAAACAGGCGTTGCGCCCTTGGACTGTGAGTACACTGGAAGGTCTTTTTGGCGAACCCTTCGCGAAGCCCAGGCGGTCCAAGCATTGCAGTACCCATTGAGCACTGGCCACATGGCTGTGGGTGAAAAATGGGTACGAAAAATGGAAGCATCGTAAATGGAAACATGAACTAAATCCTGCGGTGTAATTCCTGGTGGTTTTCTTTTGACCCATACCCACATGTTTGGCCGAGAGATATGAGACTTCGAGTGTGATCCAGGCGGCTCACAATCCCCGAAGTGCGGTTTGAGATCGACGCAGGTCCTGGACTTCTTGCAGGACCTCTGCGACGACTTCACGGTGAGGAAGAGCACCCGGGCCGCGCCCAAGCGCCAACTGCCGGGAGCCCGGGACGATGAGGGGGGGAGGGGTCGGAGTGCAAGGCCTACGGCCCCAAGGGATCTCTGTATCAAGTTTGTATATAACGCATACATAGGGTATCCAAGCATATTATATCGAAATTAACAATGAGGGTGGTTGTTTGGGATAGTGGAACATGTTGTGAACTGCTGGCTTTATTTGGGCTTCCCTTTCAATCCATCGCACTATTTTCAGACTGACCTCTTTTGGGCCAGGATGAATTCCTTGCTTGATTCGTAGAGGGCGGCACTTGTTTTCGGGATATGGAGCTCGGATGACTGGGTCTGGCTTCACGCATCTTTTTGGAAACGAGCAGTTGGTAACCAGTTGGTACACGTCCGCGGTTTTCCTGGGTTGCTTGAAAAGACACCGGACTCGGCGAGCAAGTCGAAACCTCGGATTTTTGTGTGGCGAGTGAAGCTGAACATGGGGAATCGCTTGGTTTCTTTGGGATGCCAGACCATTATTTGCGCTAGTCCATTTCCCTGTGTATTGGAACTTGGAAACTGATTTGCATGTTTCATGCTACAATGAGTTGACTTGCGAAGTGTAGCAAAGTGGTGAGTCCTTCCGTCGTTCAAGTGCGGTAGTCTGCTGAGCTGGGGATATGGTGTAGGCCAGAGTTCAACAATTGTCCTAAAGGAGTTGTTTTGAGGCTTTTTATATGATGAATTAAATAGTTCAGCTTGCTGGAACAACGTCCACACCTCCGCCGGTGTGGGTTGGCCCACTGCGACTCTGAGGCAAATGTCCGATTTGACCCCACTGCCAGTGGATCAACAGATGAGCAAGTTGGAGTCACACTTCAGGCGTGGTGGGGCGGACTGCCCTGCCAACTCGGGTGTCATTTGCATGTTTACAATCCTGGTGGAAGTTTGTTGCATCGTCGTCAGCATTGCCTCCGCCGCGTGGCCATTTGTTTTTGTCGCAGTTGTTGTCGTTGTGACTGTGGTTGTGATCGTCGTGATCATCGTCATTGTTGTCGCCATCGTTGCGGCTTTGATTGGTGTTTTGTTGTCTTGCTGGTCGTTGTTGTGTTCTCTTGGCTGGCTGGCTGGCCAGCTGATTGCTTGGCTTATTTGCTCATTGCTTGTTTGTTCGTTCCTTTCTTTCAGTCTTTGTTTCCTGCCTTGGCTGGCTGGCTGGCTGGCTGGCTTGCTTGCTTCCCTGTTTGTGGGTCTGTTTGTTTGTGTGTGTGTATGTTTTGTTTGTCTGCTTGCTTATTTGTTTGTTCGTTCGTTTGTTTGGTTGCCATTGGTTTGTCGGGTTTGTGTGCTGGTTGGCTGGTTTGTGTGTTTGTTGGTTGGTTGGTGGGTCAGGTTGCTTGCTTGCTTGTTGGCTGGCAGGCTGGCTTGCCTGCTTGTGATTCGTTCCCTGGTTACAGAGAGATAGAAGCCAAAAGCTGGGCCCTGATTTCGATCTGACCTGCGCTGGTTTGGCTTTCCTGTTTTGGTTCGTTGCCATGGGGCCAACAAATATGTTTCTTGGAATGCTTTTGGTCTTTCCCTGTTTGCTTGGGCCATCCTGGGGCGAACGGACGTTTCAAAGTTCCTGGACGAACGGGCAAAACCACGGGAACTATGAGCCGCCTGGATCACACTCTCGAAGTCTCATATCTCACGGCCAAACATGTGGGTATGGGTCGAAATTAAACCACCAGGAATTGGACCGCAGGATTTAGTCCATGTTTCCATTTACCATGCTTCCATTTTGGGTACCTATTGTTGACCCACAGCCATGTGGCCAGTGCTCAATGGGTACTGCAATGCTTGGACCGCCTGGGCTTCGCGAAGGGTTCGCCAAAAAGACCTTCCAGTGTACTCACAGTCCAAGGGCGCCACGCCTGTTTGCCCTGATCGCAGTCTTTCATCCACCGGCCAACATGCTTGACTGCTATTGGGTTGGATCTTTAGACTTTAACTTTTTAATTGAAATCACAGGGTTTTCCACTAAACCCCCAAAAGGCTAAACCCTTTGCAGGGGGTCAACAGCAACCAAGCATGGAACCCAGCGGAAGTTTTTTCAATGACAAGCATGATGAGGCCGCCTCGGTTTCCATGTTTGAGGCAGCATACATAGCATCGGGATTGTTGAGAGGGCACTAGCAGCTCCTCATCCCCACTTTATACCCTTACACCTGTTCCTGCTTATCTATGGTAAAAGACACTTATTGTCCCCGTTGTAGATTTATAGTCATTCGGGAGTTGTTTTCATTGTACAGCAAGCTTCAGCTGAGTTAAGAACCTTCTACGTCCGTTTGGCAGAAGCCCAGCTTTTTGTCGGACATAGCAACGCCACCCTTTCCATTGGTTTCAAGCACCCAGGTATTAAAGGCGGGATATACAACCACTATGTGGCCACTGCCCCGTTTTTTTCTTGGGGGAGGGTAGTGGTTTTTTTTTTCGGGAGATGAGTGTGGCTCAAAATTAAACGATCGGAGGGGTTAATTACGCGGGGTTTTGGTAGCCATGTTTCCACTTACCAGGGCAACCCATTTCGGAATTCCGGTTTTTTGAGCCACAGCCAGATCAGATCCTGTCGTTTGGGATCCGAGCTTTCAATGAAGCCAGGAAGAGCTGTCGCTGCGAGAAGGCGGACAGCTGCGGCTCGGGAATGGTCGGGCTGGGGGAAAAACTTGTGCTTGACGTGTTTGAACAGGGCTCCTTAAAAGGTCTCCATTTTGCAATCATTTGAAAAATGGCTTCTTCAACACCGAAATAAAGGGAAAGCCACCATTTACAAGGCAATGTTCAGGTGTATAATGTAAGGATCCCTGCTAAACCACCACCCGCTGGTCCCAACTGCTTTCAGCCAAACAGAAACAGATCTACTGTGGATGGACAGAATCCTGCACCACTTTGAAACCATGGTGACCATGGTTTGCTGGTATTTTGCGGGGAATCGAATCAGACACCAGGATCTTTGAACGGAGGTGCGATTTCTGCATTTCGCAACTATCCACAGCTATGTTTGCTAGGTCCCCCAGTAGTGCCCTTTTACCATTTTTTTGGGGAGGGTTCCGAACCCTACTAAAATAGACTACGGAAGAAAGTTGGTACCCTTATCTAACCTCTCTACTGGAGGACCTAGTTTGTAGTTCTTCTTTTATCGGCGAAGCAAAATCAGTTTGATTCAACTGGGCTTCGGCTCGGCACTCTGGCACTCCCAAGAAGGATGGCAGAAGCCTCAAAGCCTGGACTCAGAGTCTTGAGCGGTCAACAGACGCCGGGAAGCCTCATGTTCACTTGTGACTAGGCGGTGGCGTGGCAGCCAGGCTTGGTTTTTGGAGAGGTGTTTGGAGTCACCAATTCTTGGTGGCGAAGCCAGCCATCCGGTTCCTTAGCTTTTTGGATCCTTTTAGTGTTTAGTTTAGTGGTAGTTTCCGAATTTAAACAACTAAAAGTGATTCACTTTTAGCGGGGGATCTGAGGGCAGCCCAGAATTGTTGGTTCAACTTTTACACGTGGTCTGTTTTGCTTTGCCGACGGCAACCAGCCAATTGTTTTGACCTATAGTCTCAATGAATCAAGGCGTTTGGGCAGCGAATTCTTTCCAGCCCAGGCAACTACTACCACTACGGGGCTCGCCCCACGCTCTGGTGCTACGTGGACAAATCTTCCGTTCCCTTTTGCCATGAGGAGGGCATCATGCTCTTCAAGGCGCGAGCGCCTACGGGGAGGGCATGGGCGTGTCTCTTTTTTTTGGGGTGCCCCAAAATGGCTTGGGTTTCCTGTTGGTTTCGCTTGAAAACCACAAAAAGGGGTACCCTCAAAAAAACACAGGCCCATATGGGTGTGGCATTTCTTGGGGAGCTGTGTCTCTTGCTTTGCCGAGAAACCGCAAGATAACCAACCGATTTAGGCACGCCTACTTTGAGACAAACCCAAATTCTTGGGATGGACGAGACGTACAGGCACAGACAAAGAGACACAAACACAGACGAGACATGCACACTTACCCACTATTCACTCAGGCGCAGACACGCAGACACACGCAGACACACGCTCACACACACAACAGCAGCTGGTGCTCACCCTGTATGGAAGAGGCACTGCACTGCTGAGGCGGTCTTCTGTATTTACAGAGATAGGGTCATAGTCAAGTTCGAAGCAAACACACGAAACCAGAAGACCCGTTCCGAACAGTGCCGCCCCGCGCCTCTATGCCTTGGTATCTCAATCAATGTCTCTGTGTTTGTGTGTCTGTGTGGGTTGTGTTCGTGTCTTTGTGCCTTTGCGTCTCTGCGTCTTTGTGTTTGTCAATGTGTCTCCGAGATTGTCCGAGAGCGCACGTCTGTGCATCCACGAGTTACTCTGTGACAGACTGTGTCTGTGTGCTGCGCTTGCCTCGGCCTCAGTTGAAGAAGGCGCACGGGGCGATTCTTGGGGCATTGGGCGCTATGCTTTTCCTGCGGTCTCCTCAGATCTAATGTTTTGAGGTTGACCACCTGCGGAAGACGGCTTGAGAAGGTCTTTCTCAATATCAGAGTTGGACCCTGTGGTGGTTGGCTTCCTTTTGGCTTCCCTTCAAAAGAAGAAACCATTCCAGAAAGGGAACCCCCCCTTTTGGTTTCCCTCAAAAAAAAAAACCTTGTGGTTTCCGTTTAAAACCCAAGTCCCCCAATAGTGCCCTTTTACCCTTGTTTGGGGGAGGGTTCCCCTGCTAAAATAGACTACAGAAGAAAGTTGGTACCCTTATTCTAACCTCTCTACTGGAGGACGAAGACAGCATTCCCCCTTTCAACCCCCCTTTTGGTTTCCCTAAGAAAACATATTCCAGCATGTTTTTCCCCCTTTTGGTTTCCTTTTGGACCGGTACATGTTTTCTCCTCTTCTTCTTTTTTTGTAGTTATAAGTGTTTTTCCGGTTTTTTCCGCCTCTTGTCTTCTTGGTTTCCCCCCCAAAACAAAATCCCCCAGTGGCCAATGGCCCCATTTTCAGCCGATCTCCCGACCTCGAGACGCTTCCGAGAAGCCTCTTCCGCGAGGCCCGGGACGGGAAGATCTGGAGCCTGGACATCTGCACCGAAGCCACCTGTGCCGCGGCAATGAGACGAGTGGCCACGAGTCACGAGTCACCAAAAGCACAAGAGAGAGCCGCAGCAAAACACCCTCGAAGATGTTCTCAAGGTGCGTTTTTTTCTTTCTTTCTTTCTTGCGGCGACCTGGGAGGCAATGAGCTTCCGCCCTTTGGCAAGCAACACATGTATTGTAAAGGTGTTTCAGCCATCGGAATCGCACCTTTTTCCTTGGTTCTGCAAGGGCTTGCAAAAACAGGGTCCTTCTTGATTTGGCTCTTGGTTGACAAAGGAAAATCAGCCAAAGGCAACTGCTTTTTCAGGGTTCTGGAAGACCAAGGATAGACATACCCCCAAAGACCCCACAAAACATTTGTTTTTCCGGTGTTTGGAGTGTACCATTTCAAGACCCAAAAGGAGCTGCGCCTTCTTTTGAGATAAACCAAAGGGAGACTCCTCAGCCCTGGCATGCTTTCACCAGTACTTCCTCATTCCGAGTCCTCCAAGAGTTGTTCCACTGGTGTTTCCAAGCCATGGGACGTAGAATCTTGGATTACCAGAGGGCCATGATGTTTTGTTCACCAGCTGTTTCCAAGTTATGGACCATATTTTTTGTTCAAGCTTGCTTCAGAGTTTTCCTTCATATGTTCTTTACTCTGTTCAATATGTTCTCAATCAAGTTGTCCGCCTTTGTTCTAGGGCTCTATCAGGTTGCTGCTTCTCTGGACCAAAAAACCCATCCAATGAGTGCTGGATCAGTTTGCTGAACCCGCCAGCAGCGGGTTTTCTTCGATGGGATCAGATTCCTGGGAGCCGAGGCCACAGCAGCCGCAAATCAAAAGCCGAGGGATCTGAACGATGGCTGTCCGTTCACTTCTGGGGATCTTGGTGGGCTACACGTCCGCGGGAAGTTTGGCCAAGGGCCCGTTAAGATGCAGGTCTGCTATCTACATGACATAGGGGAGGGGGGACCCCCAAGCTTTTCCAACTGGTTTCCCTTCAGACCCTCAAGAACATCCCCCCCCCAATTGGAGTTTACCCCCTACTCAAAATACCCGCCTTTTTCATTTTTCAGGGCATTTCTGGTTTTCCATGGTCAATACCTCCTCTTTTTGTAGAGTGTCATGCATGACCCGCTGAAAAAAGGCTGGGTATTTGGAGGTTACGGGGGTAGAAGTCCTTGCCTTAAGCTTCTGCCACCCACCTTCCTTCTTCCCTTCACCTCAAAAATACGCCCCCCCCCCCTCCCACAGACCCTCAAAAACATACCCCCCGCCCCCCACCTTCCTGCTTCCCTTCAGACCCTCAAAAACAACCCCCCCAATGGAGTTTAGAAGTCCTTGCCAAGCTTGTGCCAGGCAACCGGCCCAAAGCGTCCGCTTCGCTTTGAGGCAAATGCGCGGGCCTTGGCATGCCGCCGGAGGACGGCGCCGTGGTGGACAAGAGCAACCCCTTGATCCAGCAGCACCCTGGCGGGAAGCGATGGATTGGGTGGACTGGCTGGGATTGCCTGGGAAGCCCATTGCATGTGTATATATATATATGTATATATATATATATATTGAAGTAACATACATGTTACATTATACATTTATATAATGTATGCGATTCAGTTTCACACACACACACCGCTTCATTGACATATCTTGCAGGGCTCAAATTGTTCAGGCAGGCGCCAACCCTTCCCAGGGGTTTGGAGCGTTCGCCAAGCAGTTAATCAACGAAGCAGTGATGGTTATGTCATTTCTCCAGTGCCGGTCGGACTTCCGCAAACCGTCTTGTCCAGAAACCACACGATGTTTCCCAATACAGATGTCAAGTTTACCAATGGAAGACACGGATGGAGAGATTCACAGGCTTTTTCGGTCTCGAGTCCGCTCAGCCCAACGCGAATCGGCCAAAGCAAGGTGTTCACCTTCATTTGCTGGGTCTTCAAAACCGGCGAATCGACCCCACAAGGTGTTTCCCTTCATTTCTGGGTCTCATTTTCCGGGGGATTTTCGGGCGGCGGATCACTCGACTGCCTTCAGACCTCGCCCATCGCGAGAGGAACGAGATCTTCTACGGCGCCCAGTGCGCCAAGTGGCGCAGCTCGGACAAGTTCGAGTGGTGCTTCGCAGGCTTGGACACCACCTGCTTCAACCGGGATCGCCCCGTGCCGCCGGACTACAAGACCTCCTCCTTTCACAAAGGCGGCTCGGTGCAGGGGCGGGGTGCTGGGTGGTGCTGGTGCTGCAAGGGAAGTGTGCCGGTTTGTTGCTCGTTGCTCGTTGCTGAATTTGCTTGTTGCTTATTACTTATTTGGCAGATTTGAGCCTGGAACAGACGGATCACTGTGGATTGCTGAATGGTGCGTGGCCTCCACGAACCGATTTTGGTTGGTACGCCTGTTGCTAAATTGTCCCCGCATGTACATGATCATCGTGTCCAAGCCGAAAGAAGCCCTTGGAAGGGAATTTATCTGCCCCAAGCCCGGGTTGGGGCAACACAGACCCGCCCATTTATTGGCCATAGATCATACGCAGTGTGTGTTTGGTTGGTTTACATGCCGTCAGGAACATCCACAACACCATGCGTTAGCTTGTCGAACCCGACAGGCTTCATTGACAGTTTTCCTTGCAACCACAGGCTTGTGTTAGCTCGGGTTCCAAGAAAAGAGGGCGGGTCATCGGCATGTGACTCCGTGGATCCTTGGACGGATTTTGGTTGATCAGAGCCTCAGTTGAACTGTTGCATAGACCTGCGCTTGAAGCCCGCAACATTGCGAGGTGTCTTCTTGGAGGTTGTCATGATGCCCCCCTTCCTAGACTCCTTCCATGGCAAAAGGGATATGCTCCAATAGTAGAAGCTTGGACGACCCCCCCAACATTGAAAGCACTGGACCGTTGGCTTTGCGAATCTTGTGTGGCTTTCTAGGTGTAGGGTCGGCATGGATTGGTGACTCATGACCTCAGCTTCACGTGCAGACTGTGAAGCCCTGGGGCTGATTGACATCCCAATCTTCAGGCAGAATGGCCTCAGCACAACTGTTGTGGGGGGCAGGGGGGCAGGCTGTTTTAAGGCCCAAACTTGGTCAGCCAGGGGATGTCGCGAGCATGTTGCTTGAAGGCCAACCTTGAAGCGGCACAAAAAGAGGCCTCAAGCTTTGTCGCGCTTGAGGACACAGAAACAGTTAGCATAGAAGCCCGCGAATCAAACTTGTCCGCTTCAAGTGAGCCACAATCAAAACCCGGGTAGATGAAGGTTAGTAAGGGACAATACCAGGTCCAACCATAAATAGCTGCGGCCGCCTTCTTAATTCTTTACATGGTTCTGGGTAGACCGCTTTAATGCGGTGTTTTGATTCACTCAAGTGTACTCCTCGAGCGGAGAACATACAAGCATCCCCACTTCTTAGCCCGAAAGAAAACACACACAACAAAAGAAAAGGAGCAACGATCGCAAGGCAGACTTCGAAGGCGTTTCTGCCTTCGCCTGCGCTGGCTTGAGCTGAGGCATGCGGTATATGTTTCAGTCCATGGAGCCCTGCAAAAGGAACAACCTCTCCCAGGACGTGGGCGGGCGCCTGGATCATCCCTTGCAAGTCTGTGAGTATTTGCAGGCAGGGGACACCACCGAAAATCCGAAAATCAATTCAGCCGCGGGAGGGGGGGGGGCCTGGCATGTGTGTGGGTGTGGGGTGTGGGTGTTTGCCGAAGATAAGCCACGGAGGCCTCGGAGAGGGCCTCAGTCAGAGTTTGCGATTCCCTCCTCGCCCCATAGCTCACTTGGAGGTCAGCCGTGCCAACATGTCGTCGTGTTCCCAACCTTTGATTCAACACACCGTGAGCACCTGACTGGAATTCTCTTCTTGCCGTGCTTCTCTTCAAGTGACCACCTGATGGGTTTTTGTAGATCCGCAGTTGCACGGCCCAGCCACGCACATCTCGCGTACCCATTCACTGGGACGGCCTGTGCTGGATCTCACTTGCTACACGGATGCATCAAAGTCCGGGTACTTTGAAGAGGCGAAGATAATTTCACCAATTGTTTAGTCCTGCAACCATCATGACTCAATGTGGTCAAAAGTCATTGCAGACCCATTCTAAAGATTGAGGCCCGGCAACGAAGCCTTGAGGACCCGAGTTTGGGTCCCCCGAGGTTTGACAGCGCGGCAGCGAAGCTGCAAAAGTTGAGCCCATTGGCGCTTAGCGTAGAGAACGCCCAAGAAGCTGGGTGCCGAATCTTAAAATTGATGCCACATGGCACTGGTCTTCCTTGTTGTAGTGGCCTTCCCCTACAAAATGCGGCTTAGCATTGGGGATATCCCCATTTTGAACACACTAAGAGCAAGGGCACCCCAATGCTTTGGCTGAGGTGGCGAGTCCACTGTGTTCGCGCGCATAGTGCGCAGTTCGACCAAGGTGTTCTTCAGAAACCTACTGTAAGAGTATCCTTGAGACCACCCGTGCCATTTGCCCGGCTTTTTGTATTTTCTTACAAAAAGGAGGGGTAAACTAACCACTATCATTATTTTCCTCGAGATTAAATTTGGGTGGGTCAGAAAAATTGCATCCCTCGCAAAAAGCAGATGGACCCTGAAGGGTTTCTGCAGGAGTCACCATGTGAGTGCCTCACCTTTTTGGGGGACCCCCAACTTGTGGTTTTTCGTCTTGGTTTTCCTTTAAACCACCATCACAAGCGGTACAAACCAATAGGTAAATTATATCACCGGTGGTCGAAGGATCGACCCTGCAGGTCGCCTTGCAGATCTTGCTGTGGACCCATTTCGCCTTCTTCTTCCCCATGGGCGGCATCATCTTTAAGTTTGTGTCCAATCGATGCGGCGACATGGTGGTGCTTCTTGATCGCACACAGGTGTTTCAGCTTCTTATTTTGGATGAGTGAGGAATATTCTGAGTCCAGGTAGAGCATGGTTGCTTGTACGTTAGTACATGAGTGTCCAGGATTGGCCGAAAGACCCTCTTGTTTCTTTCGGATCTGGATGCGCCTTGAGTAGCTCTTGGAAAGCAGTGGCTGCGTTTGTGTTGGCTACCCTTTTGGGGTTTGAAAAAGAAATTCTGGGCTCCCCTGTTTGAGACAAACCGACTTTATGAAGTCTGCACAAATGACAGGAACCCCGGCTTTGGTTTAGAGCGCCGTGCATGTCATCCAGCACCTGACACTGGAAAAGCCCGCTTGGTCCCTGGGGACCGGATTGCCAGGAAGAACCCACATCGCCATAGGACCAGAGTTGCCGCTCCCTTGTCATTCGGGATCCTTCTCTCCAAGTTGCCACCCCAAAGGTGATGGTTTATCCTTGAATTCTGAAAAGAAACTCGAAAGAAGCATTGTTGGAGAGAGTGCGACATCGACCCTGGAAGATCGCCAGCTATGGCACGAAGCAAAACTGTGTTGTGTATAGTCCTGTCAGTCTGTCAATTTCCACCTTTGTGTGAGACTCTCCTCGTGAAATTGGAGCAACGCGCGAGAGTGGTCCCATTGCCTGTGGCTTTTCCGAGCTGGTTTATCACAGAAGCCCTGGGATGTGTCTTCGACTTGCGAAAGCACAAGTCGCATGAGGCACATGGAAATGCACGGTCGTTTCCCTTGAAACAGGTATGAAGCGAATGTACCCCTCAGGTTTCTGCCAATGGAAGGCATTCACCCTGGGCATGCACTGGCCTGGGCTTTTGACGTCTTGGACGAAGCAGACCCCATGTGCAGAGCTCCGTTTTGAGGGCGTGTCTCCGTGTAGTCCAAAAGGCAAGCGTTTCTTGGGATGGGGCCAAGGACCGAGGAACAGTTCGACCCCACTCTCGCCAGCGACACGGACTCGTCCGCCAGCACTGAAAACCACGAGCGCCGTGACAGTGCCTTGATCAAAGCCTCCTGCATGGCAGATGCTTTCAACGCGGGTTTCGGGGGAAGTAGGATATTATAGACGTTTACGTTTACTGTAAACCCAAATAAACGAACCAATGCAGTACGTAAGGTACCTATATATATATATATATTAATATATAGTTACATACACCTGAAGTGTATATATATATATATTACAAGTGCAAACCGGCTCTCTCTTTCTCTCCCTCTCTTTCTCTCTATATGTATATATATATATATGTATATCCATATGCGTGTGAACAGGGCCACCGAATTCATGGACTAGCACCACATGATGAATGTCGTGTTGTTTTTTGGCAGGGCCACCCTGTTTCTGGAAGCTTCTACATGTGCATTCCAATGACCCGTTGTTCTGGGTATGGTGATGGTGAATTCATCTGGGCAGTGTCACACATGTGCCATTCTCGAAAGTCCTTTGTCCTTAGACTTTTTAGGTTAATGGTGTTCAATCCTTCCGGAGTACTTTCGGACAACCCCCAGAATCCTCCTCAAAGAGAGTCATGTGTGAATTATGTCACCTCGTTTTTATGTCAACACAAGTCACAATCAACATGAATCCCCCCACTTTCCAACATGGAAGTGGGTTCCGGGACTTCCGAAATCCATGAAAGTCTTCCAGAACCTATGAACAACATCCTGCAGTTGGCGTGGAACCCATACTGTGGATGGACCTGCACCACCTTAGAGACCCTGGAAGGATGATTCCCCTGTAAATACCAAGAAAGAATGGTTTCCCATGGTTTCCAAGTGGTGCGAATTTGATTTTGTCCATCCATTATGAATGCAGGGAGAACCGATCCATTGGGATCCATTCGCTGCAAGGCTTTCAGGCGTTCCAGCACAACGAGGTCGAGGATGAGGCTCTCAGAGATCAGGACGAGCGAGACCAGCGCGACGGGCGAGACGAGCGCGAGCAAGACAACCCGCGCAGCCGCGCGCGATAAGCGAGGAAAACGGACCCGCGACTGCGACCGCCGCGAGCATTCGATATGGAGGTTGATCGATATATTCCATTTAGGGCCCCCAAATGACCATGGGTCACTTTTTCATTTAGTGGGAAATAGGCTTTTTGTGGTTTTCCTCAATGGTCATCCCACGTAAAGGACCTTTTGATCAACCCGCATATGATGAGGATGTGCCCAGGATTTTCTCGTTGGTGTTACTGATCGAAGAAGCAAAGGCAGGATGCCAAGTTTGATATACATTCCCACCCTGAACCCATTGGCTTGGCTGGCCGTGCTTGGCTTGTTTGTGCGAGGTGTTGCCCATTGTCTTCGGCTGTTTGCCGTTTATTCAGATGGACAATCTGCTTCATTTTGCAAGATGTTGGCTACAGTAGTCGTGGCTCAACGATGATACACATCCTAAAGGCATTAGGCAACGGAGCAGGGAAGAACCGTTTATACGGGGATCATCAGGCAATGGTACGGAGTAAGGCAAAGTTACTCGAACAGTATGAGACCTAGCCGGCCATCAAAGTAGGGGCTGTGCGACTCCCCCCGGGTGCCACCGGGACTTCTCAATCTGTCCCGGAAAAAAAAAGGAACAAAAACTAGACGACGAGTGGCCCGGAAGCATAGAGGCAAGTTGATGCAGGTGAGGTAACTCTCGCAAAGTTAGCATGAGGAGTTGGCAGGCGAAGCAATTCTCAAAAAGTTGGCATGAGAAGCTGGCAGGTTAAGTAACTCTCGAATAGTTGGCTGGCAAAGTTGGCGGGTGAAGTAATTCTCGCAAAGTTGACATGAGAAGTTGGCAGGCGAAGTAACTCAAGAGAAAAGTTGGCATGAGAAGTTGGCAGGTGAAATAACTCTCAAAGAGTTGGCATGAGAAGTTGGCAGGTGAAGTAACTCTCGAAAAGTTGGCGTGAGAAGCTGGCAGGTGAAGTAATTCTCGAAAAGTTGGCACGAGAAGATGGCGCGTGAAGTAACTCTCG
The DNA here is from genome assembly GCA_963377175.1 of Effrenium voratum. Taxonomy (NCBI): domain Eukaryota; class Dinophyceae; order Suessiales; family Symbiodiniaceae; genus Effrenium; species Effrenium voratum. The sequence goes on along the minus strand of CAUJNA010003694.1, from coordinate 1,280,639 downwards.
AAAAGTTGGCGTGAGAAGCCGGCAGGTGAAGTAACTTTCGAAAAGTTAGCATGAGAAGTTGGCAGGCGAAGTAATTCTCGAAAAGTTGGCGCGAGAAGTTGGCAGGCGAAGTAACTCTCGAAAAGTTGGCAGGCGATGTTGGCAGGTGAAGTACCTCTCGAAAAGTTGGCATGAGAAGCTGGCAGGTGAAGTAATTTTGCGAAAAGTTGCCACGAGAGGTTGGCAGATAAAGTATTTCTCGAAAAGTTGGCATGAGAAGTTGGCAGGTGAAGTAATTCTCGAAAAGTTGGCAGGTGAAGTTGCCACGAGAGGTTGGCAGGTAAAGTATTTCTCGAAAAGTTGGCATGAGAAGTTGGCAGGTAAAGTAATTCTCGAAAAGTTGGCATGAGAAGCTCGCAGGTGTAGTAACTCTCGAAAAGTTGGCATGATAAGCTCGCAGGTGAAGTAACTCCTCGAAAAGTTGGCACGAGAAGTTGGCAGGTGAAGTAACTCTCGAAAAGGTGGCATGAGAAGCTGGCAGGTGAAGTAATTCTCGAAGTTTCGGCATGAGAAACTGGCAGGTGAAGTAATTAACCCTCAAAAAGCTGGAGCGGCGGAGGCGCTCCGCGTGCTACATTTGCAATTTACAGTTGCGATTTTCCAGCCATTTGTATCTAAAAGTTGCGATTTTCCAGCCGGAGCTGCGGGAGCACGCTCCGCGTACTACGTCTGTACTTAAAAAGTGCGATTTTCCAGCCGGAGCTGCAGCAGCCTCCGCGTACTACGTCTGTACTTAAAAGTTGCGATTTTCCAGCCGGAGCTGCAGGAGCACGCTCCGCGTACTACGTTTGTACTTAAAAGCTGCGATTTTCAAGCCGGAGCTGCCGCGGACCAGGGGGGAATCGAACCCGGGACCGCGGGATTGCGAAAGCAGGCGCGCACACCACGAGACAACTTCCAAAAGCCGTTTCGCGAGCAAGAAAATCGCACGGCGCCACAGCGAGAGCGCTTCGACACGCACGATCTCCGCAGAGGGTTCATCGGTCAAGACAGATTCGCACGGCGCCACAGCGAGAGCGCTTCGACACGCACGATCTCCGCAGAGGGTTCGCCGGTCAAGACAAATTCGCACGGCGCCACAGCGAGAGCGCTTCGACACGCACGATCTCCGCAGAGGGTTCGCCGCGCTCAAGACAAATTCGCACGGCGCCACAGCGAGAGCGCTTCGACACGCACGATCTCCGCAGAGGGTTCGCCAAGGTCAAGACAAATTCGCACGGCGCCACAGCGAGAGCGCTTCGACACGCACGATCTCCGCAGAGGGTTCGCCAAGGTCAAGACAAATTCGCACGGCGCCACAGCGAGAGCGCTTCGACACGCACGATCTCCGCAGAGGGTTCGCCAAGGTCAAGACAAATTCGCACGGCGCCACAGCGAGAGCGCTTCGACACGCACGATCTCCGCAGAGGGTTCGCCAAGGTCAAGACAAATTCGCACGGCGCCACAGCGAGAGCGCTTCGACACGCACGATCTCCGCAGAGGGTTCGCCGGTCAAGACAAATTCGCACGGCGCCACAGCGAGAGCGCTTCGACACGCACGATCTCCGCAGAGGGTTCGCCAAGGTCAAGACAAATTCGCACGGCGCCACAGCGAGAGCGCTTCGACACGCACGATCTCCGCAGAGGGTTCGCCGCGCTCAAGACAAATTCGCACGGCGCCACAGCGAGAGCGCTTCGACACGCACGATCTCCGCAGAGGGTTCGCCAAGGTCAAGACAAATTCGCACGGCGCCACAGCGAGAGCGCTTCGACACGCACGATCTCCGCAGAGGGGTGCGTTTCGTAAGCTCCCGTCGGGCCTACCCCCGCCATAAAAAGAAGAAGAATTAAGAGTCGAGAAGTGAAGGTAGAACAGAAAAGTTAGCTTGTGTTTTTAGGATAGTGAAGTAACACCCGACAAATTAGCTTGTGCTTTAGGTAGAACAGAAAAGTTAGCTTGTGTTTTTAGGATAGTGAAGTAACACCCGACAAATTAGCTTGTGCTTTAGGTAGAACAGAAACAGCTTGTGTTGATAGTGAGAACACCCGACAAATTAGCTTGTGCTTTTAGTAGAATGAGATAACAGCCGAAAAGTTGACATGAGAAGTAGGCAGGTGAAGTAACTCTCGACAAGTTGGCATGAGAAGTTGGCAGGTGAAGTAACTCTCAAAAAGTTGACATGAGAAGTAGGCAGGTGAAGTAACTCTCGACAAGTTGGCATGAGAAGTTGGCAGGTGAAGTAACTCTCGACAAGTTGGCATGAGAAGTTGGCAGGTGAAGTAACTCTCGACAAGTTGGCATGAGAAGTTGGCAGGTGAAGTTGGCAGCCGCTTTTAGAAGAAGAACCCTTCGCAATGCTTCCGGGAAAAAGGAAAAGGAACAAAAAAGAAGGAAAACAACTCAACAAGTCCAGTGTACAGGCATCGTCACTGCGCTTTGTTGCTTCTGGACTTTGCCACGTGAGCGTCGCGCCTATCGCTGCCGCTTAAGGTCTTTTGTATGCTGCATGTCGCTTCTACTTATATGTTTAGCGTTATGCAGAGCGAAGCCAATGACTTGTCCCATGAGATAGAGGACGCCCAGAGCTCCCCAAAAAATCAGGAAGCTGCTGGGATCATTTCGGATTTTAGCGACGCGCCGGTCTGAAACCAGTCCGCCGGTTCTCGATGCCGCACCCAGCGGTGCGGGAGATGGAGACCACGCTGATGCCGAACCACTTGCCATTGGAGCACATCCAACTGGATATGAACCAAGAGGACTACGACATGCGCAACGAGGAGCCGCGCATTTGCAGAGGTCCTTTGGGGGACTTCTTCAGTTTTCATAGATCCCAAACCTACTTCTCACCCCGCCAAGGCATGTCTAAGTTTGTGCCGTGCAAATCGAAGACACATTGGCAAGACTGCTCATTTGCTAATATGATCTGTAGAGCGCAGCAGCAGGCTGTTCGGACAATCTCCGGGCGGACTTGGAGCAACCTGCCATCGGTGCTCATTGTGCTTCATGGGAATGGTACACTTTCTGCAGATGTGAGCTAAATTTGTTCATATCACAGAGCACTTGAACGTACCCCTGAAAAGATGTGTGCCCCTGATAGCGGAGCGCTTGGTGCCCAATGAAACAGATCCAGGGCTGCGGGCCTCTCTTTTTCTGGGACCAAGTCTTTTGGGTGGGCATGGTGGGCCTAAAGGGAAACCAAGACTTGGGGGTAGGCTTGCTGATGTTCATAGCCCTCTTGTCAAAAGGGGGAAACAAGCCCTGGGTTGGAATCCAGGGAAGCCAAGGCCTATGTACTTCCACCCTTAGAGCCCACCTCCTGCCTGTTTTTTTTCAAGCGACACGGGAGGATCTGACGCCGGGCCCGGGCGCCTTCACCTCGCCGCCTTCCAACTGCCCGGCGGGGGCGGTACAGCACCCGCAGAAGTGGAGCGAGGACCAGGTCCGCGAGTGGTGGGAGAAGCGCACCAAGAGGCGTCGGAGGGGGTTGGCGAGTTTATAAAAAGAAATACCTGGAAAAACCTATTTCCTTATCAAGTTGGAAATCAAAACGGACAACATCTTGATTGACTGAAGGAGGGGGCGTGAGGCTGGGTCAAGCGGCATTGGGGAAGTGGTAGGAGGTGGGGCCCTGAGCGGCCGCCTGATGAGCGGTAGGAGGTGGAAACGCCATAGTTCACGATGTTGTAGTGAGTTAACATGTGATATATGGCGAGTAGTACAACCTTGCCTGCTTTCATGCTTCATGGTGCCGGAGCAGATGTCACATCGCAAGTATGGGGTTGAACAACGGCTAAGCATCGTCAGAATGGGAAACATGCAACCTTGGAGGCACTAGCAGTGCCCGGCCTCTTTCACCACACTGGGCAGGCTTGACAGAAGCGACATTCCGGGCAACCTTTGCTTGTGGGCAACGCACACAACACCCAAACACTTGGCATTTGAATATAATGTGCTCAACACCAGTAGCCGAGTATGGTAATGACCGCGTGTGCAGACTCTCCATTCTCTTGACGCATCCGGACTCAAGTGGCATTCTCCGATACGCGGCCCTGAAGTGTCCTCGGTACCCTTTGCGACTGAGGCAGTGGAACACACGCCTCTTACCAGGCCACCTACTGTGGATGGACGAAATCCTGCACCACTTTGAAAGCATGGGAAACCACTGTTTGTTAGTATTTACAAAGGAATCATCAGACACCAGGGTGTCTTAGGTGGTGCGAACTGGATTTCGTCCATCCACGGTATGGCTGTCCTGACGCATCCAGAAAGCTCCTGGGGACATGTCCTTGGGCTTGTCTCCCAGGGCCCACCAGCACCCCATGCCGAATCCGTCGATCCGTCGTAGGCGGCCCAACGTCGAGGGTCTCTCCAAGGGCACCGACGGCCGCAACATCATGCGCTGGAACATGAACCGTTTCGAGCAGACCCTCGGAGCAGCGATTTTGGACGAAAGCACGAAGGCCCCGTATGCCTAGATCCCAGTTGCCCACATCAGTAGGCAAACCAGCCATTTGGATTTGGTGTTAAAGGGTGGTTCCCTTGGTTGCCTATACCAGGGAAATGTAAATGGAATCACTGGGTAACTTGTTGCTTTTCCACTGATAAACGGCCACTCGGGGTGTTACAGGGTGGTTTTCTTGGTTGCCTTTATATATACAGGGAAATGGACTGGGTAAATTGCAGCCATTTTGGGTTCGAAAGGGTTCGCTTGGTTGCCTAAGGGAAACTTTTGGACTCACCGGGTATAACTCAAGTTGCTTTTCCGCTGAACAGAGGCCACGGGAGCCACGGAAAGGGCTCAAAGCGACGCATCGGAAAAGTCACTTGATTTTTTTAGTTTTGGGATGCAGATAGGACTGCAGATAGGCTTTTGCGGGATTTTTAGAAAGACAAGGCGAGAGTTGTTTAGTTTTGGGCTTTTGCGGTATTTTTAGAAAGACAAGTTGCGAAGGTCCAGAGTTGCCGATGTCGTCAAAAAACAGTACAAGAGTTGGTTCCCAGACCGGTGGCCACTGTCCAAGTAAGATTTACGCCCATACTGCAGGTGGACAAAATCCATTCGCACGACTCTAAACCCATGGTTGAAACCATTGCTTGTCGGTATTTACGTCGGGGAATCGAATCATTCGAGGGTTTCTGAACCGTGGTGCGATTTCTAACATTTTGTTCATCCACACTAGGGCAGCAGTTCCAATTTGGACTTGTGGGTTCGAGCTGCAGATTCCTTCCCGCCAGCTTGGGACACCAGAAGATTGGCCTGGCTCAAGGGACAGCTGGTTAAGAACAGCATTCTTGTTGGGTTTTAGCGTGAACGACTCAATGAGCTGAACATCTGCACATACGCCTCCATGAGCACATCTTGACTTTCTGTTTGGCGGTGTGACCCGAGAACCAGTTCTCTTCAATGGAAAATATACATATAAGCACATACGCATGCACATATATATATATGTGAGTATACATAACACGCAGAGTAACAGATGAACATGTGCATGCACGCACATCCACATCCACACTCCCACAAGTAAACGCCTAGACTCTTGAGCCAATGCCTGGTTTTTTTCCATCAGGTACCTAATTATCCTGAAGCATGGCCTCATTCCTGCCGAGGATGACGAAAGGCGACAGCCACCTTGCCATGGCCCTCTACCAGGCAGTCGGGAGATGGGGCTTGAGGCTGGTGGCCAGCCAGGTGAGAGAAGTGAAATAAGACCCTCGAGTCCATGAAAAGTATGGCGTATCCCAACATACGGATATGCCGGGATAGCCAAGTTGCTGTTTTCCCGAAAGCATGGCGAAGGGTTCTTCCGCTGGGTTCACTTGAGTTGTTCTCATGAGAGTCATTACAAGGTGTCATTGCAAGGAATCATCATCATGAAAGTCATTGCAAGGAGTCATTGCAAGGAGTCATTGCAAGGAGTCATTGCAAGGAGTCATTGCAAGGAGTCATTGCAAGGAGTCATTGCAAGGAGTCATTGCAAGGAGTCATTGCAAGGAGTCATTGCAAGGAGTCATTGCAAGGAGTCATTGCAAGGAGTCATTGCAAGGAGTCATTGCAAGGTCAGCAAGGAGTCATTGCAAGGAGTCAAGGAGTCATTGCAAGGAGTCATTGCAAGGAGTCATGGCAAGGATTGCAACTTGCACTTGACTCCTTTGCACTTGCAACTTGCACTTGACTCCATGCACTTGCACCTTGACTTGCACTTGGCTCCTTGCACTTGGCTCCTTGCACTTGGCCCCTTGCACTTGCAACTTGCACTCCGTGCACTTTGCACTTGACTCCATGCACTCCTTGCAACTTGCAATGGCTCTCATGACTCCTTGCAATGACTCCTTGCAATGACTCCTTGCAATGACTCTTTGCAATGACTCTTTGCAATGACTCCTTGCAATGACTCCTTGCAATGACTCCTTGAAACAAGCAAGGAGGCAAGTGCAAGTTGCAAGTGCAAGGAGTCAAGTGCAATTGACTTGCGAGGAGTTAAAATCTCTTCTTAGGGCGACGACACTACACGAAAATCGACCCTCTGCGGGGATCGGCGTGGTCGAGGTGCAAAAACTCGAGGTTTTTTGCGATGTTTAACCTGCTCGCGCGACCCTCTGCGGGGATCGGCGTGGTCGAGGTGCAAAAACCCATGGTTTTTTGCGATTTCTGGTGCTCGCGCGACCCTCTGCGGGGATCGGCGTGGTCGAGGTGCAAAAACCCATGGTTTTTTGCGATTTCTGCGGTGCTCGCGCAACCCTCTGCGGGGATCGGCGTGGTCGAGGTGCAAAAACCGATGGTTTTTTGCGATTTCTAAAGTGCCCGCGCGACCCTCTGCGGGGATCGGCGTGGTCGAGGTGCAAAAACCCATGGTTTTTTGCGATGTTTAACCTGCTCGCGCGACCCTCTGCGGGGATCGGCGTGGTCGAGGTGCAAAAACTCGAGGTTTTTTGCGATTTCTGCGGTGCTCGCGCAACCCTCTGCGGGATCGGCGTGGTCGAGGTGCAAAAACTCGAGGTTTTTTGCGACTTTTGTTGTTCGAACTGGTCCTCGGGAGTTGTCTCGTGGTTCGCGCGCCTGCTCCCGGAACCGGCGGGTCGCGGGTTCGATTCCTCCCTGGTCCGCGGGCGGGCGTCGCAAGATGCAACTTGCATTTTAAAGCAACTTGCGCAGAGCAACTTGCGCAGAGCAAGTTGCACAGAGCAACTTGCGCAGACCAACTTGCACCGACCAGTTTGCGCAGAGCGCCTTGCCTAGAGCAACTTGCGCAGAGCAACTTACGCAGAGCAACTTGCACAGAGCAACTTGCACAGAGCAGCTTGCACAGAGCAACTTGCAGGGAGCGCAATTTGCACAGAGCAACTTGCAGGGAGCCACTTGCAGGGACCAACTTGCCGGAGCAACTTGCGCGGAGCAACTTGCGCAGAGCAACTTGCACAGTGCAACTTGCGTAGAGCAACTTGCGCAGACCAACTTGCACCGACCAGTTTGCGCAGAGCACCTTGCCTGGTGCTGTCTCGCGCTTGCTTCACAAATGCTTCGTGTAGGGAAAAAGAACGCATCCTGCAGCGTTGGGCCGACCTCGCTTGCGATGTTCTGCTTTCGGGCCAACCGTGGTCTAGTTTTTCAGTCACTGTTGCTGGGTTTTTGGGGTAAAGTGGATGGAAAGAAGCAGCAACTGGCGATCCAGGCGGTTTTCAAAGGCCAACAATCAGTGCCGTTCGGATGGCTTCAGATTGCCAGTGCCAGTTGGCATGGGGGCCTGGTGGCACATGAATCTTATCCGGCAGTTGGCCAGCTTGCACGTTTCTGGCAGCGACGAAGCTATTCAGGGGTCTCGAGGCTTCGTCACTCAAAGATGTGCGACGTTTTCAAGGCCCTAAAGCAACTGAGCCACGCAACATTTCAACGATTTCAATTGGCCTTGAAGCACAGGGGTGAACTCGTGTTTGAAGTTATCCCTTTCGCTGATATTATACTGTTGACCCCTTTCGCTGCGGACCCCATGTTCATCATCCCCAGTTTATTAATAGGGGGGAATCAGACCACTTTTGCACCCCTATGAATAAACTGGTGGGTTGATGAAAATCTGGGTTCGCCATTACCTCTTTTCCAGCGACGAGTCTTCGCCCTGACAGCAGAGAAGCCGGTGGACGGCAGGACCTCCGGAACGAGGTGCAGCGCTTCGAGCACTTCCGGAAGACTGGGGTTGTGCTGAAGGACTGGAATTTCGGAAATTTCGAGAACTGAGCCACGTGTTGAGAGAAAACCCGGGTACCCATTTTTCCCCAGACGATTCCTTCGGGAAGCTCCCGAAGGGACCCCGAAATGGAAGACCAAGGGTCCCATTTACAGGATCGGCCTTCTGGGAGCTTCCGGCTGTTAGCCTGAGGGTGTAGATGAAGGTTAGTTTATGGGCCAGTCCCAGCCGGAAATCGTTGCGCAGATCCGTTCTTGAAGCATGGTTCTGGGTTCGCCATTTTTGCACCAGGTTTTGAGCAAGTGACTCATGGGTTTGTTTGTTCCCCAGCTGAAAGTTGTTCGGTCTCTGCCCAGATAGGCTCGGGGTGGTTTGGGGCAGCGTTCAGGAAGGGCTCAAAAGGAGGGTTCCAGGGGGTCTGTTTTTTTGAGCTGGTTTTTCATGGACAAGGGGCCCTGAAAAGCAAGAGGACGGTCATCTTTCAAAACCATCCTGTTCATGGATGGTTGCAAGGTTTTCTTCTTGAGGGCTTCTTCTCCCTTTACCCAGCTTCCCCGTAGTTGATGGTTTGGATTGGTGGTTTGGTGGTTTGGAGGCTTGGTGGCTTGGTGGTACGGTGCTTAGGGAGTGGTTTCCCACTTACCCTCCGCAAGAACCAGGGCTTCAAATCCCAAACCAATCAAGGGTTTGCTACCGCCGACAAAGGGTGTGGGTTTTTCCTACTGTGGCTCCAAAATCGCCCAGAAACCCGAGGGAATGATTCGATTCCCCAAGGTAAATACCAAGAAAAACGTCATGGTTTCAGACGTGCTTTGAAAGTGGTGCAAGATTTCGTGCACCCACAGCATGTTCTCCGTTTTGGGTATCTTTAAACACTCTTTTTGGCCCATTTGAGGTCACTCATGGTTTCAACTCATTTCGTTTCCACCATGGGAAACTCATTTCGTGGTGCGACTTCGAACGGATTTCGCAACCACCCACAGTGTGGTATTGTGGTTGGACAAAATCCATTTCGCACCACTTCGGGAACCCTGGAATGATGATTCCCTGTAGATACCAACAAACAATGGTTTCCCATGGTGGCAAAGTGGTGCGAAATGGATTTCGCAACCACCCACAGTAGTTCTGGGAAAGGTAGGCCTGCAACGGGAGCGGGCAGGCGTCACCCATCGCGGTGCCGGAGAAGCGCACGTCCAAAAAGGAGAACTTTCAGCCCCCGGTGAGGTGCGGTGAAAGAACCACGGGTCAAGTTGGCCCCTTTTTGGAGGTAAAAGGAACCCCGTTTAAAAAAGAAAGGGGGGGTCCTCTATTTTGACACATGTATCATGTACGTATGATATACACATATTTACACATACATATCCATGTTAAAATAGTTCTATCATGGGCGAAGGTGGCGAATCACTGGTTCAGATGTCCCATCTCTAGGAAGCCCATCGCAATGATGCTCGTGCTGCATGTTGGCACCACATCAGCAAAGTACGAATGCTTCTTGAGGCGGCAGGACAAGTGTTTGTGGGGTGTGCTGGAGCACCGGATGAATCCGGAAGACCATGTGGATGGATCCACTTCCGCGCTTCGCACTTGGAAACCAGGGGTTGAAACCCATTCTTTGTAGGCATAGGTGTCCTTTTTGGTTGCTTTGTTTGAAAAAATGATGGCGATTCCTGGTTTACCTGGTGGTTTCATCTACCAGGGAAACCCATCTATTTACCCCAAAAGGACACCAATCTTTGTAGGTATTTACGTCGGTGAATGATCCGAAACCAGGGGGGTCTGTGTGGTGCAATGTCTGGATTTCGCAACCATCCATACGAAACCTGCACCACAGGGGTGGATTCCTGGTCAGTTCTTTTTCAGAAAAAAACCGGTCGCTTTCCCTGGGTAAAGGAGAATTCGGATCCCTGGAACCTTCCCCAGAATTAGCTCCCCCTTATCCTTTTTTGCTTTTTTTGGGGGTCCCCTTTGTTTTCCACTAACCAGGCAAAAATATATATTTTTTGCTGGGGTCCTAATTCCAGCCAAGGAAAGAATGGAAATGGAAGGTACCCCTACCACATCCCACAGAGCCACAGAGCCCCGAGATCAAACCGCAGGCGCGAGGTCACGGAGGTGAAAGCGGCCACCGCACCGCGTGAGAAGCGGCCAGCTGTGGGGCTGAAGAAGGACGGGGCGTTGAAGTCGCGTTGAGGCCACCAATCCCAGCATGGCATGGATACAGCCCGTTCCTCAGTTGTTTAAAGCCGACCTTCTGACCTTCTGGTGTTTCATGGTTTTCCCATTTTGGTCCATATTTAGTCATGGCCCCAAAAGGTTAACCTTTTAGTTCCAGGTCCTTTGGGCAACTGAGGTTCTCCCTTGACTTACTTCCTGAGTAAAAACGGACTTGATATTCTTCTTGGGCGGAAGACCATTTTAGTGATAGACAAAAAGTGTAGACTTTTTTCTGGCATATCCACTGAGGAAGTGAGTTGATTAGGCCCCCTAAAACAAGTTGTTTCCCAGACCCCCCAATTCGATGCTGACAAATTGTAAACTAGCAGAATGTCACGCCAGGTCCGAGCCCAGTCGCACTAGGGGCCCGCGTTGAAGCCAGTTCAAAGGCCAGTTCAGCAAGGCCCCCACGCCTGAGTGGTTCAAATCCCTTGAAACTACATTCTGGAAGCTGGTCCTTTAGGTTGGACGACGCCCTATTTGTCAAAGGCACCCAGTTGTTGCCCCCCACATCCGCAAACCCCCATAGCAATGAAAGTTGTTCTTTTTCTGCATTTGTTTTCTCGTTTTGACCAGCGGCGCGTTTTTATTTTTCGGGGGCAGGGATTGCACCTTGAAGCTTCCAGGTATCCCAGAGGTGCCTTCTGGTGGGATGAAGGGTTGCCAACATGGAACATTGACAGATGGAACCTCCCCTAGGAATCTCCTTTTGGGATCAGACCCCCTGCACAAAAGCATGCCCCACAAGCTCACGGTTTGTCTGATTTGACAAATTTTGTCACTCGACATGTGCCAGCTTTTTCCCTTCGCTGAGAAGTCTGATGACTGTCCCATCTCAAGAAACACACGAAGGCCTCTAAGAATTTTCTTTGGCTTCACGCGACCTGTTCGACCAGAGGGGCCACTTCGCTTCCTGCGAAAATCACATCCCCCCCTTCAAGAGGGCCTCTTTCTTGCTCGAACTCGTCGGTAAATGTTCCTGTAAATGATGTCAACCAAGAGCCACCTTGTCATAGGTAGATTCCCCCAAAACGACTGGGGTTTGTGGGTTCCATGCTCATTTGCAGTCTGCCTCCCACAGCAGACCGTATGGCTCTTTATGTTTCCTGTTGGGTTCCTTTTAAAGCAACCTGGAACATAGCTGGTTTTGCTTTTGGTGTCATTTCAATTGAGCTAGAGAGGTGCACCTTCAAACAACGCCCCGCAAACCAACAAACCCAGCCACCCACCCACCACACTTTGCCCAGGAGCCCAGCGTGAAGCGTGCAGTGCCCAAGGCCATGCGACGCGCCTCCAGCAACAGCGGCACCAAGATGACCCACGCCGTCACCACCAAATCCGAGGGACACTGGGACTAGAAAGGTTTCACCAAGAGTCTGCCGTTTTTGGTTTGGTGTACCCGGTTTTGGGGTGGTTTCAAGGGACAACGCATTTTGGATTCCCCTGTAAGGAAGCCCTCTGAATTGTGTCTTTGGTTTCTGCTTTGGGGTTGTGATCTCATTTGCTTGGTTATTTTAGTGATGCTGATGAATCATTTTTTGTCAAAAGGGGGGGGCTTCCAGATGAAATGATATTGTGGATGGACGAAATCCTCCTCAGAGACCCTGGAAGGATGTTTCCCTTGTAATACCAACAAACAGTGGCTTCCCATAGTTTCCAAGTGGTGCAGGATTTCGTCCATCCACAGTATGTCCGTGAGAGAGGGCTTTCACCTTCTCAATCGAACAGGGCGCAGGGCAGCAACTGAGCCACTTTTTTCGTAGGTATTGATTGTGACTCAACTGACTTGGTTGTCTTGAGGGCTCAAGCTCACATCTTCTCTTTCTTCACTTGACCCAGAAGGCTTGAGTTGGTTGAGTTCTGCTGTTGTGTTTCTGAACTCATATTATACTAGCCCGTAAGCTCTGGATGGGTTCATGTTCTCGGATAGGTTTGTTCGACACATGCTCCTTGCTTTCGACACCTGATGCTTGACGCACGTAGCATACTGTGGACGCAATCCGTTTCGCGGATTTCGCAGAAACGGATTTTGCACCGCTGTTGAGAATACCAACAAACGTTATGGTTTCCACCATGGCAACTCATTTCGGGGCGTAAATTTGAACGGATTTCACAACCATCCACAGTTCTAGGGCTTGATTCCTTGTCCATTCTTGTCAACCATGGTTCTTTTCAGAGTCCTGGTGTTTCCCCTGGGTTTTTGAGACAATTTGCCGAAAACAAATGGACAGAGGGTACTTTTTGAACAGAGGCTCGCTATTCCCGTGGCTCGCCACGCCCTGGAAAGAGTGGGGAAGGAGCCCCAGGGCCCTTTCTCACCCTTCTTTTGGGAGGGTTCCCCTACTAAAATAGACCAAAAAGGAAAAAGGTGGTACCAACTTCTTCTAAGCTGAAGGTGCCTTTCAGGTAGCTTCGTTCCGTCCCATCCGGACAGGAGCTCCGGAGCGGCTGGCCTGTGCGCGGGCGCGCTCCAGCTCGCGGCCCAGCCCGGAGCGGAAGTGCAAATCCATGCAGCCGGAGCCGGAGCCGGAGGCATGGAGCGCGTGGCAATTTCCGCGGCGAGCGCGGCGTGCGGCGTTCGCGTGGGCGAATCGGCGAATCGGCGAGTCTGCGAAGTGGTGGTTGGGGTTTGGGGTTTTGGAATGAGTGTGGTTTTCCTTGGTGCGAGAGATGTCAGGGAATGAGAAATGGATAGAAATGGAATGACCCCGAGATTCACCATCCAACTGGTGGTTTCCTGTAAGGGGAGCCCTGAGTTCATTCCCACATTCCCTACTGAGCACCAGTAAGTTTCGGGTTTGGAGCAAAGGAGCTGGCCGGGCATACCCTTTGGGGTTGGTCTAAAGGGCAACACGGACAACGAAAGAGACAAATAATGCATTTTTGTTCACCTCCCCCCCTTTTGGCTATGGTGTGATGGTTGGCCCTGTCCTTCGTGGGATTTCTGCCCCCAAAGCCACTGCCCCCTGTGCAAAATGGGGTGTATACCTTTAAAACATTATTGCTGTTGGTTTAACACCCCCGCCCGTTGTCCCTAGCAGGGGGTTCGGGAGAGAATAGTTAGCGGGAATTGAAAGGGCAAGCCGCTTAGTGTGCAACTGACCAGCCTTGGTGATTACTTCTTGTGTACAACTGCACCCGCCCATGCGCGTTCCCAGGGGAAGAGAAGACTATGACAACCTTGTGGGATGACTGACTCTAAAGGGTTACTGTACGGGCAGAACATATTGGAATCGGGTTGTCGGGTGATTATATTAACATTCAGTTAAGTCATTATCAAACTTGGTAATCAATCCATCTTTCAAGTGGGTTATACCAGGGTTATAAAGGGTTATCAGGAGGCCAATTCCGGTTGTCCTAGTTGTAACCCTGCTCAAAACAGGTTTGATCCTATGTGTCATTTCCGCCGACCGCGTTTCTTTCACCGGGGACCAGCGAAGAGCGGGGGGTGGCCGACGTAGGAGCGGCGGACCATGGTGATGGAGGACCTGGCGGACGCGGCGTTGCACCGGCTGAGCTCTCCCACCAAGCGGGAGGCGTCGGTTGGCTTCGGAACCTATGGCTTTGGTAACTCGTCGGACGGTCGTCTCACTTTTCGGGTTCGGCTTCCAGGCTTTGGTTGGCTTCGGCTGGGTACCAGTGGCTTTGGCAGTAGCTCGTCGGACGGTTTTGGGGATGTCAAAGTCGGTGTGGTTCCATTTAATCTATGACCTATGACTTAGGTGACTTTGATAGAGTCCTTTTGCTTCCTGGACTTTAACACTTTTTGGAAAGACCATGTTGGTGGCTAATAACAAAGTTTGGACTTGTTTGGGCCAATCCACTCCGGAAGTGAGTTTCGGCGGTTGATCAGGTTTTGAGGATATCAAAGTCAGCTGGGTGTGGTTCCCTGTGACCTATGACCTATGACTTAGGTGACTTTGATGAAGTCATGGGGCCAGTTCTGCAGGTGTCCCTATACGTCTCATTTTGGTGGTTTTAAACATCTTCCTTTTTGCCCATGAAAGGTGAGTGTCCCTCAGCTTGGTGGGGGGTGATGTGTTAAGGGGAACTACAGGGAGCGCTGTTTTGGGACAATCTCGTTGCAGTACCACGGCTTAGTTTGTGTGGTGTTCATGGCGAAGTGGCTTCAGCAAGGTGCCTACTTCCAGCGTGGGCCAGAACTGGGAAGCGGTTGGAAAGGATGTGAGGAGACCAGAAGGAGCCAGCCACGTAGAACAGGGGACCCATTTCTCTCCTTCAAAAGAGTGTTATATATTGGGGTTGACTAAATACTGAAGCATTGTCAGATACGATTTGTTTGCACCAGATGGCCAAGAGTTTCAGCCAACCATTTTGGAGTGGCCAGCTGTTTTGACACGCCTGTCACCTTGCACCAAAAAACCGCCAAAAAAGAAGCCGCCAGGTGTCCATCCACTCGGCCCGGTCTCACAAGAGCGAGCCGGAGCGCAAGGCGGGGAGCTCCATGCGGGAGCTTTCTGCGAGCGGAGTTGGGGGCCCCATCCCAGATGGGAATCCCCTGAACGCCAAACGTGATGACTTTTTCCCCAGGATGTTTAATAAGTTTGCCGGAATTGCGGAAGATTCCAGAAAACTTCCAGAGACCAGGACCGCAGCCCCCGTTTTCGGGGGCGGCCCTTGACACACCCCGAAACCATTTTTTTTTGCCCATGGCCCACGTAGGCCGAGGAGGTGTCGCGGCGGCCCAAGTCCGCGCGACTGAAGGCCGACAAGGAGGACGAGGCAAGGGCCTGGACTTCCCAACTTTTCCATGGGATTCCATGGAGGGAATATGGCTGTGGTTGTCAAAACCGTTTTGGAATCCCATTTTGGTTGGTAGGTGCATTCACCACCCATTTTAGAACCTATTTTAGTGGGGATTAGGATGTTCACTGGGGGTACGATTTGGATTTTGACCCATGGCCATATTCCAAGCCAAGAGACCTTCAAATCCCCCAACCGTTCCGAGCCAACATAGGATCAGTGACCGGGATCTATGGCCTTCCAGTTCCTCATATTGATGCTTTGAGCATCACCCCACCACAACAAAGCTCAAGTTTGCATCGGCACAAAAGGTGAAAAACATATTGTGGAGTGCCGTTCACAAAATCCTGCAGTTGGTAGGTGGCTTATCAACCATTATTCAAATCAGGCTTCCTCTATCCCAAGAAGTACTGTGGGTGGACAAAATCCAGAAATCGCACCACCTTGAAACCATGGTCGAAACCATAAGGTTTGTTGGTATTGCAGGGGAAATTATTGCCATCCACAGTATACCAAGGCGTGAACGAACCATGAAGGTAAATGTGGGTAAGTGGCTTGCAGTTTGGGAGTGTTTGGGTTTACCAAAGTTTGTTTTCAGTGTTGAGCCATCAAGCATGAAACATATTGGCGAGAAAACAGGATTGGTGAAGGAGAAATAAATAAATAAAGTCACTGAGGAATGTGATAATGCCTGGCAGCAGACGGACTCGCTCTGCAGGCGGAGGTACCCAGGAAATAGAATCAGCCATGATATGAGTTCCCTATCTCTCATTCTATCTTCAATGGTCGGAGCTGCCAATGGAGGGAGATTTCCCGCAGCCGACTTTAAGGCTTGACTCGAGGTTCTGATCCATCTCTTTGCTGCGGCCGGAGGTGGGAAAGAGTCTTATCTCCTGTAAACGCATGCAATAGGATCAGAATAGAAAACAAGTCATAAACCTGAATATAGGATGAAGATAAGATTCACAAACTAGCCCAGTTGGGGAATTAGAACCTCAGAAATCTAGACCTCTTCCTTGATTTGTTGAAATATTGAGCTCAGCGGTTGGTCGCCACTTTGGAGTGAGTTGTGTGATCCTTGGACAAGTCCAGCGAGGGCGGCTGGATGTTCAGTTTCGGGAGGCCTTCTCCCTTTCCTCCCTAAGATCTTTCCCCCCCTTTCCTCCCTAAGATATTTTTCCTCCTTTCCCTGTTAAGATCCTTTCCCGTAAGGGATTGCCAGTTGTTGCGGAAAGCGGAAGGATGCCAATCCAAACCACCGACTAAGGGCTACCTGAGTACAATCAAGCCCCTCCCACAAACCAAACAGAAATTAGCCCTGAACCGACATTCCACTACGTAGAAAACCATGTTAGTCAGCAGTGGCCCATGTTTCGCTTTTGCTCAGCGGGTTCACCGCAAGAAATAGTTATCCGAGAAAGCTGTAACTCCAGTTGTCAGAAGAGGAGGGTGGCGCGAACCCTCCCATCCCGGCTCTGACAGAACTAGCCTGCCCCTTGCTCATGTTCCATCAATGCATGCCAGTCAGCAAGCAGAATCCTTGGTGCCGTCCATCTTGTTTGGTTGTCTGTGTTGAGGGTACCCGCTGTGGGCGTTTGATTCCACAAAGAACCAAGATCCATCCCAGCGATTTTGGGCTTTGCCAAACCTGACTTGGGCTCGAGAGGAGGAGACGAGGCAGATGTTTGACAAGCGGGAGTTGCGGAAGCGGCACAAGGCGCCTCGGAAGGGTTTCGGGAGGACCCCGCCCCAAAGCCTTTGGCGGTGATTTATTTTGCTCGGTTCTGCTACTCCTCGGTTTCATGAAGGTTCTACTTGGCCTCTTCCAAGCATTGTGAGCAGTGGGCCCAGAAGTCAATGGATTCTGGCGTCCTCCCTTTGGCTCTGAGCAAATGACCGACCAATGGGTTTCCCCCTTCGTCTGAAAGAGAAGTAAGCGCTCTTGGGAAGCTTAAGACAAGGCGTCTCCTTTCACTACGCCTCGTTCTGCAAGGCTGCCAGATTGTGAGAAAGCGCTATGGCGCAAGGTAGGCTCAAGTCCTACTAGTCCTACTTGCTTTCTGCGGTAGGCTGCCAGGTTGTAGGCTCGAGTCCTGGGCTATGGCGCAAGGTAGGCTCAAGTCCTACTAGTCCTAGTTGCTTGCTGAGTTTCGTCAGTATGTGGGAAACCAGGAATATGCAGAGAGCACCACAGCAATGCAGGTAACTCCAAGATCGTTTTTTAGGAGCAAGGGGCTACTTCGTCACACACCTCCCGAAAATTTTTGATCTAAGGCCACCCCCCGCACCCTTCGCGAATTTGAGGCTGCACTCCCAGGAGGGAACCTTCCCAGACGCTGGCCCACACCTCTTTTAGCAGCGAAAAGGGCGAATCTCCCACCAACATGGAACTGCAAACAGGCCCTTTCCAAGAGGAAAGTCGTCTTACAGGGGTGTGTGCACAAACTGTTAGCTGGTAGGGTCGGGTACCTCAAGGACCCTTCCCCAGTGACCCACGAGGACCTCTTTGAGGACTACGTGCAGCGCTGGCGACAGCGCCAGCCTGAGACCCCACCCAACGAGGCGGAGCCCTGCCGGGTCCGCGTCTACGTGCGGAAGCGCCCGCTCTTCGGGTACGAGCAGGAGGCGATGGGGCGTGGAATGGGTAACTGCCATTGGGTTGGATCTGTAGACTTTAAAACTTTTTGGGGAATCAAGGGGGGGTTCCGCTAAACAAACAAGTTAAGCTTTTTGCAGAGGGGTCAACAACAACCAAGGGTAACAAGGCGTTTTTTAGGTGGCGGGATCACCCGGGGTTTATCCCCACTGTGATACAAGGGAATCTTCTCCTTTATTCATGGGGGGGTAGTCTTTGGGAAGCCCTTTCTGCTGTATCACAGAAGTGGTCATTTTCCCACAGCCCTGCGTCACCGTCCTTGTTGTTTGTTTTCGTGTTTGTGTGTGTATTGTCCACGAATTTGACAGGCTGCCTTGTTCTAGTGGTGTCCCACTACGGGTTACGGATTGGGAACCGCCCATATTGAAACTACCCAGAGATACCAACCCACTTGCAGGTCTCCGCTTTGTCAAAGCCGCCTTTGCCCAACATGAACCTAGGTCCCCCAGTGGCCTTCTCTCCCCCTTTTTGGGGGAGATTCGGTTCCCCTAAACTAGACTACAGAGCAAAGTGGGTACCAACTTATTCTAAGCTCTCAAATCTGGAGGACCATATGAGCCACAAGCAGTCCCAGCCAGAAATAGTTGCGGCCGCCTGCTGAATTCTTTGCATGGTTCTGGGTAGACCATTTTAATACCCAGTTGAACAAAACCAACCGGGCCCCCTTTCCCCACAGCTGGAACTCTGTGCCACGCTCTCAGAGCAAGCCGTTGCCGGAGGCCGAGGAGTTCGACGTGGCCACAGCGAAGGGACGGAAGATCGTGATACACAACTGTCTCACTAAGGCCTTTGGGCGTGGAAGACCACTTGACTGCTATTGGGTTGGATCTTAGGACTTTAACTTTTTGGGAAATAAAAGGGTTTGCCACTAAACCCCCGAAAAGTTGAGCTTTTTGCAGGGGGTCAACAGCAACCAAGATTATTATTTTTTAAGGAGCCCCGGAAGGTCAAATTCTATGTGAAAAAGGTGGGAGGGTGGTTTGTTTGATGGGGCCTTTGTGGGGAAGGTTTCTGAAATGTTGTTGAGGACACCTCTGCGCGACCAAACATCCGGCCAACAGTGAGAACAGCCAGCCACCGGCCGGAGACAGGGAGTCCTGGAAGACCATTTTCCTTTTAAAGGAACCCCCGAACGTCGGGTTCCATGTTAATTGGTGGGAGGATAGTTTTTTGGATGACTTATCAGCTCCGCACAAGATCAGACAACTTTGACACAACACGCCAGCAGCAGGAAAAGAGAGGTGTAATGTCTGTAGCTGTAATGTTTGTAGCCTGTGCTTCGAGGGCAAAGGTTTTTCAACATGTACCATTTGTGGGAGTATCCTCTTCACCGTTGCTTTAAAGTGAAACTCACAGTAAAACTTATGTTGACCCCGATTGATAAACCCTTGTTCATTGATATGAGGGTGTTTTCCTCCAAAAGTGATGAATCCCCACTACAAGCAGGAGCAGGGGTTTACTAATCCGGGGTCAACATTATTTCCGGGGTCCCAATATTTTGGCACCTACCCATTTCAGCGAAAAAAAATCCACTGGGCCGCACATGTGAGTTTTGTTCCCCACATCTTTGTGTGGGGTTCTTACTTTTTCCGCTCGTCGTCCGCGCGCCGCGTCTCCTCCTTCTCCCGCTCGTCTCCGTCTCACTCACTCACTCACTCACTCACTCACTCACTCACTCGCTCACTCTCACTCACTCACTTACACTCACTCAACTCACACTCACTCACTCACACTCACTCACTCACACTCAGTCACTCACACTCACTCACACTCACTCACACTCACTCACTCACACTCAGTCACTCACACTCACTCACACTCACTCACTCACACTCACTCACTCACTCACTCACTCACTCACGCTCACTCACACTCACTCACTCACACTCACTCTCATTCACTCACTCTCATTCACTCACTCACTCACTCACTCGCTCACTCACTCACTCACACTCGCTGACTCACGGCAGCTGTCTAGAGGGACAGGATGTTGTCGCGCGCGCGGCGGGGGGTGTGCGAAATCGTGGCAGGCGCAGCACTTTGGCGATGCCGTTGCGAAATCGTGGCAGGCGCAGCACTTTGGCGATGCCGTTGCCGAAGTCGTGGCAGGCGCAGCATTCTGTGCATCTGGGTGTGTGTTTGTGTGGCAGGGGTCGCATTCGGCAGCTGTCTAGAGGGACAGGATGTTGTCGCGCGCGCGGCGGGGGGTGTGCGAAATCGTGGCAGGCGCAGCACTTTGGCGATGCCGTTGCGAAATCGTGGCAGGCGCAGCACTTTGGCGATGCCGTTGCCGAAGTCGTGGCAGGCGCAGCATTCTGTGCATCTGGGTGTGTGTTTGTGTGGCAGGGGTCGCATTCGGCAGCTGTCTAGAGGGACAGGATGTTGTCGCGCGCGCGGCGGGGGGTGTGCGAAATCGTGGCAGGCGCAGCACTTTGGCGATGCCGTTGCGAAATCGTGGCAGGCGCAGCACTTTGGCGATGCCGTTGCCGAAGTCGTGGCAGGCGCAGCATTCTGTGCATCTGGGTGTGTGTTTGTGTGGCAGGGGTCGCATTCGGCAGCTGTCTAGAGGGACAGGATGTTGTCGCGCGCGCGGCGGGGGGCGTGCGAAATCGTGGCAGGCGCAGCACTTTGGCGATGCCGTTGCGAAATCGTGGCAGGCGCAGCACTTTGGCGATGCCGTTGCCGAAGTCGTGGCAGGCGCAGCATTCTGTGCATCTGGGTGTGTGTTTGTGTGGCAGGGGTCGCATTCGGCAGCTGTCTAGAGGGACAGGATGTTGTCGCGCGCGCGGCGGGGGGCGTGCGAAATCGTGGCAGGCGCAGCACTTTGGCGATGCCGTTGCGAAATCGTGGCAGGCGCAGCACTTTGGCGATGCCGTTGCGCGTGGCAGAGCACTTTGGCGATGCCGTTGCCGAAGTCGTGGCAGGCGCAGCATTCTGTGCATCTGGGTGTGTGTTTGTGTGGCAGGGGTCGCATTCGGCAGCTGTCTAGAGGGACAGGATGTTGTCGCGCGCGCGGCGGGGGGCGTGCGAAATCGTGGCAGGCGCAGCACTTTGGCGATGCCGTTGCGAAATCGTGGCAGGCGCAGCACTTTGGCGATGCCGTTGCCGAAGTCGTGGCAGGCGCAGCATTCTGTGCATCTGGGTGTGTGTTTGTGTGGCAGGGGTCGCATTCGGCAGCTGTCTAGAGGGACAGGATGTTGTCGCGCGCGCGGCGGGGGGTGTGCGAAATCGTGGCAGGCGCAGCACTTTGGCGATGCCGTTGCGAAATCGTGGCAGGCGCAGCACTTTGGCGATGCCGTTGCCGAAGTCGTGGCAGGCGCAGCATTCTGTGCATCTGGGTGTGTGTTTGTGTGGCAGGGGTCGCATTCGGCAGCTGTCTAGAGGGACAGGATGTTGTCGCGCGCGCGGCGGGGGGTGTGCGAAATCGTGGCAGGCGCAGCACTTTGGCGATGCCGTTGCGAAATCGTGGCAGGCGCAGCACTTTGGCGATGCCGTTGCCGAAGTCGTGGCAGGCGCAGCATTCTGTGCATCTGGGTGTGTGTTTGTGTGGCAGGGGTCGCATTCGGCAGCTGTCTAGAGGGACAGGATGTTGTCGCGCGCGCGGCGGGGGGTGTGCGAAATCGTGGCAGGCGCAGCACTTTGGCGATGCCGTTGCGAAATCGTGGCAGGCGCAGCACTTTGGCGATGCCGTTGCCGAAGTCGTGGCAGGCGCTGCATTCTGTGCATCTGGGTGCTCTGTAATCGCATCCATACAAGGGGCGCACGGTACATGTGTGTGGACATTTGAACTCACATCCTTGGGAAAAACATAGCATGTGGGGTTATCCGGTCCTTTAATTTTTTTGTCACCCCGCAAGAGACCGCGGTGACGAGTCGGAGTCGGAGCCCGTTTCGGAGTCAGAGTCCGTTTCGGCCAGGCAGATCTGAGATCTCTATTCATCTCGCACATGGGATTCCAGTTCGCAGAAGTCTTTGGTGGCTCAGCTCCCAAAAAAAGCAGCGGGAGCATGGGCGCCTTTTTTAGACTAGTTTGAATAGAAATTGATGGCACTGGTGTAGATTGGTCTTATGGGTATGGGTCAAAACTAGTGAGCACCAGGAAATTATTGGACCGCAAGTTAAATCGTCCATGTTTCTATTGACCAGGCAAGCCATTTGGGGGTTACCCTATTTTTGATCTACAGCCAAGCACCCTTGGCTGAAGAAGATCCCGCCTTTTGTTTCCCCACACAAAGAGCAAACAAAAGCCTGCGGAGATGCTCTTGATGGTTTGAATCACGCCTTTCTCTCTTGGCAGCTTCTAGCCATCCGGATGGCTCCTTAGCTTGTTTTGTCGTTTTCAGTGGTTGGATTTCCGACTTGATCCCGCTCAAAGTTAAACTTTTCGCGGGGGATCTGAGGATTTCCCAGTGTAAGAAGGAATAGAGAACCAACATGGCTTCAGCGAATTTGTTGTTTTTCAGATGTAAGCTGATGCGAATGGAACAGATTATGAGAGGACTTGAGACACTCAGGATATATGTCAGGTGCTTTCCATCCTGTCAATCGTGTTCGATGTGTTTCTTGGCTCGTGTCTACATATACGTATGTTATATGCATGTAATCGCTTCCCCCATCGGAAATTCCGGGCGCCCCTCTAAACATAAAATATGGTTGAGTACTTTGTGGCAAAGATATGCAGGGCTCCTTAACAGATCTCCATGTTGCAACCATTTGAACCATGGCTTTTTCAACACCAAAATAAAGTTGGAAGCCACCATTTACAAGTTGCAATGTTCAGGTGTATTCGCTGATCCCTGAAATTTGTCTGAATCGGATCCCATGCGGTCTCCACTATGGTCCTCGGCCTGTTTGCGCCTCGTTTCCCTTTGCCAGGCGCAAAGAATTCAAGTTGAGCCAGGTGAACTTGGAATTGCAAGCTACAATCGTATCTTACAAGACGGGAAGTGCTGAAAGGATTCATAGGGTGGATATACTACCAGGGGGAAGGAGTTTATGCAATACACATATCTCGATAGATGCGTGTATATATGTATATATATATATACACATATATATATATGTGCATTTGAATATGTGCTATGCATTGCATAATGACACGCAGCCAGTGAGCAATTCTTCCGAATGGAATCTCCAGATTCGGGAGCTATCGGCCGGGCTCAGGCGAGGCGGCGTCGGATGAGGAGGTCTACCAGTCGACCGCCTGCCCCGCGGTGCAGCACCTCCTGCAGAACAAGGCTCGCTCCGATGGTCTGGCTTCGGTCGACTCGGGGGGGGGGGGTAAATATCGGAGAACCCTCAGTTGGTGGCTTGGATTGGTGGTTTGGGATTGGAACCCTTTCTTGTAGCGGGTAAACGGGGTTTCCCACTGCCTGCACCTAAACTCCCCCCCTCCCCGGCCCCCTTTGTGACCAATCCAGGGTCGACCGGGGTAAATGGGGTTTCCCACTGCCACCCCACCTTTCCCAGGCGAAGGGAGGGTCAACCCATTGGAAGGTGATACTGAAAATGGTCCTCAATGCTGCTGATAGCTGCTACCGTTGCTGGGTTCAAATCCAGAAATCGCACCGTTCAGGAACCCAAGGGAATGATTCGATTCTCCAACGTATAATATCAACAAACGTTATACTTTCAACCGTGCTTTCAAAGTGGCCACCCACAGCATGTTCCCCGTTTTGGGTGGCTTTAAACACTCTGTTTGGCCCATTTGAGGTCACTTTCTTGTTCTCGGTGATGTTTCACGTGGAAATAGCGGACACATTGGGGTCGTGGTGCCTTGTTCTTCTTCATTTTTTGTGGGGGGGGGGTGGCGGAAACCAAAAAAAAAGACGACCTTTTGTGTTTGGTGCGCAATTCCCATGTCAGTCATCCCCTGCCACAAGGGATCCCAATTGTGCCATCCACTTTCGCCCTGTACCCTTCCACTTGCGCACCTCAGGGAATGTGACTGAAGCAGATTCCTCTGAAATGGACCTGTTTTGTGGTTGTTTAGATGTTCAAATGGTGCACCAACGGAAAGCTGACCAATTCCAGTGTTGTTGTTTGTGTTTGCTAAATCATTTTGAGACAAACCCATGTGTTTGTTCTTCTTCCAACAGCTAGACGCCGATGGTCCTCCATGGGGGAGTGGATTTTGGGCGTGCGGTGTTTCTTGGATGCCTCAAAAGAGGATCCTTGTTTGGGGGCTTAAAGAATCCTGCACTTCGGAAGGTCCCTTCTCCCTCACTCGGCACATAGCTATTCATGGCTCCCTCACCCTTTGAAGTACTTCCCAAGCTGGTCCACTCTCCGCAAGGTGAAGGGTTGGCCAGTGGTCAAGTGAGACGCAATCGTCACACGCGGGAAGTGAAGGTTGCGGGACAGTCCCAATCGTCAGTGCAAGCTATTTACCCCTCGGGGTTTGGGGGGTAGAAGGACTCAATTCTGACTGAAGATGCGGCAAAAGGCCATGTGCATTCTTTCTCATGGGTGAGTAGAGTTAGTACCATGTCTTGATTTGGTCGTGGCTCACAAATCGGAAACTAAAACCCCCCCCCCCCCAAAAAAAAATGTCAAAAAAAAAACACAAAATGGTTGCACCTGGGAAAGTCAAGACAAACCGCAAGCTGAAGGGAGTAACTCCTCGAACGGTGGCAGCCCAGCTCAGCGCGGTCCAGGCTAACACCTGAGGGCTGTGGTTGAAATGGAATCCACGAATCTGTGATACAAAAAGGGCCTAACCCCAAAGACTAATCCACCCTTTTGAAAAGGGAAGATTCCCGAAGATATCACAGTGGTTGGATAAACCCCTTGAGTGATCCCACAACCCTGCTGAGTAGCTGTAACTCTAGCTCTTTCCTTGTGACCCATCCCCATTTCTGCCGGGGTTCCGGCCTGGACAGTCAGGTGGCTACGCTCTTCATGTTCGGCCAGACAGGCAGTGGCAAGGTGCGGGTCAAGCTCACGGGTTGTGATAGGGTTGGCGGTTTTAAGCACCACAGGACATCACCTTGGCCCATTTGAGGTGAGTCAATTAAAGTTTCATGAACATTCCATTTGGTAGATATGGCTGCGAGTCAATTTATAAGGTCCGGAACAGGGTCCGGAACCCACATGCGATCCAGACCTCCGTTCCAGACCTCCGTTCCAGACCTTGTTCCGTTCCAGACCTTGTTTATATATATTATTTATGTCTAGTTTAGAGTATTGATTCAGACGGTCAGGTGATTTGGTAGGTTATTGACTCCCCCCTTGTTTTGCCAAATGCTACGCGTTTTTCGCAACCCCGCCGCAATCTGTTCGATATGATACGGTAACGGTTCGATACCGCTCTCGGTGGTCACATTGTTGAAACGACCATGTTTACATGCTGCTTGCTAGCATTCCCAAGTGCAACACTCGCGTAACCGTTCCAGACCCCGTTCCAGACCCGTTCCAGACGTGTTCCAGACGCAGCGGGGCAATTTGCCACCAAGTCCACATGCACGCGCACACACACACACATGCCCCATGTAAGTAGCTGCGCTTCTTATGCGGCCCGCCGCGCCGCCCAAGAAGCCTTCAAGGAGGTGCCGTATCGTAAGGCCGCGCGCCGCTGGTCGCTTCATCCATCCACCTACCCATCCATTCAGCCATCCATCTATCCACCTTACACTAAATGAACGTGTGCGTGAGGACTCCACACATGTCTTCCCAGAGGTCCGGAACAACCAACCTTACGTATCTGACTCGTTCCAGACGTCCGCGTCACCGCGGAACGTTCCACGCCAGAATATTGACCCACACCCATATATTGAGAATATGGTTGGATTCATTGAAGTGATTAACCTGAGTTTTCCTCAGGTGTGATGTTTTAAATATAGGCAGCCCTGCGTGGAGCCCTTGTTGCAAGTTGCTGGCGGTTATTGAAAGCTTTGCAGCCCCTAGCCCTAGCAAGGCGCAAGGGGGGTCGACTCGCTCATGAGTTCAGCCAAAGGGGTTTCTGTACTAGGTTTATGAACGCCTTCATTAAAAACAAAGGCTGCCAGGGCAAGCCGGTGTATGGAAGGCGGCCGGACGACGCCAGGGTACAAAAGTAATGTCAGCTCGTGAAGGGGGTAAACGACATGCGGGGATGTATCTATCATCTTGGTTTCCAATCCATGGTTTCTGCTTTGGAGCTTCCTCCCCTGTACTTGTTTGTCAAGTCGCTTCTTTTTTGGCGTTTTCCCCGCGTTTTTCACCAGCCCCTCACCAATTTGCGCCTTCACGACCCTGGCAGACCCACACCATGGGGGGCCTAGTGCAGCGAGCCGCGCAGCACATCTTCCAGCAGGAGATCACCCGGGGGTGGGGGGACGGTTCCTTATCTTCCCTGTTTGCATGATCTAAGGTGTTTGTCCCTGGGTTCAGCGGTTTCCGGTCGATTGTTTTCCCTTTTGGGGCAAATGATTCAGCGGTTTTCCAGTCGACTTTTTTCCCTTTTGGGGTAAATGATTCAGCGGTTTTCCGGTCGATGTTTCCTTTTCGGGTAAATGACCGTGGTTTTCTGTCTTGGTGGCTCCAAAGGTCCCACGTAGCGGGCATAGGAGCCCACCGTGACGCTCACGGCCTTCGAGATCGCTGGCAAGGCGCTGGGGTGAAGCGGGGGTCCAGGGAATGAGAACTTGGCGAGGCCAGCCATCCGGTTCCCTTTTAGTGTTTAGTGGTAGTTTCCATTTTTAACCCACTAAAGGTGCTGGTCTAGGTTTTCCAGTGCCCTTCTCCCCCCTTTTTGGGGGGGAGATTCGGTTCCCCTACTACAATGGACTACTGAAAAAGAGGTACCCTTGTTCTAGCCTCTCTACTGGAGGACGTGGCGGCAATCCAGGGAATGATAATTGGAATGACCCCGACAAAAACGATCCCCTATGGTTTCCTTTGAGGGAATCCCTTATTCCCTACTGAACATCTACCAAGAAGAGCGATCCTTGTTATGCAAAAAAACAAAAGACACGCACACACACACACAAAGGTCTTACTAAGGAACTTTTCTCCCTCTGAAGTTCGACTCTGTGAATCAAACACCCTTGGTTGAACCTCATGCCGGATGGCAGCGGTTTCGCTTTTTTTCTCTTTTTTATATTTTTTCCGTGGTGTGCCAAGTGGGCATTTGGTTGGCATGTGTGGCTGTCTGGAGCTTCTGTTTGCATGTTGTGGCTACACCACATGATATAAAAAATGTGTGTGGCGACTCCATGCGCAAAAGTGTCGCTTCCAGATGACAACCCCCCCTGTTCAAGTTGGAGTGTGAGCATTGATGGATTCTGACAGGTTTGGGGTCCGGTGACCCACGAAGGCGGCTGTGGGGTTTGAACGAGCCCAGTGAGAACTGAGCCCCGGCGTTGAACGTGGCTGTGGTGGTTCCTATCCACCCCATCAGTTTCGGTGACAGAAGTGAAACTCAGGAGGTTGGCGTGAACAGGTGGGTTCAAACAAACAGCCGTGTGGAAGATGGGCTTGCGCAGCATCACAATGCTTTTCCTCCAGCACAGTCCCCCAAAAGGCCAAATCACGCAGGTGATGAGAGACCTCCTGGATCACACTCACAAGGCGCGGAGAGTGACTCCTCGCTGGCGGTGTCTGCAAAATAGTTGAAGTCTTAACCCCCACGTTTTGTGACACGTGCATGCACTCACGCTTTGATATGGCGGATATGGGCAAGCGGGGGAAGCAATGTGGTATGTGTGCAATGCCCCGCAATACACTGTCAGGCATACATGCAGAAACTTTGAGCCTGTATCAGAAGATTGCAAAAAGCTGAAGCATAGAAACTCACACAAGGCAGGTTGAAGTAAAGGGAACGACGCATTGAACGAAGCCCATGTTGAAGTGATCTGAGGTGACGGCCCAATTTGAATGGCATCATTCGGTACTATGGGGCATTGTTTTTGTGGTACGGCAGTCAAACTACCTGCTTGTTGAAAAGGTTGATTTCTGACTGTTTGCCCTTTGGTCACCGCCTGTTTGTCCAACATGTCCGCTTTGACCCAGTAGATGTGACAAGGCCGGATGGTAACCGGGATCCAGTCAGGTTCCAGGATGGTCCTGTCAGGAGAAGGAGCTGAAGATCCGCGAGGACAAGGGCGGCACCTGGGATGCCATTGGAACCTCGAGCGTTGTTTGTTTTCTTGTTCTTTTTTTTCTCGGAGTGCTGATGCGTGCTGATGTACTAGAAAGGTCTTTTGGCCTGGTGTTCTTTGCTTTTTTGGGCTTCTTCCAACCACGAGGTTGGGACTCTACGTTGTGTATCGTCGACTCGTTTGCTTTGTTTGATATGGGGAACGAAGCGGCTCGCAAGGCATGGGTTTGTTCAGAAAAGTGCATGGGCCATAGGCCCCGGATCTAGTCTAGGGAAGAGATCCTTCAAGGAGGTTCAAGCCCCTGGTTTAAGCTCAAACATAGACCAGGGGCCACCGACTCAAACGCACTTGGCTTTTGGCGTTCAGGTGAAAACAGACCACCACACCTTTTGCCAGAAACCGGAAAAACTTCAGAAGTATCCTGGGGACAGGTGCTATTTGCTCCCATATCTGCGAAAAAGCGGGGCTAAGCATCATTCCCTTCCTCTTGGCTTCGGCCCTTGGCAGGCGACCTTGGAGCCACATCTTGGATACAGTTGTTTCCCCCCAGCCCTCTTTTTGTTTTTCCCCAGGTCCCGTTTGGGTGGTTCCAATCGCTGAGGCAACACCCAGGTCTTGGGCCTCCACTCCTTGGAGGCCTCCAGCCCCGAGCAGCTCCAGCGCTTCATGACGGAGGCGAGTGCCTTTGGGGATGGCGGGAGAGACCTCTGGTGAAACGTCGGCTGATTTTTCCGGCGGAGGTTGGCGGGTCCCCAAATGGGTGTATCATAGGAGCCCTGTCATTCCTGTCACGACTTGTTTTGGTGAGCATGGTGGCGCATTGCGCTTGCGGAGGTTTTTTTTGCTTTTCTCTTTTTCGCCCCTCCTTTCGTCAGCCCGAGTTTCGGAGGCGCAGAATGGCCGTGCAACCCGCGCCACCCAGGCGGGCAAAAGGAGGGCCAGTGTGTTGCTCAGTTCGGGAACTGCAGCCTGGACTCTTCCATTGGCTTAAGATTGTTTTCGATTTTCCTCTGTTGGTTCTAAAAGGAGCTTGTCACTGGACATGTTTGCTTAAGATGGTTTTTGTTTTTTGTTCCCCCTGTTGGTTCTAAAAGGAAATATCACTGGACGTTGCTTGTTATATTTCCCCAAGGGGCGGAAAAGCAAGTGTTAGGGTTTGAAGGCGAGGGACAGTTGAAGCGACTGGGTGAGTTGACCAAGCCTGCCGTGAGTTGACTGCGAAGCATTTACATTGTTGGGATCTAACAACTCTCGACTCATATGGCCATGGGTCAAAAGCCCGTACCCCCAGTGAACATCCCAATCCCCACCAAAATAGAAACGGGTGGTGCACCTACCCCAAAATGGGGTCCCATTGGTTTTGACCCACAGCCATATGTGGTGGCTTCAAGGTGAGACCCTCTTCTCGTCCAATGTGACAAATGGGATCCGCAAACGAGAGCCGGGCATCCCTCGGACGCTGTGTTTTCTTTGGATCCAGTCTTCAGATGTTGAGGCCGACCAGAAATCGCTGAAGTCCATGAAGAAATCGCTGAAGTCCACTTGGGGGATATTGCAACTTGCCCTCTTTACAACAATTCAAGCGGACAGAATGGTTTTAGAAGACCCATGTTGAAAGGCCCCCCTTGGTCTCCACGATTTTTAAGCAAATCCAAGTTGGTTTCAACTACTACCACGTTAAATGGCAAATTACTCCCATGTTGGGAAGTGCTCCCTTGAAGATCAACAGGAGAGCTGACCTTGAGCCCTAATTAGACGTTTCAACCGGGGTAGAGAACTCGTCGAGGTCAACGAGACCTCGTCCCGGTCCCACGCCGTGTTCCAGATCCGAAAGGCGGACAGCACTGCGACCCTCACGCCGCTCAGAAGAAACTCGCTGGGCCGTGCGCCTGAGCTCCGAAAGACTTGTGCGGACAATCCCAAAGTTCCAGTTTCCGAGTCTAGGTCACCCAGTAGTGCCCTTTGACCGTTCCTTTTTTGGGGGGAGATTCGGTTCCCCTACTAAAATAGACTACAGAAAAAAAAGGGTAACCTCTCTACTGAAGGACTTAGGAGCGTTTTAGGGGATGACCCATTCTTGCTTCCTCATGTCCGCTGCACGCTAATCCGCGAAGCTTAGCAGACCTTCCAAGCTCTCCGGCTTGCCATTGGCAGATTAATCCATTGCAAGTAGCTTCATTTGAATAGCACAGGCCCCTGAAATCTAGCACAACTGGCCAATTCAGGGCAGGCTTTATGGTGTCGTACTCAAAACTATCTTCAAGCAGAACTGGCTATGGCAAGACACTCAAACATATGGGTGTGTCTTTTTTGGCGCGCCCCAAAATGGTGGTGGTCCTTTTGGTTTCCCTTTTACACCATCCTTTTTGATGGCTGACTGCCATCAGGGCAACTAGGTGCCCCAGTAGTGCCCTCTCTCACCCTGTTTTGGGGGAGGGCCCCCCTACTAAAATAGACTACAGAAACAAGTTGGTACCCTTGTTCTAACCTCTCTACTGGAGAACCTGGTCAAGCCATGGCCTTATGCAGCCCTTGATCTTGTGGCCCTCGGTCAAAGCATTTTGCATTTTGCACCAGTCCCTCATGCGAATTGAGGCTGGAGTCAACTCGATTTACAAGGCCTTGTCAGCAACAAAAAAGCCAAATGTTGGAAAACACACGCACATGCACGCTTTATGGCGGATACTGCCGCTTTAGTGCAGAACATCCAAAGAAATCTTCGGCGCGCCACTTAACTTTGGTGCATCTTGCTTGGATGTTAGGACTTTCTCTTTTTGCCAATGGGTTTTCAACATTAAACCAAGGTCAAGCTTTTAGCAGGGCTTAGCAGCAAGCAACCGAGTTGAGTCACCTGATATCTTTGCGGGCGGTCTGCTTGGCACTGAACCCATGGACTCGAGGCTGGTGGACTGCGCGGGCAGCGAGCGGCGGGAGGACACCACCAACCACGACGCCCGGAGTCGCAAGGACGCGGCGGAGATCAACTCCTCCATCCACGCCCTCAAGGCGCGGGTTTCCGCGGGTTTCTCGGGCGCGATCGTGGGGCGGTTTTCTCGGGTGGGGGATTTCAAGGAGAGGGTTTTGTTCGGGGTGGGGTCCAGGACAGGAGAGAAGTGCGAATGGCTAAAAAAAAAGATGCCGAGCGGCTCAGCGGCTCAGCGACTCACAAAATCATAGCTTGTTGGATGGGATTCTCTGGCACTTCAATATATTGACAGGACCTGGATGGGAAGCCGCTTAGAAGCGGCCGGGTGCGCGGGCCTTCAGCGATTCCGCACTTATCAGAGCCATGCCCAGTCGTTCCTTGGTAGATAGACCGAGCGGTTTTTTGGGAATCAAGCATCAGGAAGGCTGGAAGAGATCTATGGAGAAATCTTAGCACCGGGTGGCCTACAGGGCGCACCGTTCGGCCTTTCGTGGTGGTTCCAACATAGGCCCCGCTAGAGTCTCTCCTGGGCCCATTGTGAGTGCCAGCCAAGAAGTCACAGTTAGAGTATTCTTGACATGCATTGGAGAGTTACCTCCAATATATATATATACATATTATATATATATCATCCCATGGATGATGTAGACATATGTTCTCCAGATTTGAGGTGGGCTGCTGCGGTTTTCGGAGTGGAACTTAGTGGGTTCGAACAGCACAGAAGGGATGGACCAGGTGATCCTTCTGGCCCCGCTTGTCGGAAGGCTTCTGGACTGGGTCTGGTCCAGTTTCTCATTTCTCGAAACATGTCAGTCAATGCCCAGAGAGGACACCTGCGGTATGGATCGATGGCAAGCCATCATGAGAACTTGTATGATCTCCTGCTGACTAAACAAGAAAGACAACGCATGAAACCGGTCATTCCCACCATGTGATCAACCATATGCTATTGAGTGGGTCATCGTTTCATGCTGTATAGCAAGGTTCAGAGGGCTATGGAACATATTTGGGCCCTTTCTGCTGCTTGGTTTCTTGCCCAAGGCTTCGAAGTGAGACATGGAGGCTTCGAAGTCGAGCCTGTCAGGAATGCTTCAGAGCCATGCGCTCTGCGAAAGGCAGGGACCGTTCGTTGCAATGCGTGTCATGGAGTCACATTTTTTTTGTTTCAGCATAGTCTTCCTGGCATGCTAGACAGTCAGAGTTGCAACATGAAACATCCACAAGCATCATGCAGGCCTGCTTCTTGAGCATCCCTCAAATACATTCAAATACAAGCAAATCCCCACTCATCATGTATGATGGTCCCCGTTGTGGATTCCACTCTTTTAGGACGATGAATGACTTCCGATGGTGCATTTCCTACGTGCGCCCCAACTAAGGGGTGGTGTGTTTAAGGCTTGCAATTCGCTTCCTTGCCCTATGCATACAACCGGGACTATGGGGAAGTAGCCTATTCAGGTTTGCTTCTCGCACTGCTTCTCGCGCAGACTCAGGCCTTTGTGTCTATGGCTGTGCCTGCAAACAGGGGTCCCAAAAAATGATGGGTTTCCCTTTGGTTTCCCTTTCAATAACCCAAAACGGGTACCCACCAAAAACGACAGGCTCATATATTATGACTAGCCAGACCAATCGAAGACAACCCAGGTCCCTGGTGCCCTTTTACCGTTTCTTTTTTTGGGGGAGATTCGGTTCCCCTACTAAAATAGACAGCAAAAAGTTGGCACCAATTTATTCTAACCTCTCAAATCTGGAGGACCATATGAGCCACAAGCAGTCCCAGCCAGAAATAGTTGCGGCCGCCTGCTGAATTCTTTGCATGGTTCTGGGTAGACCATTTTAATACCGGGTTTTGAGCAAGTGACTCATATGACAACGCTTGAGGGCGCAGAAGGGGGCGCAGGTCAGCCTCCGTACCGGGAGAGCCTCCTCACGCGCGTCCTCTCCGATAGCTTCTCCAGTGATGAGGCCATGATCGTGGCCATCGGCACCGTGAGCCACCTGGAAGCATTTGGGGGTGTGTTGACTTCGATTTGCTTAAGAGTATATTTTGTCTTCCCTTGTTGGCTTTAAAAGGAATTTATCACTACTGGATTTTTTTTTCGGGGTCTTACTGTAACCAAATGGAAGTTGGGAGTCTCTGTTGCCCAGTGGTGCCCTTTTTCCTTTTTTGTTGGGAAGGGTTCCCCAATAAAAACTAAACCAACCAAAGAAAGGTGCCCTTGTTTCCCATGAAATCCACTGGGCATCTGAGGGGTGTGTGTTGACGATACCCAAATTTTGCCTTGGCTGAAAAGGAACCCACAAGGAAAACCACCAGTTTGGAGCCACCAGTTTGGAGGTTCCCGCATTTTGACACACCCGCCTGGCGCGCGGAAGCGACTGGAGTGGGACTGGTACCCGCCAACCAGCGGTTGAGTCCCAAACTGGGCTGATCAAAGTCAATCCTTTATCCTGCCAGATGGCAAGGCGTGGTATCGCACTTTGGATCATGTCCCCCCAACAAAAAAACAACCCATTTGTGCCTTCGGTTGGTGAGTGCTCGGGGGAAGACAGCTGTTACCGAGCATCCGACATGTCAGTTGTACGCGTCGCCTAATTAGGTGCAGGGTTTGCCGAAACCCTTGTTTTTGTCGGTGTACTGTGTAATTGTTATTCTAGAATATCCTGCAGCTGGTGTCTTTTGGTTCAGATGTCAACAGACCTCTTGGCATTCTCGCGTCCGCCACAATTTCAATGCCTCGCCGCCTTGGTTTGCAACGACGTGCTCAGCACCACTTGCCCTTTTGTTGCCCATCAAGACGTGACCCGGCATGTGTCATGTCGTCATGATGTTCCCGATGTGTCGTGTTGGACACTTGTTTGTGGCAAACCGCCCAACCTAATGGTTTTTGGCTTGTCAATCCATATGTGCCTAGCAACTTAGTTACTTAGTTGCTTCGCGATCAGTTCCATTTGGAGAAGCCGCAAGCAACCCTCCGCTTCAAAGAATCTGGGTGCTGGACATTCAACATGTTTCTTATTCGGGGATCTCAACGGGCCCGTTTTGTACTACTCAGGAACTTTGCCAGCAAGCCTTTGTAAGAGCCTTTGTCGGGTACACAAGCTAGGTCCCCCAGTAGTGCCCTTCTACCGTTCCTTTTTTGGGGGAGGGGTCCCCTACTAACATAGACTACAGCAAAAAGTTGGTACCCTTATTCTAACCTCTCAAATCTAGAGGACCTAGGCCCAGGTTCTTCCTTTGGCAGGGCTCCATCTGAGGTTTAAGGATTGGGTTTGGGGTTTCCACTGTCTGCCTGCAACAAGGCGATGGGTCAAAGCCCCGGTCCGGTGAACCACTCGACAAGTCAACAACCATTTTGCTGCGTTCGCCTTCCCGAACTTGATCTCCAGACCCGAGGCCCTGCTGCCAAGGACGGGAGAGATGCGCAGCGGGAAAGCCAAGGGAATTGTTGTTGTTTGCCGGGAATCTAAGTGGCGTTTCGTTGGCTTCCCTTTGGTTTTCCCTTGAAATTGAGGAGCATCAGATTGAGTAAGATTGAAATTGAGTGGTTTTCAGAACGTTGGGTGCAAGTTAGCGAGACTTGTTGCCCTGGATCGAAGATCGAATATACAAGATTCCACAACCATATGTTTAGAACATCCTCAACCTGGTCCCCCCAAAACTTGACAGTTTGTTCTAGACTCATTAAGGTTTTGCCCCGAAGATTGGAGATCTACCATATTTTCCATTTGAGAGTCTTCCATCCTGGCCAGCCCTCAATCAAGCCCACAAAAAGCCTGTAGAGGCGTCAACAACATTTGCCCCCCTGGCCAAATAGAGGCAGTGCAAGTCCACAATTTCATTCTGACAACGTGCACTCCCGGTCTGCCTTTTGGATTCTTCAAATCCGCACTTAGGGCAATCCAGGATCTGGATTGAGGATTGAAGATTATCTGACAACTCTTTCTGAAATTCTCCATATATATGTTCTTAGGGCAATCGAGGATGTGCTAGCACGTGCTAGCACATATCAGTTTGTCCTAAGGATGGATTCAAGATTTCCAGAACAAGTGGTCTGAGAATCTTCAATCTTCAATCTTCAATCCAGGATGTGCAAGCATGCTAGCACATCCTGGATTGCACTAAGTACCGATGCTTGAATTCAACTCTAAAAAGGAGTGCATTTTTAGAGCCTCATTTTAGAAGCTGGAACGTGTGTGTTGCACGCAAATGTTCATCCAAAATGTCAATCTCTGGCAAAAAACCTGAGTATTCCAGGGGGGAGGGTGCCATATATATATTTATACATACACATGTAAGGAGCACCGCAATTTCCGCCTCTGAGGACACAGAGCATTCCATCGGCACCCTGCGGGCACTACAGCAGCTGCAAGGAACGCAGATGCCTCTTGGCTGGAACAAACCCGGGGTTGCGTGTCTGACTTCCTGTGTTCATGGACTTTATACTTTGTTGGGAAAGCCATTGCAGTGGTAAACAACAGTTCGGACTTTTTGTTGGGGCCATCCACTCAGCAAGTGAGATTTTGCAAACAGGTCAGGATGTTGCAGCCAGAAAGAATCTAAGGGCACTGACAAGGACGGGAACTAGCCTTAGTCGAGTTAGAACTCCTTTTTGGAATGCAATCCTAACCCAGCAAATGACAGCTTCACACCCCGCCAAAGGTTGATGTTGCATTAGAAACGTTGAGTCTCCTTGATCATCAACTTCCACATGAGACTGCCTTTGCATTGCTGTATCATATGTTTCGCTAGTTGTCATGGTCTATTTGGCTGTATGAGTGTGTATATGGCGCTGCCAATGTGTGTGCTGATACGGTGTTCTTCTGCAAGTTTGAGCTTTGACCGGCTGGATCTCGACATGTTGTTTTTTTGGTTAAATTTGCCGTGTTTTGTTTGTCTGGCATGGATTCCCAGGCTGTATGACAGAAGCGTGCGGCTGACAGTATGCAAAGGCTCACGCGTGGGGTTAGAGAAGCAGTTTGCAGGTTCGCATTAATTCAGCACAACAAGGTCTCAGAAGGATCTAAATGCAAAGGTTCCCGGCAACCACTTAGGACACCTTGCAGCACGGACTTGAACAGGCGTGCTACAAACAATGGAGACATGTTCCCCTGCGAATCTTCAGGGAGAACCAAGGTGCCAACATCTTTAAACCGGCAGTTGGCATCCAGGGTGCAGGCACCGTTGTCTCAATAGCTGCCAATGTCCATTGGGCCGACTTCGACCCTTTGA
Organism: Effrenium voratum; assembly: GCA_963377175.1. Lineage (NCBI taxonomy): Eukaryota > Dinophyceae > Suessiales > Symbiodiniaceae > Effrenium > Effrenium voratum. Next base: position 1,244,565 of record CAUJNA010003694.1, on the reverse strand, counting down.
ACACAACCGGCATCCGCAGTAGGGGTTTCCGAAGCACGGTGAAGTCCAGGCAACCTACGGCTGAGAAGCAAAGGCCCCGCCCCAGCGGCTTGCAAAGGCGCTCCTAAACTTTCCCAAACCTAGAATGGGATGAAGCACCTACCGACAGGTGCGCAACGGATTTCTTCCATCCCCAGTATTTGGGTGTGTATGTCTTGAGGGTTCAAGCCAAGCCGACATGGAACCCATCCACGTTGAGGGTCCGAATTCCTTTGACACGTCCCAAGCACCTTCAGACTCTGCGTGTTTTTAGACGCAGGACGCTGGAGGAGCGCGAAGACGTGCTGAAGCCCAAGGTAGAGGTGGAGACTTGGACTAAAATTGGAAGCTCACTTCCTGAGTTCATGAACTTTAAACTTTTTGGGAAGACCATTTTAGTGGTAAATATAAAGTTCTGACATTTTTGGGGCCATCCACTCAGCAAGTGAGGAAGAGCAGCGGGTTGCCGGGCTGGGGGCTGTTGGGAGGGAAAAGTCGGGTGCTCCAAGAAGCGCGGATTCTGTTCCTTCATGGGCTTCTCGATGGGTTTAGAGGGAAAGGGGGGGCTCTCTCCCTCTCTGTCTCTCCAAGTGGCTGGCGCTTTTTGGAAGGAATGTCGGGCTTTGAGTGCGAGACATGCCCCATTGTGACATTGTGGGCTCTAAAGGTGGATCGTAACACAAATTCTCAGGGTATGCGTCATGGTATGGGACTGTTGCATTCAAGTGCCTGTTCAACTTGCGACTTGAGAGGCTACCCGGGTTAAGAGCATGAGGGATGCTCGGAATGCGTTGCTTGGGGTGGGAAGGAGGGCTGGTACTTCAGCTGAATTCAGCTGATCCGAGAACTGGAGCCTAATGGTTGCGCTGGGCGAAGTTTCGTCCAACTGATTTTGTCAACACGTCGTCAGACTCATGAAGGTTCGGATTGTTGGCTTGCACCTATGTATGGACTACAAAGCTTTGAAGCCAGTGTGATTCACGTGATCCTCGCCGCGCCCCTCTTGAGGACATCCTTTCAAACAGCAAGACTTTTGTTGGACACTGCGGCGCACTTGGAAACCAGCCAAAGGCTTGTTTCGCACCGTCCCCGAAGCCCCCATGAGCAAGCACTCCGTTGTGTGGTGGCTGGCGATGACATGTACGAGCACTTTGCACTAAGCCACGGGAATTCTCGCCCATAGACTTTTGGCTACTTTCAGTTCATATTGTTACGGACTCAGGGTGTGCCAAGAGACAAAAACTCAGAATCCAGTCATTATTATGAATATACAACGGTGTTGCTGAGATTGAATACTGTTATACAGTTATACACGTGTTTGAACATTGATGTGTTTCTGTGTGTAAGCGGTATTGTGTGTATGCATGCAAGTATACACGTATGCATACATCCATGTATGTATATATATATATACACTTCCTCCAAGACTCATAGAAGCTGACAATCGGAGGGTTTGGGAGTCTTGGCTTCCTTTGGGGAAGGCCCCCTGTTCACTGTCACGATTGTTGGAAAGACTGTACCAGCTGTCTTGTAAATGTGGAAAACAATAAGTTTGTGAAATGTCCCTTCAAATGATATTTGCCTGCATCGCTTGGGGTTGGAATGGGGGTATACTCCCTTGCAAGTTAACATGGAACCAACCACAGGGCCCTCCAAAAACAGTCGTGGCATTTGGGGGTCCTATGTGAATGTGCCGTGTTTGCTTCCATGAATTCCTCTTTTTCAGGAGGGGGGGCAATTTCATTTTAACACCTGGCCAACATCGGTGGGGCCCGTGTGTGTTTCCTTCCGTTTGCCGCCGCAGGAGAAGGAGAGCCATCCGAAGACCTGGTCGGAAGCGGAGGCTGGCTGGCCCGTGCTTTGTCCATGCGAAGGGGGGGGGTTCTTTTGTAGGAGACTTCCACCCCCAAAAATGGTGGTGTTCCTGCTGGTTTCCCTTTAAAACCAACCAAAAAGGGGCCCTTGGTAACTGTGTAAAACCAAGCGAAACGGGGTACCCTCAACAAAAAGACAGACACGTTTTTATCGTGCCTCAAAAGTAAGCCAACCGTGGGTATGACACGTGTTTTCTCCCGGGACCCCCGATTTGTCACACCCAGAGAGCGCTCCATTTGCCTGACTTGCTCAATCCTTGACAGCTATGCGAAGATGTGTCGCGATTGCAGTGGGAAGGCATTGCATTTTCGGGGGCGCCTTCAGATGTTTGGAATTGTCCCAATGAATGGGGTCTTCTCCAAAACAATTCTATATTCTAGGGTAGACTGACCGTGAAACCGAATCTGAAGAATATGTTTGCTGTAAACAAGATGCAGGTCAAGATCAGGAAGCTGCAAACGGGTTCCCCTACTAAAGTAGACAAACAAGAAGCAAGTTGGTACCCTCATGCTAGCCTCTCTACTGGAGGACCTACTGTGGATGAACGAAGTCCATTTCGCACCACCTCAGAAGCCCTGGAGTCTGATGATTCCCCAACGTAAATACCAACAAACGAAATGGTTTCAACCATGGTTTCCAAGAGGTGCGGTTTATGGATTTCGCAACCATCCACAGTAGGTGGTTTGAATCCTTCCAGAAAAAGCAAAGCAACTTTCTTCGAGGATGCAAGATGCCGCTGGAATAGATTTGCTCACTTGCCCAAAGCCGACCTTTTGACCTTTTGGTTTCCCATGTTTGGTCCATTTTTAGTAAAGGCCCCAAGAGGTTAACCTTTTCTTTTTGGGTCATTTGGGCAACTGAGTTTGGACCCGTGCTAGAATCGTCCGGACAAAAATGGAAGCCGATGTGTTGTTTAAGTGTGTTCACTTCATGTTGTTTGTTTTGGCCGGTGGAGGGGGAAGCAAGTGAGACAGTGAGGTATTTAATTTTGTTGTTGTTTTTTTGTTGGGGGGGGGGGCAAGTGAGACAGTGAGGTTGTTCCTGGAACAGCGGCAGATGAACGGCTGCTTGTCCTTGGGTTCCCTGTTCCACACGAGCAACTTGGGTGAGCCTTCGGCGAGGTGAGGCAGTGGGTGGAGGAAGCTGCCGGCGGCAGGGCGAAGCAGTTTGCTGCTTCTGTGTCCAAGGGCACCGATGGCAAGACGCGTGGATGCACGGGAGGCTATTCTCTCATTCCTAGACTTCCCCTTGGGCGGTCTTAAACATCACCGGGCCATGTCTATTTGACTAGGCCCCCCAGTAGTGATTATCTTTTTCTCTTGGTGGGTTGGGAGGGTTCCCCTACCAAAATAGACTACTGAAAAAAGGGTACCCTTATTCTAACCTCTCTGCTGGAGGACCTAGGTAGGGAATGAGTTGGAATGAACCCAGGGATCCCCTTAAAGGAAACCACAAGGATGGCTTACATGGGGTCCTTCCTTGATTTTGGCCGCCAATCGCACCAGCAAGCAGTACCCCAAAAATTATGTCTTAGCTTCTTTAAATGAGATCCTTCCCTCATTCGCCGCCAATCGCACCAGTAGTACCCCAACCTGTCTTTTCCTTCCTGGGCGTTCCGAGAAAACCCCAAAGAACCCTGCATTTTCTAAGAAAACCCCACCCCAAAACCCTGAGCACCAGCTGGGCCTTCCTCAGGAACCTGCTGCGGTGGCCGGCTCAGCGCTTCGTGCAGCTCTGCGAAGGGAACGAGGACCTGGGTAGCAAGCTCTACCAGGAGCGAAGCGCTCGCGCGAGAGACCTGGCGGGGGGTTGAGGTCAAAAATCGGGGGGTCACTTAGAGCCATCAAAATCCGGGAGAAAGGATAAGGGACAATCGCCTGGCCGTAAGTGGGTGCAGCCGCCTTTTTACCATCAACACTTGGCAGAAAGGGCAAGGGACAATCGCCTGGCCGTAAATGGGTGCAGCCGCCTTTTTACCATCAAAACCTGGCAGAAAGGGTAAGGGAAAATCCCCTTGCCATAAATGGTCGCAGCCGCCTTTTCACCATCAAAACCCCGCAGAAAGGGCAAGGGAAAATCCCCTTGCCATAAATGGTCGCAGCCGCCTTTTCGCCATCAAAACCCGGGATAAAGGATAAGGGATAATCGCCTGGCCGTAAATGGGTGCAGCCGCCTTTTTACCATCAAAACCCGGGAGAAAGGATAAGGGACAATCGCCTGGCCGTAAATGGGTGCAGGCAGCCGCCTTTTCACCATCAAAACTTGGCAGAAAGGGTAAGGGATAATCGCCTGCCCGTAAGTGGGTGTAGCCGCCTTTTCACCAGCAAAGCCCGGGATAAAGGGTAAGGGATAATCCCCTGGCCATAAATGGTCGCAGCCGCCTTTTTACCATCAAAACCCGGGATAAAGGATAAGGGATAATCGCCTGGCCGTAAGTGGGTGCAGCCGCCTTTTCACCATCAAAACCCGGGATAAAGGATAAGGGATAATGCTCTGGCCATAAATGGTCGCAGTCGCCTTTTTACCATCAAAGCCCGGGATAAAGGATAAGGGACAATCGCCTGGCCGTAAGTGGGTGCAGCCGCCTTTTTACCATCAAAACTTGGCAGAAAGGGTAAGGGAAACTCGCCTGGCCGTAAATGGGTGCAGCCGCCTTTTCACCATCAAAACTTGGCAGAAAGGGTAAGGGATAATCGCCTGGCCGTAAGTGGGTGCAGCCGCCTTTTCACCATCAAAACCCGGGATAAAGGGTAAGAGATAATCCCCTGGCCATAAATGGTCGCAGCCGCCTTTTTACCATCAAAACTTGGCAGAAAGGGTAAGGGACAATCGCCTGGCCGTAAATGGGCGCAGCCGCCTTTTCACCATCAAAACCCGGGATAAAGGATAAGGGATAATCCCCTGGCCATAAATGGCCGCAGCCGCCTTTTTACCATCAAAACCCGGGATAAAGGATAAGGGATAATCGCCTGGCCGTAAGTGGGTGCAGCCGCCTTTTCACCATCAAAACCCGGGAGAAAGGATAAGGAACAATCGCCTGGCCGTAAGTGGGTGCAGCCGCCTTTTTACCATCAAAACTTGGCAGAAAGGGTAAGGGACAATCGCCTGGCCGTAAATGGGTGCACCATCAAAACCTGGCAGAAAGGGTAAGGGAAAATCCCCTTGCCATAAATGGTCGCAGCCGCCTTTTACCATCAACACCCGGGAGAAAGGGCAAGGGAAAACCCCCTTGCCATAAATGGTCGCAGCCACCTTTTCACCATCAAAACCCGGGAGAAAGGATAAGGGAGAATCGCCTGGCCGTAAGTGGGTGCAGCCGCCCTTGTACCATCAAAACTGGGCAGAAAGGGTAAGGGACAATCGCCTGGCCGTAAATGGGTGCAGCCGCCTTTTTACCATCAAAACCTGGCAGAAAGGGTAAGGGAAAATCCCCTTGCCATAAATGGTCGCAGCCACCTTTTCACCATCAAAACCCGGGAGAAAGGATAAGGGAGAATCGCCTGGCCGTAAGTGGGTGCAGCCGCCCTTTTACCATCAAAACTGGGCAGCAAGGGTAAGGGACAATCGCCTGGCCGTAAATGGGTGCAGCCGCCTTTTTACCATCAAAACCTGGCAGAAAGGGTAAGGGAAAATCCCCTTGCCATAAATGGTCGCAGCCGCCTTTTCACCATCAAAACCCAGGATAAAGGGTAAGGGAAAATCGCCTGGCCATAAATGGTCGCAGCCGCCTTTTCACCATCAAAACCTGGCAGAAAGGGCAAGGGAAAATCCCCTTGCCATAAATGGTCGCAGCCGCCTTTTCACCATCAAAACCTGGCAGACAGGGTAAGGGACAATCGCCTCGCCGTAAATGGGTGCGGCCGCCTTTTTACCATCAAAACCTGGCAGAAAGGGTAAGGGAAAATCCCCTTGCCATAAATGGTCGCAGCCGCCTTTTCACCATTAAACCCAGGATAAAGGGCAAGGGAAAATCGCCTGGCCATAAATGGTCGCAGCCGCCTTTTCACCATCAACACCTGCCAGAAAGGGTAAGGGAAAATCCCCTTGCCATAAATGGTCGCAGCCGCCTTTTCACCATCAAAACCTGGCAGAAAGGGCAGGGGAAAATCCCCTTGCCATAAATGGTCGCAGCCGCCTTTTCACCATCAAAACCTGGCAGAAAGGGTAAGGGACAATCGCCTCGCCGTAAATGGGTGCGGCCGCCTTTTTACCATCAAAACCTGGCAGAAAGGGTAAGGGAAAATCCCCTTGCCATAAATGGTCGCAGCCGCCTTTTCACCATCAAAACCCGGGAGAAAGGGTTTGGGAAAATCCCCTTGCCATAAATGGTCGCAGCCGCCTTTTCACCATCAAAACCCGGGAGAAAGGATAAGGGAGAATCGCCTGGCCGTAAGTGGGTGCAGCCGCCTTTTTACCATCAAAACTTGGCAGAAAGGGTAAGGGACAATCGCCTGGCCGTAAATGGGTGCAGCCGCCTTTTTACCATCAAAACCTGGCAGAAAGGGTAAGGGAAAGTCCCCTTGCCATAAATGGTCGCAGCCGCCTTTTCACCATCAAAACCCGGGAGAAAGGATAAGGGAAAATCGCCTGGCCGTAAGTGGGTGCAACCGCCTTTTTACCATCAAAACTTGGCAGAAAGGGTAAGGGACAATCGCCTGGCCGTAAATGGGCGCAGCCGCCTTTTCACCATCAAAACCTGGCAGAAAGGGTAAGGGAAAATCCCCTTGCCATAAATGGTCGCAGCCGCCTTTTCACCATCAAAACCCGGGAGAAAGGATAAGGGATAATTACCTGGCCGTAAGTGGGTGCAGCCGCCTTTTTACCATCAAAACTTGGCAGAAAGGGTAAGGGACAATCGCCTGGCCGTAAATGGGTGCAGCCGCCTTTTTACCATCAAAACCTGGCAGAAAGGGTAAGGGAAAATCCCCTTGCCATAAATGGTCGCAGCCGCCTTTTCACCATCAAAACCCGGGAGAAAGGATAAGGGATAATCGCCTGGCCGTAAGTGGGTGCAGCCGCCTTTTTACCATCAAAACTTGGCAGAAAGGGTAAGGGACAATCGCCTGGCCGTAAATGGGTGCAGCCGCCTTTTTACCATCAAAACCTGGCAGAAAGGGTAAGGGAAAATCCCCTTGCCATAAATGGTCGCAGCCGCCTTTTCACCATCAAAACCCGGGGGAAAGGATAAGGGACACGCCTGGCCGTAAGTTGCCGCCTAAATGGTTTACCATTACTTGGCAGTTTTACCATCAAAACTTGGCAGAAAGGGTAAGGGACAATCGCCTGGCCGTAAATGGGTGCAGCCGCCTTTTTACCATCAAAACCTGGCAGAAAGGGTAAGGGAAAATCCACTTGCCATAAATGGTCGCAGCCGCCTTTTCACCATCAAAACCCGGGATAAAGGATAAGGGATAATCGCCTGGCCGTAAGTGGGTGCAGCCGCCTTTTTACCATCACAACTTGGCAGAAAGGGTAAGGGACAATCGCCTGGCCGTAAATGGGGGCAGCCGCCTTTTTACCATCAAAACTTGGCAGAAAGGGTAAGGGAAAATCCCCTTGCCATAAATGGTCGCAGCCGCCTTTTCACCATCAAAACCCGGGATAAAGGAGAAGGGATAATCGCCTGGCCGTAAGTGGGTGCAGCCGCCTTTTTACCATCAAAACTTGGCAGAAAGGGCAAGGGACAATCGCCTGGCCGTAAATGGGTGCAGCCGCCTTTTTACCATCAAAACCTGGCAGAAAGGGTAAGGGAAAATCCCCTTGCCATAAATGGTCGCAGCCGCCTTTTCACCATCAAAACCCAGGATAAAGGATAAGGGATAATCGCCTGGCCGTAAGTGGGTGCAGCCGCATTTTTACCATCAAAGCTTGGCAGAAAGGGTAAGGGACAATCGCCTGGCCGTAAATGGGTGCAGCCGCCTTTTTACCATCAAAACCTGGCAGAAAGGGTAAGGAAAATCCCCTTGCTATAAATGGTCGCAGCCGCCTTTTTACCATCAAAATGCGAGATAAAGGGTAAGGGATAATCGCCTGGCCGTAAGTGGGTGCAGCCGCCTTTTTACCATCAAAGCTTGGCAGAAAGGGTAAGGGACAATCGCTGGCCGTAAATGGGTGCAGCCGCCTTTTTACCATCAAAACCTGGCAGAAAGGGTAAGGGATAATCCCCTGGCCACAGCCCCCCTTTACCATCAAAACCTGGCAGAAAGGGTGAGGGAAATCGCCTGGCCGTAAATGGTCGCAGCCGCCTCTTTACCATCAACATCCGGGATAAAGGGTAAGGGACAATCGCATGGCCGTAAATGGGTGCAGCCGCCTTTTTACCATCAAAACCTGGCAGAAAGAGTAAGGGAAAATCCCCTTGCCATAAATGGTCGCAGCCGCCTTTTTACCATCCACACCCGGGATAAAGGGTAAGGGACAATCGCATGGCCGTAAATGGGTGCAGCCGCCTTTTTACCATCAAAACCTGGCAGAAAGAGTAAGGGAAAATCCCCTTGCCATAAATGGTCGCAGCCGCCTTTTTACCATCCACACCCGGGATAAAGGGTAAGGGACAATCGCATGGCCGTAAATGGGTGCAGCCGCCTTTTTACCATCAAAACCTGGCAGAAAGAGTAAGGGAAAATCCCCTTGCCATAAATGGTCGCAGCCGCCTTTTTACCATCCACACCCGGGATAAAGGGTAAGGGACAATCGCATGGCCGTAAATGGGTGCAGCCGCCTTTTTACCATCAAAACCTGGCAGAAAGAGTAAGGGAAAATCCCCTTGCCATAAATGGTCGCAGCCGCCTTTTTACCATCCACACCCGGGATAAAGGGTAAGGGACAATCGCATGGCCGTAAATGGGTGCAGCCGCCTTTTTACCATCAAAACCTGGCAGAAAGAGTAAGGGAAAATCCCCTTGCCATAAATGGTCGCAGCCGCCTTTTTACCATCCACACCCGGGATAAAGGGTAAGGGATAATCCCCTGGCCGTAAATGGGCGCAGCCACCTTTTTACCATCAAAACCTGGCAGAAAGGGTAAGGGAAAATCCCCTTGCCATAAATGGTCGCAGCCGCCTTTTTACCATCCACACCCGGGATAAAGGGTAAGGGATAATCCCCTGGCCGTAAATGGGCGCAGAAAGGGTAAGGGAAAATCCCCTTGCCATAAATGGTTTTTTACCATGGGATCAAATGCTTTTTACCATCAAAACCTGGCAGAAAGGGTAAGGGAAAATCCCCTTGCCATAAATGGTCGCAGCCGCCTTTTTACCATCCACACCCGGGATAAAGGGTAAGGGATAATCCCCTGGCCGTAAATGGGCGCAGCCACCTTTTTACCATCAAAACCTGGCAGAAAGGGTAAGGGAAAATCCCCTTGCCATAAATGGTCGCAGCCGCCTTTTTACCATCCACACCCGGGATAAAGGGTAAGGGATAATCCCCTGGCCGTAAATGGGCGCAGCCACCTTTTTACCATCAAAACCTGGCAGAAAGGGTAAGGGAAAATCCCCTTGCCATAAATGGTCGCAGCTCAGCTTGTTCGCGGAGGGTCAACCATTCCAATACTGATTGAGAGTCACACAAAATAGAGCCACGAGAAGGTGATGACCCTATGCTGATAGTTACTAGTCACTTACAGTCGCTGTTAGGCTGCAATGGCTCTCCCTGCTATGGCTCTGAATTAGTATTTTAGCTTCCGTAATCAATGAACATGCGCGAGCACACTTTCGGAGGTGTGGGGAGCTGATTTGTGGCGAGAGAGAGAGAGAGGGGATGTGTATCGGTAAAGGGTTGAAGAGGTGTCTATAGCTTTTTCACCAAGAGGAAGTGAGGAGGGTGTGCTGACCGACATGTTGAAGCGTGTTTTGAAAGGTCCTCAGGCTAAGCTGCCATTTGAGCAAGGCTTCCCCTTCCTGCGGCCGAGGACCAAACATTGCTGTGTCTGCAGTGTCGATGCCATGTCAATTTACTTCACCCTCCTCCCAACTAACATGGAAATGCACAAAGCCCCTTTCCAAGAGGAAAGTCGTCTTTCCACCGGGGTCTGTGCACAAACCCATGTCGGAAGGGTAAGCCTTGGATGGATGGATGAATGCGGGTTACTCAGCTTACAGCAGGAGGATCTCTGCGGATCGCATCCATACCCCGGGCCGGCCATCTCGGGTCAGGAGCTTCGGGTGAAGATGAGGTGATTTGCGGCAGCGCGGCCATAGCGCGATCGGCTGAGACAAATCCCAGAGGCTTGCGTGGGTTGCGTGTGCATTCGAAAATCATACCCGCTGTGTATACATACATATATATATATATATGTGCAGTATACATATATATATATATACATCCTTTGTATGCACATGTCCCATGTTTGTAGCCCTGCGGGGCATTTGTAGCCGTTCGGCGACCTCCATAGGCCACTGATCAAAGGCCTGATACCAAGGGTCTTAGGCTTGTAGTGCTTTTGGTCCATTTGGGCAGTTCGGTGCGCATATGGCACTGGTCTTCGGCATCATCATGCTGAGTAGCTGGACCCTCCGTATTCATCAAATAACAAGGCTCTAACGTCAGTGTATCCGCGCAGTTTGACATGGTTTACACTTGTTTACACCAGCGGCACAGAACCGGCCAGTTTGTCACATATTAGGCGATCTTGAGCGGCCAGTGGTAAATAATGGATGCCATGTAAAGAGAAGTGTATTTGTGTGTGTGTACGCGCGCATCTCTTGGATTCTGGCAAGCGTATCAAGCTGCAGCCGCCGTAGCCAGTTATTTCCAGTCTTCCCGGAAAGTCTTCCCGGAAGGCTGCGGAGAATTCACCCCGCGGCGTTCAATCGACGCCGGCATTGGCAGTGCAGCAAGCGTCTGCAAACCAGTGCCCCGCGAGGCGCATTTTGTTGCTGGGGCTCAAGCGAGGCATGGACAGAGCTGAAAAGATATAGTTTGGCCATCTAAAGCGTGCCGTTTTTTCTCTGGACCAAAGGGACGCTGCATGCTTTTGTTGGTAGTGTTCAAGTAGAACATAATACAAGCCCTGTTGGAGATGCTCACTACTTAGATGATGGAGAGGAACCAATCAGGGGAAGGCGGGGGTTAGCCGTGTTTTCAAATGCCAGGCTCGTGTTTGGTGTGATTTCGGGGTTCCAAAAAAAAGCAACTGGACAAACTCATTGGGTTCCTGTATTTTGAGAAGCATCCAGTTGGTTCTCCGTTCCTGACTGAGAACAACACAAACCGCTATGGGCAACTCTGGCGGAAATTTTCGCGACATCCGGCACAAGTTGACTGTTTGCTTTGTGGATCCAGTCCTCTGATGCTATGAATCTCTGGCAGCCTTGGACATTTAAGGGGGAGAAATTCACTAGGTCCCCCAGTAGTGCCCTGTTATCCTTTTTTGGGGGAGGGCTACTAAAATAGACTACAGAAACAAGTTGGTACCCTTATTCGAACCTCTCTACAGGAGGACCTAGTTCAAATAGAAGACTTGCCCCAAACATCCCGCAGAAGTGTTGGATCTAAATACCGTATTGAGGAGTTTAGATTCAGCAGTCATAGTTTCAGGGGGCAAGTTGACAACCATGTTTCACACCCATGTACATGGGCAAGCTTCACAAATACCTTGGCTTTTTGAATGACACACTGGAAGGATATAGGCCGCCTGTACATGTTTGTACGTTGCTGGTGAATATTTTGTTTGCATCGAATGAGGTACATTCGTTGTTTGCTTGCTGATGCTTTCAACACATACTGTGGATGGACAAACTCCACAAACCGCACCACTTGGAAAGCATGGTTGAAACCATTTCGTTTGTTGGTATTTACGTTGGGGAATCGGCTCCGAAACCAGGGTGTTTGAGGTGGTGCGAGACTCGCGGATGTCGCAACCATCAGTATCAAACTGCAGACCGTTGGGTTTCGGGAAGCCCAGCCGGGACTTGCTGTCTGAAAATGTGCGAGCACTGGACTTCCAGCATGATGCAACATATGTTACATGCAGGCAAAAGGTACCCTGCAACATGATGCAACAAACATGTATATATATATATAATTATATCATATATTGCATAACATATATGTATATATATATATATATTATATTACACATGATTTACAGTGCTTCGCTTGACGCCTCGGTCAAAAACCTGGCTCGGAGCAGCGTGCGCGTCGCGGCAACACCCGCAACCATGTGGGTGCGCTGCGAGCAATCGCTCTTCGGGCCGGACATGAGCTAGGGTGGGGGCACAACCGCACCGAATGTACGCATATTCTCACTTTTGTGTTTTTTGTCCACGTTGCTTTTTGCCTGACAGCTCATTGAGAAGTCGCCGTGCTAAGGGCTCAGGTTCAACGGCTGCCCCACCCTGAAATCGCACAACTTGAGGCCGGGACATTTAGTCCTGGCGGAATACCTAGCATCTTAGGCAGATGGCCTGGAACCTCGACCAGGCCAGCACAACGGGTTCTCACCTTGTGAAAACAAGCCGTGAGAAGTTAATGGCATGGGGGAGAAAAGTGTGCGAAGCGCTCGCGCGGAGACGAGACGCCAAGCCAAGCCTGGGACCGCGGTGGATACTCAATTTTGTTGCGGGGGCGTGGTACTTCATTTGGGTCAAACAAGGGGGCTTCCCTTTAAACCGGCCCAAAGCCTAACAATGGGTACTCTGAACACGCACATATGTAGCGAAAGAGAGAAGATGAAAGAGAGTGAGAGAGAGCAGCGAGAGCGAGGCTGCCGTAGCTCTTAGAATGCGACGTTTCTTTGCTATCAACAACCTCCGTACAGAGGTCACGAGGTCAGGAGAGGGTGAACCCACCTTCTCCAGTTGTTTCTTTTTACATGGTTTTCCTGCTGCTTATTCCCTAGGCTTGCTGGGCAGCTCAGCAATAAGATTGGCTTCCTAAGTATTTACAGGAAGGGAACTCTTCGCTCTGAGATTCATGCTATATAAAAAGTGGCAACTTGGAAGGACTCGCCATGGTTATTCGGGTACCTCAACTTCTTTGGTTTGTCTCCAACCCAAACCAAAAGCCACAGAACAAAAGAAAGGAGCAGTGAAGAATCTTCGGGAAGGACAGCAAATGTGAAAACAACTCGCTCTTAGAGCCCCCGATGCCGCAGCAAGTGCTGCTGAAAAAGGGGCCCTTCAGATGTTGGGTTTCACTCTTTCCCTTAGAACTCTCCCAAAAAAAGAACCAAGGAAATAAGGAAAGGAGCTTCAAGGGGAAATCCATCTATTTAAGGGCGCCGACCATCTGGAGTCCACCATTTGGGTGGACGAGCCCAATTCCACAGGGTAGGTTTTCCAACACTCGAGCCAGGCCCATTTAGAGGCAGATCCAATTGGCAAAGAGGATGGACAAAATCAAAGAACTACCATGGATGAACTTTTGCATATGCTGGGATAGACCATCTACTGGTGTGAAGTGGATTTTGTCAGTATAAAGTCCAAAGAGGGGACCCTTTCCACGTTGGTTTAGAGGGAAACCAACAGGCAACCACCCAGTTTAGGGGTTAATTTGCGGTATGTATGCTTCTTTTGAGGGTACCCATTGTGGGTATGGTTTAAAGGGAAGCCAAGGACCACCATCATTTGTGGGGTCCGCTGGTTTTGACACCCACAGAGTTTCCTTCTGGGAAAACCCGAACAATTTCAGATTGGATGATTGGTAGGGGGTTAAACGGCACAGTTGGGTGTGTGTTTCTTTGGTGAGGGTACCCTCTTTAGGCCTGCTCAAGGGACAAGCAGAGAGAGAGAGAGAGAGAAATAAAGAAAGAGAGAGAGAGAGAGAGCGAACGAGAGAGAGAAAGAAAGAAAGAAAGAAAGAAAGAAAGAAAGAAAGAAAGAAAGAGAGAAAGAGAGAAAGAGAGAAAGGACATAAAGAGCAGAAAATAAAGAAAGAAAGAAAGAAAATACAATAACAGAAAATAAAATCAAAGAAAATAACATAAAGAAAGAAATAAAGAAAGAGCACAAATACTGTGGCGGCCCATTTAGAGCCACAGACGCATACCATGTGCGGATTTCAGCGCAAACGAGGCCTTCAATCAGCTGGGCGTGGGGGAGCCGCCCAAGACAGCCACCTGCCCCAAAAACCGGCGACCTGGGGGCTGCTTCCCTTTTTTTGGTGGCTGGGTTTCCCCTTGGTTGGTTTCTCTTGCGTGTCGCTATTTTTACTTTTTTGGTGGGTGGCTGGGTTTTTCCCCAAGGTTTCCGCTTGGTTGCTTTCTCTTGCTTGTTGTGGCGATTTTTCCTTTTTGGTTGGTGGGTGACTTTCCCCTTGGTTGCTTTCTCTTGCTTTCTCCCCCTTTTTGGTGGGCGTCTTTTCACATGGCCTTTTTTTTCTCACTCACTGGTGGTCTAGGAGCGTGCTCATTCCTTTATGTTCCTTGCCATGAGACTGGTATCGCGAAAGGGAGAGGAATTGCCTAAAAGCTTTACCGAGTGCCTAAACCGCTTCAAGCGGCTCAAGTTACACGGCCCTAGTGAACTGGCGGCCGCAATGTGTATCATCTCACTTGCCCAAAGCGAATCAACCTTTTGACCTTTTGGTTTCCCATGTTTGGTTTCCAGTTTTAGTAAAGGTGCTCTTGAGCTTTGCCCGGTAAAGTTGAGGCCCTTTTTTTGTACTGGCCTTACCCTGGAATGGACTGGCCAGTTCGGTGGACGAAACAACAACTCCTCCTGCTTACTTTGCGAAGCCCAACACAAGGCTCGAGGAAAGTTCTGAGTTCGTTCTTCATTTGTTTCATTTCCATGGGTGCACGTTGGCATTGCCTGAATATTCATGACACTCTTGTTGAAGGCATCAGACTAGCATATGTTTTCTTCGGCCAGACAAAACACTACGGCAGGCAAGACACTGACGAGCCGTACTCATATAGATGGGCAAAATGCTGCACCACTTTGAATAGATGCTGGATGCCCAAGAAATAGTGGGATGAACCACCTGCAAACTGATTGAATCAGGGCCAATTTTTTGACCCCCACGATTGGGTATGTGTCAAAGCAGGGTGACCCCAAATTGATCGGTGCTTTGTCGATTTCGCCAACCAACCCCAAAATGCATACCCTTAAAAGAAACATACCTCAAAACAACCCTACATGTTTTTTGTTTTTCCCGTTGGTTTCCGACAAAAAGGTGAAAAGGGCACCCTCAAGAAACACAAACCCATTTGGGCTCTGGTTTGAACTGGTCACCATGGGTCTCCTTTTTAGGTGAGTTTGGTTCAACTAGTGTAGGTGGGTTTTATGCCATCCATTTTCCAGGGAAACCCATCTATTTCACCTAGCTGGTGCTGAAAGGGTACCCTCAAGAAACACAGATCCATTTGGCCAGAGAGGCCTCAAAACACACCCATGTTTTGCTTCAGGTGACCCTCAACTGGTGCCGGTTAAACATAGATGGGTTCTACTAGTTTAGGTTGGTTCTATGCCATCCATGTACCAGAGAACCCATCTACTTTCCCAAAAGGTCACCTATGGTAAAAGTGTTTATTTTATTTTATTTCTTTTAATTATTATGATTGTCTGCAGAGAGGCGCCTCAAAGCCAGACCCATTTTGCTTCTGGCGACCCCAGTAGTGGCCTTGTGCCAACTTTTTTGGGGATGGTTCCGAACCCTACTAAAATAGACTACAGCACAAAGTTGGTACCAACTTATTCTAACCTCTCCACTGGACCTAGTCAATCGACGTCAGAAACCATGAGACGTTCTGATGCCGAGGTGCCGCTGCTGCCGCGCTTGGCGCATCTGCAGTTGAACGACAACCCGGTGGCAGGGAGATCTGAGGGATCCAAGACTGTGTTGGTCGAACTGGCGGAGGGGGGGAGGTACCCTCCCTGGCACCTGTGGGAGGGTACCTGGAAGATCAAACTTCTTGGAGGGACCCCCTTTCAGGTGCCATGTCAGTGGGAGAGAGGGTATCCTGTTTAGTTTGAATGGTTTAGTTGGGTGGGTGTGATTGGTTTGGAAGCTTAAGTGTTGGAAGGTGCAAGGTCGCTGTGGTATCGTGCTGTCATAGGATTTCAGCCTGCTTTCAGCATCCAAAGATATCTGGAGAACAGGAGTTCACACCTTGAGTTCTCATGAGGATGAACCACTCCAGTAGCCCATGAAGTGTGAACCTGCTGGCTGGTGCATGAGGTCTTGTGTGCCAGAACAAAGTAAAGGAATGCGGTGTATCACCACAGTGTGCCCTTGACTCAAATGGCCTGAGCCATCAACTTAACAGGAGCATGATGTGCCAGAGGGAGTGTTATCTTGTCAAGATGGAGTGATGTGAGGCATCAGGTGAGGCTGTTTGAATTCAGTCGTCGCATTTGTTGGATGCTGTTTTGAGGGTATCCATGCTTGCGTTTCGCGCACGGAAGTGGAAGGACGCTTTCGACATGACTGGAAGTCGGGGGTAAACATGGGCTTGTCTGAAGATTGGGAACTGTTTGCGGATGGCGTGGGAAAGCAAGAAAACACGAACCGCCTGAGGTCCTTGATTTTAAGAGATCCACAATTGGCAGCAAACAGCCAGCGCCAGCTTTTGACATCTTAAACCACTCAGCAAGGCTGCCTGGTCAAATGACTGCTCAAGTCCAGTGACTTGCTAAGTATTGCGGGTTTGATTCCACATGAAATTTGGAACGCCTATGACGGGAAGGCACAACCCCCGCAAGAAAAAGGGTTCTCAAAATGACACCCAGAACCACCTACGTCATTTCTTTGGCTCAACCCGAGTGCTGGACTCTAAACTTTGTGCAAAGACAGTTTCAGTGGTAAACAACAAGTTTGGACTTGTTTTGGCCCATCCACTCAGGGAGTGAGTTGAGGACCCTCCAGAGATTTTCAAAGACATTCTAGCCGTTTGACCGTTTCGGTCTGCGATCAACATACTACCGGGTGCGTGCTGGCACCGTCTACGGGGGTTTTCCCCGTACCCTTTAGCACCATGGGGTCGCCCGAGATGGCAATTTGCCCGTCGATTTTCCAGGCTGCAGAGCTGATGGAGGAGTACCGGCAGACAGCTTAGCTTGGTACCAGTGTGTCTTATTTGCAAGGCAGCCCCTTTCAACGGGGGGTTGCTTTGAAGAACCGAAAAAGGAAATCAACTGGAGGGCTTCGCTTTTAAACAATAGGACGATAAGTGGGCGTCAATCATATTGAATAGCAACAGCCGTCCTGCCCTGTGAGGGCGGAACAGCAGGTTTGTGGAGCTCGTCGGGAACCCCTGACTTTGCCTGACGAACAAATCATCAGTTCTTTGAGGTGCTGGCCTAGCTTGCAACTCCTCGTGTCATCAAGTTTTGCCCAACCGCTGTGAGATTCGGGGGGTAGTGAAGCTTACTGTAGAGAAACCTTAAAGCCAATAGATTCTAGGTCCCCCAGTAGTGCCCTTTTACCCTTTTTTTGGGGAGGGTTCCGAACCCTACTAGAATAGACTACAGAAAAAGAAAAGGGTACCAACTTACTCTAACCTCTCCACTGGAGGACCTACTGTGGATGGACGAAATCCTGCACCACTTTGAAACCATGCTTGAAACCCTTGTTTGCTGGTATTTACAGACGAACCATCCGAAATTCCAGGGCGTCTTAGGTGCGGTTCGATGGATTTCGCCCATCCACGGTAGGATTCGAAGCTTTCTCCAAGTTGCCCAAAGGTCAGCTCGCCTTTTTGCGCCTCAATGGGCCCCAATCCGCTTCCTGAGGCCCTGGGTGCTTCGGATGTCTCCTCAGCTGGAGGCCCGTGCGTTCCAATCAGCGGTTGGCCTTCGGTCCGTTTGGCGGTGGTGGTCAAAACCGTTTTGGTAATTCCCGTCTTGGTTGGTAGCTGAATTCACCACCCATTCTGGAACCTATGTTGGTGGGGATTGGGAAGTTCACTGGGGGTACAGGAATTTGACTCATGGCCATTTGACCCAAAAGGTGACCAGGCTGTTGGATTGTGGTTTTTGGTCTGACCTACTGCTTCACCTTTTGGGATTGACACGTTCTAGAGCCATTCTTTTGGGGCAGAGACCTGTGTTCATGGACCAATGGACCTGCGTGCCGCAGGAGCTTGACAACGACACCGTCAGCGAGGAGGAGAGAAGGTGCCTGAGTTGCAAAGCTATGTCTGGAATGTATATATATATATATATATGGTCAGCCCCCCCCTTCGGGTAAGTAGAATTATTGACCTTGAGACATTGCAACAGCACCTAAAAGGTAGTTCGTTGGGGGGGGGGCTGAGCCTCTATATATATATATATATATTATACATAGAAGCTCAGAGTTGGACTACTCAGAATATGTGTTTTTCTTGGGTCGGCCTTTTGCCACCAACAATCGTTCCCTCTGACTTCAGACCATGAGCAAGTCAAACTTGCTGAGGTTGCGGCCTTGCTTTGAGGGGAGAATTCGACACTAAAAGCAATTGCATTACTTCCATTTGCTGAAATGAATATGTGTTATTTGTTGGTGTTAAAAGGAATTTATCACTACTGGAAGTATGTTTTTTTTTTTTTTAATGGTCTTAACCAAATAGAAGATTAGGCGTCAAAAAAAGACTCAATAACTATGAAACAAACAACCAAAAACAAGGTCACATGTGCATATTTGGCAAGTTTTAGTGGGGGAACCAACAACCAGTCTGCCCACGCGCTGCCTTTCTCACTGAACGAGGGCATTGGCCGTGGCGGCTATTTGGTACCCAAATGGGTAGGGCAGATGAGTTGGGGGAACGCGCTGTCCCTGCCCCAAACATGGGCTGGCATACCTTGGGAAGACATCCCCATGATCGCACATCAAAGGAGCGATGCCTGGCCGCCCAGAGAGCCTCCAGAGAGCGCAGCATGCATTCCCCCGTTTTTTTGTTTGTCAGGCGCGCGGTGGCGCCCAGCCGGCATTCTCAGAGGCAGGGGGGGTTGGGGAAAAAATGTAGAAAGGGCAGATCCTCGGGGGAAAATGACAAATGTTGAGGGATTTCTTTGAGTATTGTTTTTCAACAGTTTAACCATCTTATTCGTTTTCACTACCCATGTTTCATGCCATGTTTCATTTTGTTTTTCTCGGGGTGATGGTTTATTTCGTTTTGAAAGAGGTTAGTACTTTTAGTAGTTTCATCGATTGGGGTGTTGGCGGGTCTTCTGGTTTTCCTATTCTTTGTTCATGTCATATTCAAAATCTGATGAGGTTTCAATGTATTCTCTTATCTCTTCCTGTGTTGTTTGCTGTTTGTATTCTTTTGTCGTTTCTTCAGTCTTTGGTGGTTTTGGATTCTTAACATTGTTGATGTGTTTTTTGGTTCTTTCGTGTTTTGCTTTCTGACTAAGTGAGACCATACACCTACAATATTGACATTCAATTTTTCGTAGGTTGTATTCTTTACTGTGTTCTTTCTGGTATTGCTGTTTGTGTTCTTTATTATTTTCATAATATTCCTTCGCTTTTTGGCTAAGTGTTTCTTTATTTCTTTCTCTGTATCTCTGTTTGCTTTCGAGACATAAATTACATTGTTTCCTTTCTTCTTTGAACCTTTCTAGCGGTTGAAAGACTTTACATTTTGAACACTGCTTTTTGTCAGTCATATATCCTTAAATATTAAGGGGTCTAGTCTTTAAATTAATTCAGGGGTATTCATAGGTTAAAAGTTCACTATAATTATAACATATAAGAATATAAATGATATAATTATGGTTTAGTTGTAGATAATATGATTAAACCTGTTTTCAGTGTTTCCAGTCTCCTATATTGTTCCAAGAGCTGCTCAAGATGTTTCTGATATTATACCAGATTAAGTTAACGTCATAATATTTCATTGGTGCTCTTTGTTGTATTAAATAACGCAACACTGATATCAAAGTATAATAATTCAAATGCATTGTTGTCATTCCTCCTCTTTCGTTAATACTATTACCATTATGTTTAACGAGTTCTTCTTTCATTATGTTTTCGTAAATCTCTTTTATCCATTGATGATTTTGTTCTCCATACTCGGCGAACATATCTAGATATATATCTTCCATTGTTTTATCGTTTTTAATTATTTCAATGACTTGTTTATATGATGGATAGGGATTATCCTTAATGAATCTCAATATTATCTTTCTATCCTGTTCCAGCTCTTTTTCTGTCACTCCTATCATTGGCATTTTTCACGTAATATATTATGTTATTTTTTCTATAAGTAGTTTTTATTTTATGATATGGGGCTTGGGGATATGTTGATAAGTTACTTTCTAATAAATAATATAATGGCGAGATTAACGAAAGACCGATACGCTTGTATCAATTTCACATTGAAATGATACACATGTATCATGGAAACGATACACACGTATCATGGAAACGATACGTTTGTATCAATTTCACATTGAAATGATACACATGTATCATGGAAACGATACGCTTGTATCATGATTACGATACGGTCACGTTCCCCTTTTTGACTGCTTCGAGTGGTGTAAGTGTATCATAACTGATGTGACCAAAGACCTAGACAGCCTGAAGGTTAGATAAAAAATGCGTTCTCCGTTACTGTGAGTCTTTGAAGGGTCTTTGAAGGGAGCAATGTGTTTTTCCTGTTTTGGTCAGGGTTCAAACAAGACAAGGGGAGACTTCACCGAGCCACCTTGTATCCCAAATCACGAGCGACCAAACCAACACTGCCTGTACCACTAAATAATTCTAATAATTTCATTATAATATTAGAATTATTTAGATATTTACTTTACTTTATTGTGTAGTGTCGCGAAGCTCACTAGGCTATTGCTTCGCAATAGCGTAGTGTCCATATGGTAAAGAAGTAAAGGCATCTAAGTAATGTCTTTTATTTTCATAATTACTGAGTGATTGCTTGACTTGAGACATTGAATATATTTGATGTGTTTTGCTCCTGATGAAGTTGTAGGAGATTTCGTGCTTTTTGTTGTGATGCAGTGCTTCATGATAGTTCTGATATGTTAATTCCTTTTTAACCTTGTGCTTGACGACACCTTTGGATTTCTTGTGTTCCTCATCCTCGCCGTGGATTGTGAAAGCATAGGATTTAGGTTTCAACCCGATGAATCTAGTAATGATTTTTCCATTGACTTCATCTTTGTACATTCCTAAGACCTTCTTATTTGTTGTGTCATGGCATGGATGTTCAACAGGATAATCACTAAAATCCATATGTTGCTTGATACCTTGAAAATCCTTGTAGATATCATCCGTGAAGGTTTGAATTACATAACTGTCAGTATCTGTATATATCAATTTGATATTTTCGTTGTATTTCTTTTTCAACACACCATAGTAAAACTCATACATATGTAATTTACTCAAATCCAATATTGTCATTCCTAAGAATATGGGTTTATCCAATTTCAGTTTCGCTTTAGTTTTCTCCACTCCTACCAGATTTTCATTTATGATAAATCTATTTTTGAAAGTAGGATTATTCACGCACTTTTCATATCTAACATCATTATCTACCAGTTCAAAATCCATATGTTTTCTTTTGTCTTCCATAGTTTTTCCATACACCGCGTTATTCATTAATTTGAACAGGTCCTTCTCAAAGTCGCTCTTCGCTTCTTTCCTCTTACCAGTGTTGAAGTCAATCCATGGTTTCAACCAAGCCCTCTGTTGAAATTTTATTATCCTATGAACCTTGGTGAGTTTCATACCCATTTTTAGATAATACTGTAAAGTCTTGATATGAACAACATATTTTTCTTTATCTTTCAAATTTAATATTAACTTGCTGGTTTTCTCATCCTTCGGTTCTTTGTTTCCATAGTAGATTTTGAAGATTTCCTTTTGATAGTCTGACAACATATTAGCATTGACATTCATAATTTCCGGTGCTAGTGGATAGTCCGAATGGTAGTCATGTAGTGTTTCGGGATATTCCAAATCCACTTCAAGGATGAAACCATACTCATCTTTTTCATCCCACTTTTCAATGTTAGGTGTTTTCTTTGTCCATTTGATGTTCTTTAAAGGCAATTTTTGAGACATCGCCAGACCATACAGATTGTTAGCATCTAAGTAATTGATATAACTTGATGGCTTGTTTTCATCGAAGGCTTCATCCATATACTTATTGTTTGCCTCAGCCAGTTTATGACTGACCTGACACATGCCTCCTCTCATTCCCTGTTCAACCATCTCATACATTTCTTTATCGTGTAACTGTTCAATTTCAACACCAGTTTTCAACAACATAGCTTCCCAAGCAAAGTTAGGAAGGGTATAATAGTGTGCGGGGTCCAAACCGTAGTATTCCATACATAAGTCTCTAAAGTTTTCAAAAACATCAGTCAATAATAAAACATCGGTTCTCAAATACAAATCGTGATATTGTCCTAATGTTCTGATACCGAAGTGTTTCCAAACCTTTTGTGCCCTTTCATAATCTTTGTCGTTGACATGTTCCTCACTCAAATTACTGTAGAACGCTTCTTTTGGCGGTAAGTTTCTTTCAGTAAATCTGCCAAAACTATCAAAATAGTCATAAGGATAAATCCCCTTATCAGTCAACAAGTCCAAATCTTCATCGGTTTTAACATATGGATTTCTAACACTGTATCTAAAATTGTTCTTCCAGTTCTCTCGCCTTTTATCATCTTCATACTTACTCAACTTTACCAACTTATCCAACGAAGACGATAAGAAGCTAAAACTGTCCTTGAAACAAAGGTTTTTAAAACCAAAGGTTATGAACTTCTCGCTGTTCTGTGCGATGCAATCGATTTTAGCATTCTTGCTCAGTTCGTGTGCCTTGTTGATGATTAAGTGAGCGTCATAGTTTTTCAGGTTGTGAAGAAAGACTGGGATTTTGTAGTATCTCATACTAAATCGTAGATTGCATGCTTCGTGAGCACAACCTCTATATTTACCCGTAAAGTGGCAGTGGTCCCAACATTTCTTTTCGTCCTCTTGAAAAGCATTACCACAAATGAAGCACTTAGTAGCATTGTTGAAGTCCTCCCAGTCCTTCTCAGTTTCAATTCGGTCTTTGACTTCCTTCATTTTCTTTATTACATCATCTCTGACTTCATTCATTTTCTCAACGAACTTATCCATACAATCTTCGCCTCTGTATAAATAGGGCTCACTGCTTCCAGTGATGGCATTGACTACATTAATCATAAAACCACAAGGACGATGATTTTGATATGATGTGGTTGTCGCTTTTGTCGATTTGCTTTTAACATCAATGGGTACTGTTAGACATTCAAAGTCTGCATATATGACATAAGGCGCTTTCAGTTTCTTAAAATGATTCTTAAATTCAATCGTAGCTCCTACCTCCGGCATTTCTATTTGTTGTCCTTCAACCGCTAGACAGCCCTGTTCTTCGTGTTGTTTTAATAACTCTTCTGACTTGAAACCGTGTGAGCATGTCCTACAGTGATACTTTGGTCTGCCTGTTTTGTTGGTTTGGCTACCCATCAATTTGTTATAGTTCTTGATGTAGACATAGTGTGAGTTGCCATTTTCTCCAGTCAACTTTATTAAATCAATCTTTTGCTGTGCTTGGGAGTTGTTGCTTCTTTTGTATAATAAAATTGTTTTACTATTGGTATCAGGATTGATGTAATAAACATTGACCGATATGTGCTTGTTCTGTTCTTCAAATTGTTCAATCTCATCATTGCCTACAGGAAAGTTTATATTGTCCCACTTGATGAAACTATCATTAACATATTTTTTTTATAATGATACATATCACAGGGATGGTCTTTTTTGTATATCTCATAAAAACCACATTGAACAGAATATTTGAAACACAACTCATCATTGTTTTTTTAATATTGATACAAGCCTTTTTGTTTGCCACCCAGTCGGGCAATGGAATATAAGAAGAGCCACGGGTAGGATTGTATCTGTCATAACTTATCACCAGACTTTGAACTTGAAGAAGAACCAAGCCCGATTGAGTTAATTCGGCTATCTCAATTTGAACCTCTATGTCGTGGGCTATGTTGTCCAAAACACTGTTTATCTCTTCAGGGTTATGGACATTGTATCTCCTGCTTCTCAGCCTTCGTCGTATCTCTTCGTTGTCAGTGTTCTTTAACGCCAAATCCACTTCAACAATGATTTTCATATTCGGGTTTCTGTTCAGGAATTCCACCATTCGTTGCTTCTGATATTTTAAGTATGATAAGCCTTTCATTCCTTTCAATCTTATATCACTAACCGAATATGTGTTGGCGTAGCCTTTGAAGGCTTGCTGTTCATCTGTGATTTTGGATTTGAAACGCTTGACATAATCCTGTAAGGGTCTTCCTCGTGTTAGTTTGATGAAGCTAGCCCCTTTCATTAGAAGACTATGTTTTCTGTAACCATCGCTTCTCGCCACTTCCTTTAGTCTGGTATTCAACACCTTCGAAGCGGGTTTGTTCTTATTGTATCTGTAGGTCTTGTCTTTGAGTTTTTGTGTTTGTTTCCCTTCTTTTTGTATTAGTTCACCTTGTTGACTTTTTATAATGAAATCTATGATTTTTTCTTCTGACACTGACACCATATATCTATACTCTATATTATATATAGTAAATATTTCTTTAAGTAGTGTTGGGTAGGGGTTGCCTGTTGGAGAAACTGGGCTCTGGGTTGAAACTCAACGCATTAATCTTATTAATGAGTTTTAATAAGATTAATGATTTATCCTTTCATAAAGGGGGGTTTTTGTTTTTATTGCATACATTGCTTTTCTTGTGTTTGGATAGGTTGGACTTGCTTGATATCGTCCTTCCGCAGTCCTCACAGGTGTAAGGCTGTTTTAGGTTTTTGTTGAAGTAGTTCTGGTGGTAGGTCTTCTGGTCGTCCTTCCATCTCAGTAGTTGGTCGTCGCTCTCGCTAACCTTCTCGCTCATTCTCTGTAAGACTAAGTCGTTTTCCGCTTTCATAAGTTCAACCATTACATCAAATTCGTCATTCGTTATTATCTGTTTTCTATTACCATTAATGAAAATTCCTGTCATTTTTACTATATTATCACGTTTTCTCTTTAAGTAGTTTTATTTTTTCTTCTTGCCTCGGCTACTTTTTGTATTTGTGCTTTCTGGGCTTCTGCTCCTACTTCTTGTTTCCATTTGTTCCCTAGTCCATTCACTACCTCGTGCTATTTCTTGGGGTGAGTTGCTCCTGCTTCTTGTTTCTAATTGTCTTCTGTTCATTTGATTACCTCTTGCTCTTTCTTCTGGTGAGTGGCTTCTGCTTCTCGCTTCTACCTGTCGTCTTGACCAGAAAGAAGCCCTCGGTTGTTCTTCTTCTTGTTCTCGCGATTGTTCTGATGAAGTGGATGACTTCTTATCTCGTTGGAATAATTCAAACACACTCTTATCTTCTCCGCCTAAGAATAAGTTTCTTAATGACCTTATTTCTCGACTTTCCTCTTTCTTATCTTTTTCGGTTGATACTGATGACGATGATGATGTTAAATGAAGACTTTGTAAATCTTCCTGCTTTTCGTCTTTTGGTTCGTCTTCTGGTTCATCTTCTAACTTTCTATTTTCCTCACTCTTGTCTGTAATTACATCACTGAATTTTTCATCATCTAACTCCTTTGCTACATATCGCGTTGTTTGTGTATCTGCCACATTGTTTTCATACAACTGTGATGTTGGCGGTATTTCATCAAACATTTCTGGCGTCAATTCATGTAATAAAACTTGTTTATCAGTTTGAACCCTAGCATTCAACCGTAGTCTCCTGTCGTATTTTGAAAGGTCAAAATCGTCAAAGTCTATATCGTTAATTGATGTGTCAAATGCCCGTCTTTCGGGGATGATTTCAATTTTCAATCTGTGTGTCATCGCTTCTTTCAGCATTTCATCAAAAGTGTTCCTTCTTCTTAATCCATAATATTTATCAGTCATATTTAAATATTATAGATGTTTTTTTATTGTTGAGTTGATGAACTTGGTTTCTGTTTGAAGTACTTGTTATAAACGTTTTCCTTGTAATATGTTTCTAACCGAGTACGAATTCCTTTTCTTTCTGTTGTGCTTGCATTGTTATATTCATCTAATAATTCTTTGAACTCATCGTATTTATCAGCATTTATTACATTGAATTGATGTAGTTTTGAAATTATATTATCCATCATAGTTCCCGGATTTTTTCGAAAGATACACCGGCCACATCCACTTTATGGTTTCTAAATATGTTTTGAAAATGTGTTCATCATCCACTTCTTCGTTTTCTACATTTTGTAATTCCATCTCGTTCGCTTTTTCGTGCATTTCCATTATTTCAGTATCAGAAATTGTTGTTTGTTTGTCATCATGATTGTCTTTACCCTTTTTCGCTGTTGCTGATTCCTCTATGGGTTCTAAAGGTGGCAGTTCGTCATCTGATGTCATTGAATGAACTACTACCCCTTCAGGTATTGAACTTGACGATGCTTTATTCAAATCTTCGTGTATGCTTGGACTGAGTTTTTCCCTTTTTTCTCTGACTTGTCTATCTTGTTCTTCAAATGATGCTTGTATATCATTTTCATACTCTTCATATTCTGTCAGTGGACTGTCTGGTGTGGAGAAAGCGGACTTTGAAGAAGACCGGCTGGTTATTCTAGAAGACGATGCTGTTGTCTCTGCTTTTCTTAATTCCTCCTTTCTTTTCATCGTTTCCTGATTTAGCAATCCTAAGCTGTCCTTGTTGTCCCACTGACTTCCATATTGGTTTAATCTGTATCTCGTCGCCTTTCTATCTATTACATCTTCAATCGATGGTCTATTCTCATCTTCTACTAATGTTTCTTTTAACAATTCATTATAAGAAGGTCTTAAGTGTAGCTGTGATTTTAATGAACCTATGGCATGTGGTTTGGTTGTATTCAGTCTATTTATTGATTTAATCATATTATATTAATTAATTTAGAAAATACATTAATCCGAAATATTCTTAATCATTTCTTCTAAATGTTTCTTTCTTGCTGTGAGTTGTTCTGTTGTCTGTATTCCATCTGGTGAGCGTGTGTTGTCCAACTCTCGTCTTATCTTGTCTAACTCCTTTCTATAACTTTCGGTTCTGTTACTTTCAGCTAAATCATTTCTATACTTTATTAGTGCTCCTTGTGATTGTTTCGCATCCATTGTTTCTTTTAATTGTTTAAAATAGTTCTTTCTTGAAGCAGCACCCCACAAATCATTTGAGTCGTAGGAACGTTCTACTTGTGGAGCCCTTTTAAATTCGACATTTCTATGACTTCTCATAAGCATAATTGTTATATATAATAATTAGATTATTATTTAAAACATTGATAAAGTTAATTTACTTATTTTATCTGATTTATCTTGTTTTTTCTTTTGTTTCAGTTCTTCATAATGTTGGGTTAATAGTTCTGTCGCTGTGGGTTTCTTAATGGTTTCTTTAATAACTTCTTGTTTAATCTCATTCTTAATTTCTTCTTTTACTTCTGGTTGGATATTTCTATTATTCTTTTGTGGATTAACTGGTAATAATTCAGTAGGTGCCCCTTTACAATTTTTAGGATGTGAGTGTCTCAAACTTTTCAATGTCATCTTTTTAGAGCATTGTTCACATTCTACTAATTCAACTTCTTTTTTAGTTCTTGGTAATGCTTTCGCTTTTGGTAATGCTTTTGCTTTTGGTTCAGGTTTGACTTCTTCTGGTTTAACTTCTTCTGGCGTTGGTTCATCAACTGTTTCATTTTGTTCAATGACTTCATTATTAACAGGTGATTCTCCTTCTGTTTTAGTTTCATTATTAACATCTACTACCTCAATACTTGACATATAATATACTCTATATATTTTCTATATGGAAAAATTAAAGAATATATTTAAATAATATCGCTTTTCACAAACAATAATGAAAATGAACAATTCACTCCATTTAAATTAATTTCATTTCCTAATGAATTACTAATCCAAAAATCTAATTGTTTAAAGCTTCTATTTGATACATCCAAGTAATCAAGAGGGTTCAACTCATTATCAAAGACAATTCCCGCGTGTGGTGCTGTGACTGGTACTTTCTTAACAACTGTGCTATCACCCGTCCTTAAATTTACTTGATTATAATTAGACAATTGAGAAGAATGAATATAAATATTTCTAATGGGTTGGAGATTAACGAAACCAGAAACATAGGGATTATTATATTGATAAACTGCTATTTGATAATTTCCCAAAACTTCATTAACAGATTGCAAGTTATTAGCATTAAAACTTCCTTCCATATATAATCTGCATATGTTAGTTTCATTTGTTCATCAGTTAATACAGCGAACTTTCTATCGGCATAGTTTGAATAAATTGTTATTTTATTAGTTTTTACACTATAAAGAAATTCATAAGTATTTGAGAAATTAGTATTATCTACAACACCATTTATTTTTGCCTTTAATTCTGTCGCTAGTTCTGTGCCAGTATATACTCCTTCGTCCAATTGTAACGCTAAATAATGGACATTTGTGTTATCTTCATCTGGAGCTAGTGGAGAAGAATAAAAATATAATATATTATTTAATCCTGACTGAATTGAATACCAAGAGTTAGGCAATGTTACTTCGTGAATGTAGCAATGAACTCCGTTGTCTGTTTGTAATGTTTCTGGCAATTCAACTTTGAAATTTGATGATGTACCACTAATTCTATGAGCGCTGTCAATATAAACTTTTTTGTACGTTAACATTTATTAACTTTAATTAGAAAGTATTTTCTAATTAAAATTAATAAATATTAACCTAGAGTTTTTAAAAAAATATAACATTTGTTATATATTTTTAAAACCTGTACGTGAGCATTATTAATTAATTGAGAAATTAATTTATAACTTTAACTATATGATTAATAATAAAAAGTTAATTTATGAAATGAAGCATGGTAAAATTAAACATTATCAACCTTACAAGAAATCAATTGAAATAACTGACATTATGAAACAAACTGACAAAATATTAAATAGTTATTATCCTAATTCAAATTTAACTGATGCACAAGGATTAAGTAAAGCTTATGGTAATGGTAAAGGTTTTTATATTGATGGTGATAAAATGTATGTAGCAGGAACATTTGGAAAAGGAACGTTTGGAGGAGCTGTTAATGACATTCTGGCAGATGTTGGACTACCTTTTAAAATGACAAAATATTCACAACGATATAAAGACACATCAACAGCATTGGATGAAAACCATGAAGTTAAACATCTTATAACACATAGTCTCGGTTCAAGTGTAGGTGCACAAATAACAAAAGATTACCCTGAAAGAGAATTAACTTTAACTACTTATGGAGCGCCGTTTATATCACGAAAGTCTAACATTACCGATGATTACATTAATTTTAGAAGTATCTTAGACCCTGTTAGCATTGCTGACCGTGGTGCTATAACTGTTTATACTGGTTCATTAAATCCATTTACTAACCACGATTACATAACTGGATATGGTGATATGGGGCGTGATGTTTCAAGAAGTGTTGAACCTGTAAGTGCGATAATGTAGTTAAATAAGTACTTAAATATATATAAATGTATATATAAATTATATATGAATAATCAGTTAAATGAAAACTTGACAGAAAGTGAAACAACATATAAACCATTAACAATTGAAGACAGATTAAAGTATTTAAATAGAGATAATAAGCGAACACATGTAAAATGTCAGTGTGGGTGTTTCATTATTAGGAGTGTCAGAGTTAGACCTGACTATATTGATTATAACTGGATTATTTCAATTTATAATATGTTTGTACCAAAATATCAAAATGGTTATTTCCTCATCAATGACAACAGAAACAAGTGTAATCATAGTCAATCAGACCTTGATGAAATAGTAAAAAGAAAAACATAAAACTATTTTCATATTATTATTAATGATACATCATAAGAAATATGACAATGAAACAACGGATGATATGATTAAGAATGAAAATAAAAAGTATAAGAAAAGTTCATATGAAGAAATTAGAGAATTAGTCTTGGAGAAAGACGCTTCGGCAAGAAGCCTCGCGAGCATCAATACTCCAGTTGAAGATAAGATTAAGAAAAAGAAAATGAACATATTTAAAAATAATAATCCTAATCAAAAGGATTATACGAAATTATTCAATTTGTAAATCATAATTCTTAATTATGATTTAGAAATTAATGAAATTGCAATTTCATCAATTTGTAAAACATATATAAAATATGTTTTAGAAATTAATGAAATTACAATTTCATCAATTTGTAAAACATAATTATTAATTCTGTTTTAGAAATTAATAAATGTATAAATTTATCAATTTAGTTTAAATTATTTCTAAATTAGATTATATATATATAGTAATGGAAACTTTTAGTGCTGAAGATATTCTAATTGACAACCTCTCATTTAAATTAAATAAAGGTGCAAGTTATATCAACGACCGTCGTTCTGTCTCGTTTTTTCCTTCTGGGAGTAATATCTACACTCCTTCATCAGGCCAGCGTGTGTTGAAAATAGCGTTAAATGCTGAAGATAATAGTTGGTTAGACCCACAGAGTGTAATGGTTTATTTCACTGTTGAAAACACTGACACGACAGACAATAAACGCTTGCGTCCTCTGTCTCCTGCTTATTCCTTTTTTAGAAGAGTAAGACTAATTGCTGGTAATCAACTTGTTGAAGACATTGATTACTACAACCGAAATCATCATATGATGAGTTGCATGATGTCAAAAGGAGCAAGAGACAATGAAGACGCCCAGAGTTTTGGTTATAGATATGATGATGATTTAAACACTCGTCGTGCAGTTCCTGCATCGGGTCATATTGGTCCTGCATATGACGCTTACACAATTCCCGGTTTTAGAAGAAAAATGGTTGTCGGATTTAAACCGATGCTTGGTTTATTCAATCAGTTTAAGTATATCCCGTTAAAAGCGTGTCCTCTTGTTTTAGAACTTGAACTGGTTTCAAATTTTAGTGATTGTGTTGTTACAGTTGGTGGTACGAGGTTTCCAGAAAGTGGCAACACAGATACAAGCCTTCATACAAATGAGCAGTTCTCAATTAGTAACGCATTCCTTCAAACTGATTTGGTTAGCTTGGACAACGACCTCCATAATAAATATGTTGCTCACCTCCTCGATTCAAAAGAATTACCTATTACGTATAATACTTATATTTGTCAATCTAATCAAGTTCCAGATGGTTCGTCGTCAATTAACACTACTGTTGTTCGTTCAGTATCTAAACTCGTTGCCGCGTTCATCAGTTTCAACAAAAGTGGAGTAGGCGATACTCACGTTATGAAAGAATACAACAATTTCTATCATCCTATGTATAATTTGAATTATCAAGACAGTGGATACTACAATCCCGACCTTGATTTAGAATTTCAACTTCAATTAGGTTCAAAACTATATCCTGAGTATCCTTGTCGTTCATTAACACAAGCATTCTATTATTTACGAAAAGCATTAAATTTACCATTGTTCCATCAACACCATTTATCAATTGAATATTCTGCTTATCGTGTTGATAAGTTTATCTTTGCTATGAATTTCGAAAAGGTGCCGGATTCTTCATATTCTGGAATTAACACTAAAGCCGGACAACAGCTTCTAATTCGTGTGAAACCTATTGGAAATATGGCAACAGCAAATATGCCTGACACGATTTACATAACATTAGTATCAGAACAAATATTATCCATTAGAGACGCCGGAGTTCAGATACTCGATTAAAAATAAGTAAAAATAGGTTTAAAGACATCCCGCTTTATGTTATATAATGGAGAACATATATCAAAATGGTAAAATATACGCTGTTAAAAATGACATCACGGATGAAGTATAGGTTCCACGGTTGTGAGTTTGTCAAGGCGAATGGTTCAACATAGAAGCGATGCAAAAATGTATCCTGACAAAATGCCATTGACAAGAAAAATGAATGAAATAGGTATAGAACATTTTTACATAGAACTCGTGGAAGATTACCCGTGTAAAAATAAAGAACATCTCAACAAAAGAGAAGGAGAGCTGATAAGAGAACTTGCAACAATCAACAAACGAGTTGAACAAAGAACGCCAACTGAAATAGCAGAACAAAGAAGAGAATACAGAGAAAACCACCACGACCACTTTTTAGAATGTAGGAGGGAATGGGCTGAAAAGAACCGAGAGAAACTGCGAGAGCAAAACAGAGCACAGAAAGCAAAAGATAAAGATAAATCTATGAAAGAGATAAAGCCTGGAAATCAACTAAAATTGAATGTCCGTGTGGTGGTAAATATACAAATTGTCATAAAGCGGAACATCTAAAATGTAAAAAACATCAAGATTACATTAACAATAATAATTAATATAATTAATTTCTACAATTAATTATATCGATTATGCCTTCAATAAATTTAACAAACTTTGAAAATGTTGTAGCGCACACAATTAGTGAAATAAATGATACGGGAATACAAGATATAAAGACCATATACGCTAGTCAAACAGATATAATTGATTTAGTCAACAACAAAGCAGACCAAGTAGACACTTACACAAAAGCTCAAATTGATAGTAATTTTTACACAAAAATAGAATCATATAACAAAACAGAAGTTAATGTATTATCAAATAATATTAGTTCAAATGCTTATTTTATTATGAATAATACAGCAACAATAGCAAGTAATTTAGTTAATGTTTCATCAAATACATTTTTAATAGGTAATCTGGCAATAACTTCAAATACGAATTTTAATAATATTTCATCAACTACAAATTTAATAAATAATTTAAATTCTACTATGACAACTAATTTTAATAACATTAGTTCTAATTCTAACTTAATTAATACAAATTTCAATAATATTTCATTAAATACACATTTAATAAATAATTTAAATTCTACTATAACAACTAATTTTAATAATATTAGTTCTAATTCTAATTTAATAACAGGATTAAATAGTACAGTAAATTCACATAATTCAGCTATATCAGATTTACAGAATAATGGAGGTTCATTTAATGAATCAGATTATTATAATAAAATAACAACTAATAATTTATTATCAGAAAAATTAAATACATTAATATTAAATAATACATTAATACATAATATAACAACAACATCGACTTTTAAAATAGCAAATTTTGGAAATTATAATAATTTTTTTGAAATGTATAATAATTATTTTGATAGTTATGTTTATGGAAATTTAAGTGGAGCAACTATGTTTTTAGATCAAAGAGGTTTTGGAGATGTAGAAATTAATAATTCTTCAACTTTTCAAAATGATAAAATATTATTAAATCATAATACTACAATATTATCTAATTTACAAGTA
Source organism: Effrenium voratum (assembly GCA_963377175.1). Taxonomy (NCBI): domain Eukaryota; class Dinophyceae; order Suessiales; family Symbiodiniaceae; genus Effrenium; species Effrenium voratum. The sequence continues at coordinate 1,211,447 of CAUJNA010003694.1, read as the reverse complement.
TCAGGTTTATTTTCGTGTTCGTCTATTTTAGATATAGCAGGTTCTGACGCTAGATATGTTTTACAATCAGATGGATTAAGTGGATTATTAACAGGAAATACAAATACAATTAATTCAATAATTACTACTAATAATTCACAGGATACATCATTAGGACAAAAATTAGACAAAGTTAATACAACTGCGCAAACAGTAAACTCTCCATTAATACTTAGTTTAACAGATAATACTAATCCAATATTTAGAATCCAGGACGCAGTTAGCAACCAAAGACTCGAGTTTAAACGAGGATGTCAGTTAGACTCTTATCAAGGGTTAGAAGGTGCTACTCCTTATAGACTATGGTTAGGATGGAATACAGGAGATGTTATTATTGGAAGACCTAATAATGCTTCAAGAATTACAATTAATGGTAATGTTCATACTTCGTATAATTTTGCTCAAGCACACGGAACATCATATTTCGAAGGTGCTGTTTATATGAAAGGAAATTTATTTACAAATAATGATTTTTCAACGGATATTAAAACAAAAATAGATAATATCAATACTTCAATAGATGGATTAGAACCATATTTAGAAACATATACACCAGATGCAACACAAGGTTTTTATATACATCATCCTAATTTTGTTGCTGTTAGCGTTGGTGATATTACTAATGCTTCTAACCAATATATGATGTGCGATGGATTAGTTAATAAAACAATTTTTAGTAAACCTGTTGATGTGTTAGGTAATATTTATACAAATGCTGCTGTTAATTGTGATAATGTTAATATTGATACTGATGGTAAATTTACAATTGATACAAATTGTGAATTATATAGATATGTTAGTGCTTTTTCATCTTTTGATATGAGGAATAGTGATGCTATTTCTTCAATTAGATTTATTTGTGGAGACCCTGCTGTTCAATCTAATATAGTTGGAGCAGTTAATATTTCTACTGGATGGACTTTTAATACTGCTACTGCTGATTTTATGGGTAATTTATTTGCTGATGATGTTTATGTTAAAACTAATGGAGCATTAAGAAGCAATCATATAGCGCCTAATGGTGGATCATTAGTAACTGTTGATACTAACTTAGCAGTTCAAAATGCATATTTAGCAACTAATACCATTCAATCATTTGATTTAACAACGGTTTCATTTTTGAATAATATTTCAATGACTACTGGAACTGATATTAAAATGGGAACAAGTGAAATATCAACTTATTACGATGGAACTAGTTTATCTACAATTGATGTAATATTCAGAACATCAAACACTGCGTTTAGAGTTTCAGATGCTTCAAGTACACCTTCAGTTTTATTATCTATTGATAAGACATTTGGAACTACAGTAAATACTGAAAGTTTTACAAATAATGCTCCATCGACTTTTAATGAAAATGTAACAGTTGCAGGAACGAAAAAAATGTTGTGTAATACACTAGAACCATCAACAGGAACTAATATAGATTTAACAGCAACAACAGTAACCATCAACGGAACGTTTGTTGATTCATCTGACTCAAGATTGAAATATGATATAGACAATATCAAATCTAATTGTATGAATGTTATTAAGAAATTTAAACCGAAGAAGTTTAAAAGACATGATAGAAATGATGGCGGTAAAACTCATATAGGATATAACGCAGATGAAGTATTAAAAGCAATTCCTAAAGCGTTTGAAAATATTGTATGCAAAGATAAAGAGTATTTAGGATTGAATTATTTAGTTTTACCAGTGCTAGTTCATAAGGCAGTATTAGAGTTGAGCGATAAGATAGATAAACTTGAAAAAGAAATTAAGGAATTGAAAAAAGAAAAATCTAAATAATAATATATAATGGGTAATTCAAATAGTAATGTTGAAACTTCAAGTATTGATAAAATCAATGATATTGATGTAGAACAACTAGATTTAAGTAATATTGATAAATTACAGTTGAACGCAATTAAGCAAATGAGTGAAAGATTAGAACAACTGGAGAAAGTAAAAAGTGACAAATTAATATATAAATTACCAGCGTTAAATTTGTGTAGTTATAGTTTGTTCTGAATTAATGACATTAAGCCTATGGCTTAATGCTATTAATTAAACAAAAATGAATAAAATTTACTCATAATAAAACTTTGTGTATCATCATTGATGATTTGAATAGTTATTTTTTTCACTTGTTCTGAAATAGCATTAATCGTATTATAGCTATTATCGCTATTATAGATTAGTTTAATTGCATGAAGGTCTTTATTAAGAAAATAATAAATATCAAGTAAATTATTTGATGTTAAAGCACGATCGCGAACTTGCTTCATACATTTATATGAAGCAAATGTAGCAAGTACATCGTATTCAATTAATAATTTTAATGGTTTATTTTTTGATGTAATTTATCTAACTCACTTAAATTAAAAATATATGATAATCCATTATTAATATTGATATTATCAATTTCAAAATAATGTATGTTATTTAATGTGTAAGACTGATAAACTGGTTTATATTTATTAATATAATTTTTTAACAATATTACTATTTTTTTTAGTAATTTAACATCACCTAAACTATAAGATAATACAAGTTTTTTTTTTTATGTCTAATGGTAAATCATAAAATAACATAATATATTTGAATATTTATTTTATTTTAAATGATTTTTCAATTCTATCATATTTAGTTATTTTTTAATCATCTGGCACTCTTGTTGAACCACCATCACTATAATTATCACTATCACTATCACTATCACTATCATTTTCTATACGAATACGTTCTTCTAATTCTTTCCTCATTCTTTCTGCTTCCTTAAAAGTAATATGACAATCACTTTCAATATGGTTAGCAGCATCCTTCATTAAAAAAGTTTCACCACATTCACACTCTACTAATTGTTGTAGTCTTTGCTTCCGGTATTCTTGAATTTGTTTTGGCATGTCATCACGGCTTCGCCCTGATGAGGGACTACGTCCGTCATCACCGAAAAACCTTACTGGTTCTTCATATATTCTTTCTTGAAACATTTTTAACATTCTATAATATATAACAGATTTATTTTATTTTAAAAGCTTTCTCAAATCTAACATAAAACATATTATTAACATCTTTGGAATTCATATTGACATAAAAGAAGGAGTAGGGCTTATCATCTACTGCTTTATGATACATATTTAACAGTTGCTCTTTATCAACGATGGCCGAGTTTTCCTCAATGAATGACATTAACTCTGATACATTCTTTAACTTAAAGATATACAACGAACTAGAATTCAACCTAATGATTGGAGCAAGGACACGATATTTTTGAACACTTAAACAAAAACTAATGGCATCGTGCCTCCCTCTCGTTGCCAGTCCATGTAATAACTTGCTGTATCTAACAAATTTAGGGTCGTCTGCAAAATCATCAACTATGATTAAAATTGAATGTAGTTTCTTCATCTTCTGTTCTTTCATATAATGAATTATCTTTCTTTGTGTGTTAATTATTTCTTCCAGTTCTTCAGGTTGGTAGGTGTCATAATATAACTTTTCTTTTTCATCATCAACCTTCATATTATCTTTTTGATATTTCTTGACTTCAACGAAGGTAGGGTCATTATGAACAGACGGACTAAAAATGAATATACGAGCGAAGCAGTCCCTATAAACATTTAGGATAAGGTTTTGGATTAAAACTGTTTTGCCACCCGTTGATGAAGCAACAACAATTGAGCGAAAAGGTAGTTTTGGCACATGTTCATATTTGGATTGTTTGAATTCATAATCAGTTATGTTTATTGGTTTTATAATGGGAACTTCAGGCATAAAATAATAATATTAAAAATTTTTAGAAAATAGATTAATATTATTTATTGTATGAAAGCATTGCTATGATATGAATGGTGTCTATCGTAGTAGAACAGGCTCTTTCATCAACTTCAGTCAATAAGTATTGAAGATAATTAGTTTTGTGTCTTGCTCGCGTATGCAATGAAAACCCCAAGTGCTGTGCCCCACCAATATTCTATTATGCATGAAAATAATAAGATTAAATAACTATTTTATCTTATTATTTATATGACTATTATCCATTGCAGTTGTGGTAAAACTTATGATGACAAATATTTATTTAAACATCTAAATTCAACACATCATCAGAAATTTGTGGAATATAGATGGAATAAAGACGATACAATGAAAAAACTTTACAAGAAAAGAAAGACAGAAATGAAAAAACAATTATCTTATTATTTAATATGAAAAGGAGTTATACAGATTATATTAATATAATAGATGAAATGGAGAATATAGAACAAGTACTAATAACCGATAATAAAATTAAGAAATGTTGTTATTATTCATTAGAATTAATTAAGCTAGGAATACAATATATCAAAAATAAAAATGTAAATATTAATTAATATAAATGCCAAAAAAGAAAAACAAAAATAATAAGACAGGTTTAAGTGTTTCATCAACTGATCAAGAAATTGTTAAAGAATCATCAGTTATTGAGGTTGTTTGTCCTACATGCAAAAGAATGTTAGAACTTAAGAATGAATTACAAATACAAAAGAAAGGAAATTGTAAATGTTTGTGTATTCCAACAAGTTTCAAAATTAGTAAAAATGATAAGAAAATGAATATTGATAAAACTAAAGACAGTATCAACTTAGAAACAGATGTTCATAATATAACTTTTAAATGGGGTAGGCATGCATCACCATCCGTTAATGGTGATAACGAAACGCAGGAAACTATTAAACAAATGATGAAAAATTAGTATTTAAAGAGTAGAATTAACATAATTTAAACATTTAGTTTTTAAAGTATAGTTGAATAATATAGTATATGGTTGAATTTTCAAGTTTAACACATTTACATTTTGGAGCACTTGAATTAGACAAGCAAATTGGAGACAATAATTATAATGGTGTTAGTTATTATACTTGTAAGTGTGGATGTAAAATAGTCTTAACTCGTACTCAAACTAAAAGATATAACTTTTTATTACTTAGTGTTGGTCTTAGCTATGAATATTTATATCTAGACAAAGCGTTAGTATGTGGACATACTCAAAAAGATTTAGATAACATTGTTAGACTTATGGTAGAAGGCGAAGAATTTAAACATTTAAGAAACAGAGACCTTCGAAATTAAAATATTTAGTTTTAAAACTTTAGTTTTATAATATAGTATATATGGAAGATGTGGATAAACTATTTTTGAAAATTGATGAAATAATGGAACAAAATAAGCGCATTTATCAACTGTTAGAAAGTATGAAGAAACCAGCTTACAATAATACTAATAATTACCAACCAAAAGAAGTTGATAGAGAGAGCACTGAATACAAGAATAAACGAAATGTATATATTAAAAAACTTAATGAAAAAGTCATTAAAGAACCTAAACAATCAAGTCTGGATTTCTACCAAGTCAAGTATATTGAAGATACCAAGAAATATGTTTAATCATTAACTAACAAAATTTCGTGTCTCAGAAGTGGTTTGTTTATTCCTGCTACTCTGTAAGTTTTATTACCCATAATATCATATTCAATTTTATCAACATTGAATATTTTATTAGACCATTTAGAGTTATACTCTTTTCTGTCGGTGTAATTGCCCCTTTTCTTTTGAAACACTTTTATCTTATCGTTCTCCTGTATTCTGGGATACTTTCTTTTGTTCTTTTCTCGTAGTTTCAGATTGACTTTTACATTTATTTCATTGTCGTCCTTGTGTGCTTCGGTTGGTGTCATCCTTGTTGACGAGTGTAATGTACTGTTATACTGTTTCAATGCTGGTGTTAAGGCATCGGTCCATTTCATATTATTAAACCTAACTCTATCGTGAATTTTGTTTTTCATCGTCCTAATAAAACGTTCGGCTACATTTGCGTGTGTCTTCGTTATTATGTGTTTGATACCTTCGCTGTTGAAGAAATCCTGAACTTGGTTTTTGGTTGCAAACGCTCCATCATCATCAGAATACACAGACATTGGATAATCCATCTTTTTAAAACTTGCTCTAAGCGCCTTCAAAACGTGCTCTCCGTCTCTTTCCTCCATCGGAATTACATCTGCTAATTTACTGAAGATATCAATCACGACTAAAGCATACTGAGGAACATTCTTGTCTTTAGCTAAAGGTGACATATGCATTATGTCTATTTGATATTCATACCTAGCAAACGGGGCGGTATAGGAATTAGTGCCTCTATAATTTTTGATTTGTTTATTTGGTTGTTTCTTTAAGAAAGACTTTACATCTTCTAATGTTATCGTTGGGTCTTCTTCCTTTGCCTTCTTGTGTGTTGCTTGTGTGCTTCCGAAACCCTCGTCTAAGTCATAATAGAGGTTGCTGATTATTTGGTCTTTCGTTAATCTTGCCATTATATTATTTGTTAGAACATATTTTTATCAACATAACCCCCCACCCCTTAACATTTAAAAAAACTACTTAAAGAGAAAACACCTTATATGTTAAGAGAAAAATGAGTGAGGGTAAAATGTCTGAGAATAATTTGATGGTTGAGAATTGGACTAGCTTACCTGAGGGTTTAGCTTCAAACATCACTACTTACATTAATGGTTGTGAAGGGTGGCGAAGACTGAAACAATGTGATGCTTTAAGAGAATTACAGAGGAAATGGAAACCGTCTATTTACATTGAGCAAGTAGGAGAAAGTAAATATTATGTTAAGATTCACAATAAATGCTTAAAAGGTGATAAAGCACTGTCATATATGTTGAAACCACCAAAAGAATTTTTAAGATTAATGAAGTATGATGATGAAATAAAGATTGGAATAGAAGTTAGTTCAAAAATTATGTATAATAATAATATTTGCAACTGTTGTTCTTATGCATCAAGCAAACAGAATAAGATAACAAGTAGAGCGTCATTACAATTTTATATTGAAAAAATGGTTGAAGAAGTACAACAGACTATGAAACGACACGAAATCATTACTATAGAACATATTACAATTGAAATGAAACCTGAACCCCCCCAGCTAAAACCTACTTAAAGAAAAAATAATATAATATAATAAGAGACAATGAGTGAGAAATGGACTAACTTACCTGTTGATATATTTAAAAATATAATTTCATATAAATTAGGGGAACCTGAGTATTTGAATATAAAACATAATCATATTGAGACATTAAAGAGAATACAACAGCGATATAAATTTAAAAGAACTGAAACGAAAAGAAAGACAAAGCGCTATACTGTTGAAGATGGCGATGATTTCAAGAGACACATAATTAAGTATTACATTTCAAGAAATATAACTTTTAAGCATTGAAAGCATCGAAGATATAGTTTTTAATGAAAATGAAAACTTAGATTGTTTGTTAGATGACATTGAAACCGATAACGGTTATGAAGCAGTGATAATAGTTGAGGTATGTTTATTTGTGAGGGGTCATCAAGACGAAGATTCTAGAACTTTTACGTTCTTTTCTCATAGTGATGATGTTGTAGATAATGTAACCATAGATAATTTATCTGAAGTAATGATGGCGTCGTATCAAGAAATAAACAGTTGTATTGATGAAGAAAGAAGTAGAACGGAGTTTGGAGGAGTCAAAAGCATAAAGTTTAAGCTAATTGTTGATGAACCTATATAATTCAAAACTAAACCATAATTATACCATTTATATTCTTATATGTTATAATTATAGTGAACTTTTAATCTATGAATACCCCTGAATTAATTTTGACTTAGAAACACTTTTAAAGACTTAGGAACACTATATATTATTGATATGGAAAAGCCTGAAGCGAAGCAATGCTCAAGATGTCTAAAAACAAAAGAACAAATACATTTTGACAAAGATAGAACACAATGCAATGAGTGTATTAGACAAAGGTACACATATTATTACAACAATAAAGCCAAACACGCTGAATGGGATAAAAAACACTATGAAAAGAATAAAGAACACAAGCAAAAATACAGTAAAGAATACAACCAAAGGAAAATTGAATGTCAATATTGTAGGTGTATGGTCTCACTTAGTCAGAAAGCAAAACACGAAAGAACAAACAAACACATCAACAATGTTAAGAATCCAAAACCACTAAAGACTGAAGAAGCGACAAAACAATACAAACAGCAAACAACACAGGAAGAGATAAGAGATTACATTGAAACCTCATCAGATTTTGAATACGACATAAACAAAGAATAGGAAAACCAGAAGACCCGCCAACACCCCAATCAATGAAACTACTAAAAGTTCTAACCTCTTTCAAAATGAAAAAAAACAACGCCCTTGAAACACAAAATGAAACAAGGCTTGAAAAATGGGTAGTGAAAACGAATAAGATTGTCAAAATGTTGAAAAACAATACTCAAAGAAACACCCCAGCATTTGACATTTTCCCCCGAGGATCTGCCCTTTCTACAATTTTTTGGGGTGGGCGATGTTTCAAGCAAATGCGGAGGATGTTCCGTTGTGTGAATGACCACCAATAAATATATTTCCTCCAAAATAATTATGTGGTTTCAATGTGTGACAACAATTGATGGCAGTGGTCTGTGTATGAGTCGTCTAGAATACCACAAGTTGATCAATGTGATGGATCACTGGCATTGTAGGAGGTTCCTTCCGAGAATCACGACGCTTCTCATGATGAGTTGCCACAATCGGACGGTCTCTGTTTCGTTTTGGGCCCATCAAGTCCTTAGCGTCGATTCTCAGGGGGCGCCCAGCAACTATCTCGATACTTGGATCCACCCACGTGTGGTTTTGAGTGTTTACAAGAAACAACTGGACGTGCCCAGTCCGTGAGAATCTGCAAGAGGGCTTATCTAGACTGGAGCCTGTTCCTTTTGCTGAAAGATTGTATGCGCGAGCGTGTTTGTGTGTGCGTGTGTTTGCAATTCCAGCGACATGAATGCCGGAGAAGAATGCCACAGGAAGACTGCCAGCGATCACAAGACCTTACCAAATATCAGCACAGCGCGCTGTCAATCATCAAATACAAAGTACTTCCTTGCAACCAAACTCCAAGCAGAACAGAGCCAATACATGCTCACTATGCTTTTTGAAGAGGCGATGTGCTTTTCACCCCCCCCCACCTCCCCACCTCCCCCTGCCCCTGCCCCGCACCCCCCCCTGCCCGTGGGCAGTGCCTGGTGCATTCGATTTGCAGGCCCACCCGAGACGCGGCCAGAGGCCAAGTCGGACTTCGATCCCGGGCCTTGTGGCTGGGGCTCGCTTCGATGTCCGAAATGAGGAGCTCCTCCGTGGATGGGGCCCTGCCGTGCTTTTTTTTGGAAGGGGTCCGAGTCCTTGAGACTTAAGCCACCAAAAAAGGAGGGACATCCACTGGGCATCTCAGTAATCCTCCAAACACCCTTCCCCCCCCCCCCCCCGGAAAAGGGCTGAGAAGAGCCCGAGATTTCGACTTCTTGAATGAAGTGTTTGCCTATTTTATAGCGAGCTCACCGGTTCGGGGGGCGGGGGGGAATAGCAAGCTCGTGATAAAGGTCCTTTACTTGGGGATCCCTAGCTTTTGGAACCTAGCTATTGGAACGAAAGTAAGATTCGTGCCTGGACCCTCAAACTACCCATTAAAAAGGGGAGTGAACCCCACTTTGGGGCAATACACCATTTTTCAGTTGGAACTTCTCCCTTTTTTCCGAGGTCGCCGCTGGCGCAGGCTTGCTAGGCGAGGGGCTGAGAGTCGAGCGCGCAGTGTGTGAGTTACGCCAAGCCTGGGCCCAGCACTCCAAGTTGAAACCACAAAACAACATGGGGGGCTGAATGACTAGGTCCCCCAGGTGCCCTTCTCTCGTGTATTTTTCGGTTGGGAGGGTTCCCTTAGCAAAATAGACTACAGGAAAAAAAGGGGTACCCTTATTCTAACCTCTATACTGGAGGACCTAGATGAATACAAGCATTTTTTCTATGCAGGTCACTTCGTTTGGTTTTGAAGTCCCCCGCAAACCCATTCTACTTTGTCAAGCCCTTACAGCAGACGTCCTGTCTGGCTGTTCTTGGGCGTTCCTTGTGTATGGTTCCAGGCCCCAGGCTGAGTCAAGAGATATCTGGCCATGTGGAACATAGGGTTCTAGGGTCATTTTCTGTCCCAAAGTGACGAAGTCTCGTCCCAAAAAGGAATCACCTATGGCGGTATCAGAGAAAGGGTGGTATTCCACAACCATGTCTGGCATGTCTAAATACGGCACATTCCCCTTCCCTCCCAGTTGCAATCCTTTGCAATGTTGTGAGTCGGCGCTGGGCACGCTTCAGTCTGAGACGAGTCTCAGCTGAAACACCTGATCACGCCGACAATTCAAGCCATGTGTACTGCTTCCTGACTTGGTTGGGAGATCATTTTGGCGGCAAGCAAACAGAGGTTGTTTTCTTGGGCGAACTTGCTGAGGAAGTGAGATCGGGTGTATGTTATGTAGCCTTTTGCTACCGTCCAAAACGTCGCTTGTGCGGCTGCTGGGCCAATTTGTGGGCCATGGGTGACATGAGGCCAGGATTTGCAGGATCCACAAAAGTGGGGTGGACATGAATCCCTACGGAATGTCAATGTGGAAGGGTTCGGAATACCATTGACCCCATATTATTCAACGCCAGTTTATTAATAGCGGGGTGTCCCACTGGGTTTAGTGGTTGGAATCAGACCACTTTTGGAGGGGAATACCCCCTACTACCTACTACTAAATTGGTTGGTTGATTAATTCGGGGTCCCCAATAAAGTCATCACTCCATGAAGCTACAGACCTGAGCCACAGTCAATCCCGGTTAAATGAAGGTGAGTAAGGGACAGTCCCCGCCAGCAACAGCTGCGGGCCGCCTTTGTGCTTCCTTACATGGTTCTGGGTTAATCATTTTAATGCCGGGTTTTGATTTTGACTAGCCAGGATTTTCCTCCAGAGTCCCCTTCCCTCATGAAATTGAGGCCTGGTGGCTTGCAAGGCGCCAGCTCAGAGGCGACGGGGACCGAAGATTGATTCAAGGTGACCCGGCAACATTGAAACCCATATGGCTGTCAGTCAAATCCAATGGTACCATTTTGGGGTAGGTGAATTCACCACCCATTTAGAACCTATCTTAGTGGTTGGATTGGGATGTTCACTCGGGGCTAAGCGGATGGCCATATGTGGCTAGACCAAGCTCTTTTGGGTTCCAACGCCACTTGACTTGAAGGCTCCATTTTTGAGACACACCCACATTTGGCCGCCTCAGTCCCACATGGGACTTTTTTCCTTGCTCGCCCACTTGCAGCTCCAGACCGTGTGATGGATACTGCATTTTTTCATAAGAGTTGGTTCCACTCGTTTGTTTGTTTGCTTGTGTGCTTGTGTGCTTGCGTGCGTGCTTGTTTGTTCGCCACCACGATTGGGGTATCCGATGATTCCTAGGTCCCCCAGTAGTGCCATTTTGCCCTTTTTTGGGGGAGGGTTCCCCTACTAAAATAGACTACAACAAAAAGGGTACCCTTATTCTAACCTCTCTACTGGAGGACCTAGTTGTTTTCAAACTTACACCAGCAAATCCAACCAGCTAGAATAACCGCCCATTTGGCTATGTTCAAGCGCCTGACTCAGCGCAGGCCGCCGGCCGATCCGCCAGAGACCTGCGAAGGCGCCGCTGACGGTTGATGAAACTTGCGCAAGCAAGGCAAGAAGCAACTGCTGATGGTTTGTCTAGGTCCCCCAGTAGTGCCCGTGTACCACCTTTTTTGGGGGGAGATTCGGTTCCCCTACTAAAATAGGCTACAGAAAAAGTTGGTACCCTTATTCCAACCTCTCAACTGGAGGACCTAGTTGTTTTGGGTGTGTTAAACAACAAACCAGACGCAACAAATAAACAACAACGCAGTCCCGAAGAATGCAGCTTGCACTTGGCGAGCAATGACTGTGTTGCGGTCTGTTGGTTGCCTTGGGGCATAGGCGCGGGGAATCTATTGCTTGCAGAACTGGCCTATGCCGCTTTGGTATCTCTGCAACACTGAAGAGACAGCTTGCTTCACGTCCTGGTTGCATGCATTGCATGCATGTCAATCAACTGTCAAGTGGGCCCATTTGCAGAAGGCAATGTACGGTGCTGCGTTGCCCCTCATGGCATTGACTTAACCCATGTTGGAGAATAAGGCTTAGAGAGAAGGGTGCCATGCGCTCAGCAGGATTTTGGCCTCTCTTGCCGATTCTTATCTCCTGGCAACTTGTGTTCTTGACAGCTGTCCACTATTCAGTGTAAGCCTCGCATCAGCCCTGAGTAGAGGTCCCCGCCGGTCCTGCATAGGACCCGCGCCTGTCAAGACCAAGGCCCTTTCCAGTAAAGCTGATTTTGATGTTCTGCGCATGTGCGGGCTTGCATACGCAGCGTGACCAAAGCTAGCAGTGCGCCGAACAGATTGGGCATCCACGTGGCCGACTACAAAATCACCCGCTCAAATGGACACCTCCACACCTCCCCCCGAGTAGCCTTGGTGTTCAAAGGCTTCATCCGTACCGGCCTTTCAAGAAGCCAAGCACTGCTCAACTTGGGATTGGCACCCCATCTCCAAGTTCTTTCCAGGTGCCGGACCTCACTTCCTGAGTTCATGCACTTTCTCATTGTTTCTTAACGGAAGACCGTTTTAGTGGTAGCTTTTGTTGGTCAGGAAGCGAGAAACACGGCCCTTTTTCTCGCCTCTGGCGCTTCCCCCGCCAGGCGACGTCCCGGCGCCCGCGCGGACGACGGGCGCTTCGACGGCCGCGCGCTGGGCCGCCGCCTGGCGGGGCGGCGGCACGGCGCCGGATGTGGCGGAGAGCGGATGCCAGATGTGCGCGCTCGGAAGCCCAGAGCTCGCGGACGACTGCCAGACGTAGCGTGTTTTTTGTTTTTTTTAATTAAGTAATGTGTTTTGGGGACTTCCCTTTCAAGATGGCTGCTGGTTGTTTTTGCTGCTCTCAGGCTTTCAGTCGGTTTCCCTTTTCAACCTGCTGGTGGAGCTTTTTGCAGGAGTCGAAGTGCGGTGAAGATGAAAGGGGTTGTAAAACCCTTCCAACTTTTAAGGATTATGAAGTTTATCCCAATGAAAAAAGCAAACTGAGGGTAAGTGGACCTGTTTGTAAGGGACAGCAGGAAAACCGCCTATTGGACGGGTTTTGACTTGGAAGTCTATCCTCTCTCTGAGGGTTGCTAGTTTTTGGTGCAAAGGGAGACCAAAAGGAATCACCCATTTGAGGGTTTTGCTATTGGCAGAGAGCTTTAGGCGAAAAGTGGGCCCGGGTCAGACTCCAGTGCAGGCTTCCACAGTGACCTCGCATTGAGCAATAAGGGTGGAGAAGCAGCCAGTTAGCTGCATCTAGAAACATTTGGGGGTGTCTCAATCTGGAGGAAGCCACAATTCGCTTTGACTTGCCTCTGCAAGCCTTCAAGAGATAGCGACGAAAGGACACACCTGTATGGGCCAGATGACAAGTGGCAATAAAGGAGTCCCGAAAACAGCCCATCGGAAAATTGGGCATGGTCAGGGATTGGACATTGGTGGGGCTGTAGGTTAGTTGAGGTTCTTGTTAGGCATAGTGCCGCCACACACACAAAACAACATGATCATTGCAAGCTGCACGTCGAGCGGATATGCGGTGGATGCTCTGAATATTGCTAGGGGCACCCTACTTCTTACCGGAATTCGCCTAGAGGGAATCCACCACACTCCGCTCGGGCCACCTGTCTGGCGCCACAGACATGGAGACTTAGACCTCTGGCTAGTGCCAGGCAGCACCACCGTTTGCCAGTTGCTGAGACCATTCCTGCGTTGATGTTGATTTGATTGCTTGTACGATGTCAACCTCGTTTTGTGATATGAGTTGCTTAGACAGTTCCTTTGTCGTTGATGTTGCTTTTATGTCAGCTTCAGTCATGCCATGCAAGTTTATCGGACACGTGGCAAAGAGTGTCAAACAGTCGAGACGACCGGCCGATGTGGTACAAACTGTCATGTTGCACCGTACATCGGCACGGCACTTTGCCATCCTTGCGCACGTACAAAGCCAGCAAGTCATCTGCGCAACATATGGCAATGAGGCAGTGCAATAATGTGCTTACTAAGGTTGTGCCAATCAAAGTGTGTGATCGGGCTTCTGAGCATCCTGCATTGTGTGTATTGCGGGGCTTGTCATGAGTGTTTTGGGAAGTCTCTGGCAGTGCCTTGACAGGCTTGCTGCTTGGTGTGAGGCGGGCCCGAATCATCTTGTGGCCTGCGATTTTGGCGAGTGTTGCAATAGCTGCACGGAGCAAATGAATACCTCAGGTTTTGATCTTCGGCTTTCCAGTGGCGAATGATTCGCCAGGAGCATATCGTGATATTCGGTGATAGGAATAGCCCATAGATCAGGTGACATGCGGAAACTGTTGCCCTCCCATTTCCCTGGCTTGGACGTCTCCGCCGCTTGGATGCCGGCGTCCATGTAGGCAGTTATGGCTTGGACCGCAGGTTTGAAACGTATTCGCGCCAGGGGTTCCCCATTCTTGCCAGCACAACTTTGGTGTGTGCGCCTTATGTCAGTTTGTCAGACTGAACCGACAACACCAACGACCGTCCGCTGTGTTTACTTCTTCTCTGTTATTTGCCACTGACAATGGTCCTTGTTGACATCTTGATGTGTCAAACTATGTTTTTTGTTTTGTTTTGTTTTTTTGTGAACATACCAACACATGTATGCGTGTGTAATGCACAATTACTGTACTTTTATGCGTGTATAACTGCGATCCTGTGTAACCACATATGAAAGATTATTATTTGTCATATGTCAACATCTATTTTGCTTGATTTATATGCATATACCTGTACCTCTCTCTATATATATATATGTATATAATGCATATATATATATATGCCACAAGCACAACATGACTGGCCTCAAAGCGTCCGGAGACTTGCGAGCCAGGCTCTGAGCCGAAACCGGAGCGGTGCCCTAGCCGGGTGCCCTAGTGAGGTCCGGTGGGGTTGGCTCGGAACTTTGGGTGGGGTTCCCTTGAAGCAATCCACGTGTCCTACTTTTTGGGGCTTGGCTGCTTTCTTTATGTTTGGAACTTTGGGTCACACGTCCCTTAATTGGTGGTTTGGATTGGTGGTTTGGGGATTTGAAGTCCTGGTTCTTGCAGAGGCTTGCTGGGAAACCTCCCCTTAGCCACGGAAGCTGATTGGGTCGGTTAGAATCAATCGCCACACGTGTCCTTGTCTCCTGACAATGACTACATGTGTCAAAGATCGCTTTGTTTGGATCCTGCCCTGGCACCAGGGACTGGTCCCAAGGGCCACGGTTTGGCACGGTCCAAAGGGCCACCTGAAATGGAGAGCCTGGCGATTTGGCCGAGGTGTGGTCCAGTCCGTAACAAGACGAGGCAAGTGCTTCTTCTCGTGAAGCTGGGCAAGGAAGTCATGAGAGGATCGCGGCAGATTGCACATTGCAACACCATGTCTACGTGATTGGATTCGAGTAGCTGAATATCTCATTTATGGTTTCAGACATTGTGTATTCCTGACTTTGATGTCAAATGGAAGCGCGGGCAACTTGAGTCCAATTCCATTTGCGCTGTGCGCCGAGGTGGCTCACGTCGTGCAGGAGAGGTGGACAGCGGCAGCCTTAGGGACTAGGGACAGCCAGTGGAAGCAACGGAAGCAGCGGTTGCTGCTTTCTTTGCTTGTTTCAAGGGAATGCTTCCGGGCTCATTCAAAAGCATATTGGGGGATTTGTTTTACGTTCACCAGTAGTTGACGGGCACGACACTGCCCCACTTGTGGCTTCTTCTTTTTTTCTGTCAAAAGGCTCTGTGGGCATGTGCATGGGCGTTGGTGGCGGCGTCACGTAGAGCTTAACAAGAGCCGTGCAACCCCCCAAACGAGGGGTGCCTGAATCATGCTTGAGTCCGATCCGCAACTTTGCAGCACACTCAGGTGATTTTGGGTGCGTGTGTGTGTGTGTGTCAAAGGATAGGGATCGTGAGGCTTTTTTGTTCCATTCTGATAAGACCAAGTAGATGAGGACATGAGTTTTGACACGCCAGAGCTCCGGATCCCTGAGATCGCCAACTCGCTGCCCCTACCACACTGACCAACGACCAATGTGAGACCGACTTCAAGGAGCTATCCGCAAGCTGACGACAGTTTGATGCGAAGCTCGCATGTCAATGTCTTTTCGGCGGTCCGCGCCGCTCAATTTGCCATGGGGGCGCTCAGCCCTGAACTCGAAAACATCCGACTTGGGAACGTCTAGAGGATCGCAATTTGGCTCGCATCCGGTGGCTCACATCTAGAACTTGGGCCCACTAATTGAGGATCTTGCCTATAGATGTCCTTGTTCGTTTTTGGGTCCGTGTTGAATCTACATGGAATCTGGTTTGTCCAAAAGCAGCTAGGGCCCAGCTGTCTCCGCTTCAGGGCCAGTTGCTGGCGAATCCAAACACGGCACGGCTGCAAGAGGAGGTACTCTTTGCCGGGGACCTGAGGAATTCGTTGACGGCTTCCCCCACTTTTGTACATCCTGCGGCCTTTCAGGGTCGGATTGCTTGATTCAGAAGTTGTGCTATGGATGTGACCATAGCGTCCTTTCTGGTTTCAGCTTGCTTGAAAACCAATGGGACAAGCTTCCCACAACAAGGAGGACAACCCAAAAACTCCTGTGAGCTTCCTAGTTTGGTTTGGTTTCACCATTGAGGGAACCCTACTCGTGGAAGCGTAGGATAGCTGTTGGGGTTGGCACTTTGGGGTAGTCACAGCCAGAAGCTTCCTTCAGTTGCTCAGCGGCACCCTCTGAATCCTTGTTGCGGTTTGGTGGGTTTCCCACTTTAGATGACAGGGTCGCCTTGGGGTTCATTGAAGTCAAACATTGTGTTCTTTTGGGGGCTGGGTAGGGGGAGGATTCACGAAATTGTTGTGCGTTCGCTTCATACGACCGGCAAGCGAACCTTCTTCCGGGCGGGAATTCTCAAAGCTACCGCTTGGGGTGGTAGTTTTCACTAAGTGAAGTTTCCTGCTGGCGCACCACTCAAGATGCGCAAGATGTATTCCTCGTCCGAGAGCACCTTGAAACGATTATTGCCGTGTGCACTGTGCTGTACTCTTCTTTTCCGCCAATGGCGCTGGGTCGATGCGTTTGCATTCATGCCACGTTTGCATAATTTCCTCACTACTCGAAACACAAGATGTGCTTCCATTGCTGCTGGCACGCCCGTCTCAGTTGCCCAGGCTGAATCACATTTGCTTTTGTCTCTTACCAAAACTTCGCCGGGCCTTCTTCTTTTCGGTCTATTTGGAGCGTCCGAGATTTCCCGACTAGCAACGCATTACCTGCGCGTGTGACACCGTGTGTTTCCTTTTTGTTGTTGGTTTGACAGAACCCATCATTTCAGCTGTCCACCCCTCAATTTTTACACATATTAGAAATATATCATGAGTGCGTGTCAAAATGGGAGGCCCCAACAGAAGCGCCTTTTGCTTTCTCCTTGAAACCTTCCCCCCCTCAAAAACGCGCATAGCCAACCCAAACCAGACACGCAGCCAACATGCCTCCTGCACATCTCAGGCTCTGCGCAGGAGGCACGACTTTTGGACGGCCTTCCTGGATCTCTGTGGGGCTCAACACGATTCGCGCCTTGGGCGAAGGGAAAATTGAACGGTTCGTGCGAGTGCTGGGTGAAAAATCGGATTCCCCCACTCCCCCAGGTTCGCGGGAATCATTCCCGGAATGATTTATTCGAAAGGGGAACTGTTCCATCTATTTTTCTCCGGTGTACTCTTAAGGTCGCACTTCTCCGATGAGAGGAGTTCTTCTTGCAGAAGGGAGAAATCGGGGGTAGATCTGGTGCAAATTGACCTGAGAAGTCGGAGGACAGACGCACCGGGCTCCGTGCAGGTTTGCGTGGCTGCAAAAGCAAAGGCAACCATGGACTGAGTTTGAAGATTCTGCAACAGGATTTCGAACGTGGGGCATAGATGCAGCCACATGCCATGTTTGTTGCTTTCGGAAGGCCAGTCATATTGACCTCTGATTTGTCAGCCTCCTAGCTCCTTTTAGGAGGGGTTGCTTCTTATCCCAGGCTTTGCTTTCTCGACTTTGGAAATCGATCTGCATGACTTAGTTGCAGCCGGTGCCAAGCAGTCGAGGACTGCGGCTGGTAAGTTCTTCTGTGCTGCTTCCCATTTTTCTCTGTGAAAGATGGTGTAAAGTTCACAAGCAACTGCGGCCCCTGCGGCTTTATGTTGCTTTTTCCGGCTTTCAGTGGACAAGTCCAGGTATGGTTTTCCATTTTCCCCTTTTCCCCGTGGGAAAAGACTAGATCACCGCGCCCGCGGATCACAGACGCCAGTTCAGTTGCACACGCCAGAAGCCACTTCTTGGTTCGACTAAATGACAAATGGGTGCCGCTGCGTTTTCAACAAGCCACTAGAATCCCCACCGCAAAGAAGGGCTCCCTGTTACTTTCCCCACCTCTCGGCTCACTGGCCGTGACAGGGTTTTGTGGTTTCAGCCTGAAACACATGGGATCAAAGCGGCTTCGGTGTTGTTTCCTTGTTCCATCCGTGGAATCCTATTGGTTCGTTGATCTACCGGGCTACGCCACAAATGTCTCTAAACTCTATAGTGTGTATGGACAAAGTCCTGCAACGCCTAAGGAACCCTCGAATGATGATCTCCCTGTAAATACCAACAAACGTTATGGTTTCAACCATGGCAACTCATTTCGCGGTGCCAAGGGGGTATTTCGCGTCCATCCACAGCATGTGCATTGGATTATATTAATACATGTTTATATATATATATATATATATATGCTTAAGAGCATGCAAAGCACATATAAGTTGCAATGTGTTTGTTTATGACACCAACTTGTTCAGAACTCGGCGCCGCTAGAAATACCCCCCCGCGGAGCCGTTCGACGAGTCGAGGCTGGCGGTGTGGCCCAATCCGCGCGGCGCGGTGCTGCGGGAGCTGCACTTCGAAGCCCTGGGCTACGCCAAGTCCACGGCGGCGGTGCTGGTCAAGGCCCAAGCGCGCCCGGGACCCCGGGAACACGGGCGCGCGGTGGAGCTGGGAGGAGGGCTGCCTTGGAAAAGCAACAAAAAGGTGTATAGCTTAATTTGATGCCCAAAAGGGTTGCTTTTGGTGGAGACACCAAAAATGAGCAAATCATGAACACTGGGCTTGTTCAATGATGTTAAGTTCCCAGATGAGGGTTTGCGTGTGTGGTGTGTGTGTGTGTGTGTGTGTGTGTGTGTGTGTGAGGGTGGGTGTGTTTGTTCTATGGTTGGTGCTTAAGGGAAACCGACAAGAATTGATGCATTTAGACATGAAGTGATGTTTGAGGCCAAAGACGCCACCATCGAAACGCCTATAGTTGAAGTATGCGGAAACCATTGTGTGTTGGTATTTACCAGATAATCATCAGAAACAATGGTTTCTTAGGTGGTGCGAGAAGCGGATGTCGTCCATCCGTACTACACCTGTTTCGTTTCGTAGAGCACGGTGCTGGTCGGAGCTCGGCCATGGCCGAGTGAGCGAGGCTGGCGCGGGGTCAAAGCGCGCCGGAGCTTCCGGCAGCTGCGGCTCGAGCAGATCTGCCAGGCGCGGGGCGCAGCTGCCACCAAGCCATGTACAAGCCCTTGCTGGCTCCCAGCCATCCAGTTCTTTAGCTTTTTAGATCCTTTTAGTGTTTAGTGGTAGTTTCCGAATTTAACCCACTAAAAGTGTTTAACTTTTAGAGCGAGATCTGAGGGCAGCCCAGAAGCTACAAGCCATGTCGTGTTTCATTCCAGGTATGTGGAAGGGCCTTGTACAGCCCCTGTATACTCCAATGTGTAGCCCATTAGCCTATCATGTTTCGCGAAGTCTTTTTGCATGTGCGCCAAACCACTGGTTTTGTGCTCTGCCCATTCAACGACCTCGGGCCTTGCCAAAAGTCCCAGCTGTGCCTCGCAGACCTTGCCACAGAGCCAGCTGGGTCAGCTCACCAAAGTGCAGGCGGGCCGGCGGTGCGGGGCTGCGGGTCGCGGTTTTGTTCCAAACAGTGTTAAACATCACCTGTTGGCCCATTCAAGGTCGTTGTTTTAGGGGAGGTTATAGTAGTGCACCTTTACCTTTTTTTGGGAGGGTTCCCCTACTAAAATAGACGACAGAAAGAAAGGGTGCCCTTATT
The DNA here is from genome assembly GCA_963377175.1 of Effrenium voratum. Taxonomy (NCBI): domain Eukaryota; class Dinophyceae; order Suessiales; family Symbiodiniaceae; genus Effrenium; species Effrenium voratum. Next base: position 1,191,307 of record CAUJNA010003694.1, on the reverse strand, counting down.
CTAACCTCTCTACTGGAGGACCTAGGGGAGCCCTGTCCGCAACGCGTATATACTGCCCTTGCGTGAACCTCTATAGTGACGTTTGCATGATGGAACACCAGTAACTCGCAGCTTTTGAAGGGGCAGTCGACCCGAAGAACGCCAGCACGCTCCGAACGGTGGGCACGCGACGGAGGGCGGCTCTGCGAGTGGTTCGCCGGTTGGTTGTTAAGATCCATGCGTTTAGGGGTGTCCAGCTTTGGGTTTGTGGTCTTGGTTGCTTGGAAAAACTTTCTGTAGTTTGCAACGTGATGTATTTATCAACCATGTAAAACCCCAATGCATGAATGTCTCACTTGTGCAGTCTCATCATTACGACTGCATATGGCTCAAGGAAAAAGCGCGCTGTGTACAGGGTTCATTTGTGACCCTTCCCGGTTGTTTAACCTGTTCTATAGGTTATCAGCCGTAAGCGGCTCTTTGTACAGAGTTGTACGCCATGGATGGCGACCCTGGACTACCCCATACCGAGGTGCGTCCCACACCTGATGAGCCCGCAGGCGATGAAGACGCCTCGCAATATGAACCGACTAGTCGAGCAAACTCCCAAGTGGCCAGGGAGCTCATCAGGAAGGGACAAGCACTGAGCAGTCAGGGCCCCGAATCACTTCGATCCCGGAGTGACCGTGGGAGGACTGGGCGGTCTGGTGCTCGATCTCCTTCACCTGTTGGATCAGATCGGCATCGGCATGGTGACATCGTCATGTACGACCCCCAGACCGATCTCGCAAGGGGAAACCCTATGCCACAGTCCATGAATCAGTTCAACCAACATGTTGCAAACGTCCACCTCGATCCTTCAATGACGATCAACCAGGACGTGACGAACTATCAGCAGATCAACGCTACCCAGAACAATGCCCAATTCAACCAGTTCGTGAATCAGGACACCGGTCCCATGGTCGCCCAGGTGGCGGAGGCAAGGCATGGTGAGATCATTGCCGGTCTCCAAAGCCAATCGGAGGCCATGAGACGCGAGATTCAGATGAATGCTGAGCAGCGTGTGAGCACCATGAAGTCAGAAAGAGAAGCCGAGATGAAGTACCAAAACGCCATCAATACGATCAGCGAGCAGGAGAGACAGATCAGAGAGCTAAGGGCTATGGTCGAGCAGATGATGCAGAACCAACAGCAACCGCCTGCTCAACCTGCTCCTGCCCCTGCGCCTCCTGTTCAGCAGGCACCAGCTACCCCCTTGGCTATCCCGACAGTTCCTTTGGCTGCATCTCCACCCGGACTTTCGAATGCTTCCTCGCACAGTTGGACGAAGGTCGGGAGCGACCCCTACGGCAAAGACGGATCCGTTCCCGCCGGGGCCGTGGACGATGCTGCTACCGGAGACGGTTGGCCTTGCGATGATGGTGATGGTGGAAATGACAAGGACAAGAAAAAGAAGAAGAAGAAGAAAAAGAAGAAGGACCGTAGCCGACGCCGGCGACGAGATCCGTCATCTTCTCCCTCGTCATCTTCGTCATCAACTTCAACTGCATCGGATGAATCCTTTCGACGAAAGCTACTGAAGCACTTAGGTAATTCGAGCGATCCGACAGCGGAACGCGTTCGTGTAAAGGAGGGTGACAGAATTCAGATTCCCCGATTCCCGAAGCCCGAACAGTACCGTAATTGGAGGATCAAAGTTAGGGATGCTGTTGTTGCTACTTCCGACCAACCCGAAAAGGCATTTGAGTGGATTGAGGCAACTTGGATCCCAGGTCAAACTGTTGAAGTCCTTCGTGATTCAGGAATGTTTGTCCATCTTGATGCAAAGCTGGCATCGGCGTTGACGAATATCTTGGAGGGCGACCTCGCGCGGCAAGTCGACATTTTCAAAGAACAAGAAGCAAAGGAGAAACGCTATGCGAGGGGGCGCCAAATTCTTTTGATGGTTCACAAGCACTTCAGCACGAACATCAAACATGGTGCAATTTACGACTTTGAGGACTTGCTCTCTGTCCAGCTCATCAACGAGGACCTCAAGAACTTCATGACAAGATGGGACACGGTCATCGCTGGAATGGGCAATGAGCAAAATGAGAAGACCCTTGAAGCGCTGTTCCACCGCCAGATTCGAAAGTTTCGGCCTCTCAGTCATGATCTCAATGAGTATGAGCGGGCTGAGGAAGGGACGGAAAAGCACTCCTATAAATTCTTGATTGACGCATCGAGGAATTATTTGGAGCGCAAGAGGCTTGTTCACATGCGGGATGCTATGTCAAGCAACACAACGGGACGTGGCAGGACTCCATCGAACAACCCTGCAGTTCCTGGAATCCCCAAGGGTGTATGTGTGAAATTTCAAACTGGCCAGTGCACCTATGGTTCAGACTGCCGATTCGAACATGTTAAGGCACCGAAAGGTAAGGGGAAAGGCAAGAAGGGCGGATCCAGACCCCAGACGCCAAGGAAGTATCGTTCGCAGAGTCCCCCTGGTTCGAAGCCCCAGGTGTGCAAGTTCTTCAAAGCGAACAGATGTGAGAGAGGGAAAGATTGCCCATGGCAGCACCCCGCAACTTCCAAGGCAGCTCCAGCCCCAAAGGCCGAGAAGACCGCTAGTGGAGACACCCCCAAGACATCGCCGAGAGAGAAAAAGAAGAAGAAGAAGGGTAGCAGGCCTTCTTCTCAAGATTCGAAAGACTCGAAGGGTTCTCAGTCCCTCAAGTCTCCGCGATCGTCAAAAGGCAGCAATGCTGCGGTGTGCCTCCTCCAGGCGATGGTGTGCGCCGCGACCCTCGACTCGGTCGCCTCGCATCCTTGCTTGCCTAGTGTGACTCACGATGTTTTCCAGAGTATGCCATGTATCAAGAAGTGCGTGCAATTTTCTGATTACCCATCCATTTCGAACTATGAGACTGACGGCGAGCTTTGGCCATACACTGCCTCGTCGAGAAGGTTTGCACACGAGTTTCCTGTTGATTATGTTCCGAAGTTCGATGAGAGAGCTGTCTCTGACGCAACTCTTATCGGCACCATGCATGAAGCTATGATGAAGGACTTGCTCAAAGGCACGAAGACTCCTTGCAAATTTCAATGCGACTCTGATTTCGGCTGTGATTCCTGCATCCCCGCAGGCCTAACGGCCGAGCCAGAGAAGCCCGTGACCTCTCCCAAAAAGGGGAAAGCTGCTGTTGCTCGTATGACGATGGATTCTTCTCACATTCCGTGGATCGCAGATACAGGAGCTTCTCAGGATTTGCTATCGGGAACCGATGCGGAGATGGGGTGTATTTACGAATCGTCTCAACCTCTGAAATTTTCCACAGCCAATGGGAATATTATCGGCACCAAGCAGGCCAGGGTCAAGATCCAACAGACCGATAGTGTTGTTCGGCCATATGTTCTTGACAAGGCTCCATCCGTGTTATCCGTGGGTATGAGATGCCTCAGGGACGGATATGATTTCGTTTGGAGAGCCCACAGCAGACCTTATTTCCGACTTCCGGATGGTTCACGTATCAAGCTCGAGGTCAAAGACAATGTTCCATTCATTCCCCCAGCAACTCAAAATGCTGTTCCAGCTTTGTCACAGAGCATTCCAAAGGTTACATCATTACCATCAGCTCCCATTGAAATTGAGGATGAAGTTCTGGTCATTGACGAGGAACCGGAAGCTGTTGAAGAGGTGCTTGTGACCAATGAGGATGATGGGGATGAATTGGGGAACGATGATTTCTTGCTTGAGGACACCATTAGCCAACCGGAAGGTGAGGTCATTGAAGAGTGCCATGACAATCCCTCCGAAGATGCGCCTAAGGTCATCGCTTCCGATTTTGTGTCAAAGCCTATTTTGAAGGACGCCCCTCGCGAACGCGGTGAAGCAGCTTTGCGTGATGAGGCGACCTCACTCCAGCACTTGATGTGTCACACTCCCAAGAACCCCTTTTGCGAGACTTGTAACAGGGCGAAGATGTACAAATATCCATCAAGACAGAAGGGAGGTTCCACTCAAGTCGAGGCCAAGAAGTTTGGTGATCACCTTACGGCGGACCATCTTATCACATCAGATGATCGTGAAATCGGCATTGATCAATCTAGAGTTGCACTTGTGGTTCGAGATGTTGCCACTGATTTCCGTTATGTTTACCCAGCAGCACGGAAAACCTCTCATCAGTGTGTGATGGCATTCAAGCACTTTGTCCGCACCGGGGAAACCGTGAACGTATTTTACAGTGATCGGGCTCCTGAACTTGTGAAAGCGGCGGATCAATTGGAATGGAAGCATGTTCAAAGTACAAACTACATTTCCAAAACTAATGCTATTGCTGAGAGGAACGTCAGGGCGATTATCGAGGGCACGAGGACCAACCTGGAACAAGCTGGTTTGCATCATTCGTATTGGCCACATGCGGCCAAACACTATTGCATGGCGCATAACATCACGGACCACCCAGATTATCATTCACCATGGAAGGTACGTTTTGGAGAAGATTTTCCCGGACCATATTTGCCCTTTGGTTGTCAAGTCAACTTTTGGACCGGCCCGAGGAATCGACCCAACAAGCCTTTGAAGTTTGAACCTACTTCCAGGGCTGGAATATTTCTGGGGTATCCCATCCATCCTGACTTTCTTTGGCGTCACGAATTTCTCGTTATTCCTTTGCGAGATTTGATGGAGAAGGACTATGATCAACCTATTGCTCCTTTGAGGGTAAATCAGATCAAATGTCCGGATGGTGAATTCTCTTTTCCAATGGTCGAACGGCACTTATTGCACATGAATGGCGTAATGCCGGGGCTTGAATATGCTCCTGAAACGCCCGATCCAGCTGCATTGGATGCGCCGCTCTTGGAGGAGGATTTGCCGGCAGAGATGCCAGGCCAGGATGACATCGATGATCAGGAACTCGCTGAAAACCTCGGAAAGCTGATCAAAGATTCCCCCGAAAAGGGACCCGCATCGGAGGAGATGGTCAAAGTCATCGATTTGAAGACCAGCAAGGACACCTTTGTTCCCAAAGATGGAGGTGCTCATTACGATGCGGGGGGTGTGAAAGCCCGAAGGTATTCAGGATCGAGCAATCCCGACAGTATTCCACCTTTTCTTTGGAAAACAATGTCAACAAAGCAAAGGAGACTTGCCATCATCAAAGATGAACGAGAGAAGGCTCGCAAGACTTTACTCGATGAGCCCGTCTCCGAGGACCCGGAAGCTTCTTCATCCAAAGCTAGGCCGGCGACCACTGCAGGATTGGAAGATGAATTTTCAAACATTCCTCTTATGCCTGTTGCACCTTGCGTTGGGAACCGCTCTAAAGAGGAGACTGTTGAGGACGCGCTGGATGTTGTGGTTTTGCCTGCACTTTCTACGAATCCCGAAATTGGTCAACATCGTTGCAAAGTTCTTCAAGCTCACCTTCACCCCGTTATTCATGCTATGGTTGCTAGACCGGTGGGGCGGAAGGAGATTGAAAGCAATGTTGATGCTCAAAAGTCTATTGACGTGGAGTGGCACAACCTTGAGGGCAAGGGCGCATGGGATTACGACACTGTGCGTGAGTGGTCGCAGGTGGTCAAAGAAGCTAAGGGGAGAAGTGAAAAGGTCCATGTTGGCAAAATGTTTGAAATGTGTGTTGAGAAAGGGAGTGAACTTCAAAAGGGAAACCCTCTTCGCAAGTTTAAGGGAAGGACTGTGTTTCAGGGGAACAACGTTAAAGACGAAAATGCTGAGCAAGCTCTATTCGCTGAACTTGGATCGGCCCCTTCCACCATGGAAGCTGCCAAAGCCATCGATGCGTATGGAGCTATGCCTGGTAACTGCACCCAACAATCCGATGGGCGACAGGCATATACGCAGGCATTATACAAGGGAATCAAGACATGGGTACGCCTCCCAAAGTATCGCTGGCCGAAAGGTTGGGCCTCAAAGTATAGCGATCCAGTAGTGCAGCTCATTCTTGCTCTTTACGGCCACCCGGATTCGGGGGGTCTATGGGAGAAGCACTGTGAAGACATCCTCTTGTCCCTTGGTTTCCGTCTTGTTTACCCTGGAGCCTGGCCTTCAGTTTTCTGGCATCCGAAACTTCGACTCCTGCTCGCAGTGTACGTCGACGACTTCAAGATGTCGGGACCGGTTCAGAATGTTGCAAAAGGTTGGGAACTCATTTCTTCCATGATTGATATGGACCCACCTTCGGCTGTTGGTAGGTACCTCGGATGTGAACATGTTGTCACGGAGAAGGTTCAACTTTCGCCTGAACATCATCCTTTCGCTCATGTTTTCAATCATGACCTGGAGGATCCATCCGACAAGAATGCAGCCGCAGCTCGCCGGACTCAGGATTACTGGGAACACTATCCAGAACATGGCGTGGTTGTTTGTCAACACGAGCAGCCAAGGCGCAAATTTCGCCGCACGCCTAACGGTGTTGCCAAAGAAATTGGGTTGGGCGGGACGCGGTACACAGAGTGCAGTCCATGTTTTGATAAAGATGGTGCTGCTCAGCAGTATTGGCATTTCGATGAAGACGATGATCAGATTCAGACTGTTCCTTTTCTTTGGGTTGGGACTACGTATTTCTTTCATGAAAACGTTGGAAATGCCCGCCTAGCGGCTGCGGCCGTGAAGAAGCTCAGGGACAAGACGTCCGCCAAGAAAGCCAATCGAGCCAAAGGTTTTCGTATATCGATGAACTGTTTCAGCACCAACCTTGCATGGACAAGCCCGTCACGATGGTTACCTATGACATGACCGGATTCCTTAAACAATGCCTTGACAGGTATGTTGAGCTTGCGGGGGGCAATGTTCAGTTCAAGAAGGTTTCCACTCCATTTCAGGATGACCGCGTTGCAAGACCCACCAAAGACGATACAGAGAAGAAGGGTATTCTTCAACCCATCGCCTCCAAAATCCTCATGAAGGTCCTGTTTGCTGCGCGGATGGCCCGTTTTGATCTCTTGAGAGCGACCCAGGGACTGGCTTCTCGCGTTACCAAGTGGTCCGTCGACTGCGACCAGGCGCTCTTCCGGTTAATGTGCTATATCCATACCACAGTCGATCGGAAGATGCACGGTTTCGTTGGTGACCCCTCATCACGAACCCGACTATGGTTGTTTGCGGACTCAGATCATGCTGGCGAACATGACTCCCGCAGTACATCAGGGTGCTTTCTTGCATTGATTGGCCCTAATACCTTCTATCCTCTGACTGCATTTTCCAAAAAGCAGACTTCCACTGCGATGTCGTCCACGGAAGCCGAGGTGATTGCAGCTAATGTGGCATTGCGTGCTGTTGGACTTCCATCTTCCTGCCTCTGGGAGATCATACAGTCGGCGGGGGGTGGTACAGAAAACCCAACATGCACTCTCACCCCATCAAGAACTTCCGATTATTGGATCAACGACACGGTCAATGGATATATAGTCAGAGTCCACAATAAAAGAAGAACCCAGTTGTTTGTTCCATCGAACGACGACTGCCCGGTTAGAACCGAGGCCTTGTCCAGCACCAGATACACGGTTCAACTCTTCAGCGATGGCAACATCAATCTCAAAGTTTCTCGAATTTGCCCAAATGATCCAGAAAGCCAAACCGACTCCGCATGGATAGGCAAGACGTATTTCTTCATGCGGGGGGCCGGCGAGGCAGATCTCGAAATCGAGGCCAAAGAGATCAGGGACAACCTTACCGACTTTGAGTATGTTGGGGATGAACGTGTTGGTAGCGAGGGCGTGACTCTTATCAACAATGGTTCTTTCGAAGGCATTTTTCTCGAGGACAACCAGGCCACTATCCGTATTCTTGAAAGTGGTAGATCTCCGGCCTTTCGCCATACCGACAAGACCCAACGTGTTAATCTTGCTTGGTTGGCGGAGCAATTCAGGCGGAAACACTATAAGCTTACGCACGTGTCCACCGAACTTCAGGCTGCAGATATTCTTACGAAGCCTTTCACAAATGCTGAGAAGTGGCAGGGAGGGCTCAAACTCATGAATATTGCTAGTAAATTGGATGTCCCAGGTATGCCGGCTGCCGTTTCGCCACGCCTGGAGAAATCCGAGGCCAGGAATACGGGGGGTGCCCCTAATCGTATTCTGGTTGAAGTTTGCTGTTCACATGATTCCAAGCTGGGTGATACTTCGCGCCGACCCGCTTTCGGCTGCCACGTGATTCGGATTACCCAGGACGATGATATTCTTTCTCATGCCACTCGTAAGCGTGTCGTTGACGAGGTGAAGCATATCCGCTCTATCGGCAACAAGGGCTTCATTCCTGTTTTATTATGGGCAAGTATCCCTTGCACTGGCGGAACTGCTTGGTCTCATATTAACATGAATCATGACACCGCGAAAGAGAAGGTGAAGCGACATCGATCCATTTACAAAAGAATTTGGTCTGCCTTCGTTGACCTCGTGAACTCAATGGAATTCGCCAAACCGTTGATTGCTATTGAATGGCCTAGGAGTTGCACTTATTGGGACGATAAGGCTGTTGACAAGTTCGTAATTCGAAACAACATGACTTCTGTTAAATTTGACGGTTGTGCTGTTGGTGTCAAAACTACCGATGGGATTCCAATGAAGAAACCATGGACCGTGAAGACCAACATGCATTGCCTCCACAATTACCTTGATGGAAGAGTGTGTTCTTGCACTGTCCAACATGCCGAAGGTAGGGGACGGAATCTCAAAAATACTGAATCCTACACTTACGTCATGACTGACTTGATTCACAAGGCTTTTGCTTATGCAGTGTCGGTTCAAGAAAAGGTTGTCCAAACACGGATACTTGTTGCGACCATGGCTGAAGCACTGCCAGTGGAGAAGGCCTTGAAGACGGTACGCTCGGCATTCTCTGAGAGGAACTACAAAGATGTGCCGCTCGCTCGAGTTGACTACGGCTCGGACTACATCCTGCACGATGGGAAGGTGAAGGCCGAGGTCATCCCCGACGAGCTGCGCGTCGCCAACCGAGAGGCTTGGTCAGACATGTTCCGTGATGCGGCAACTCAATCATTCATCGTCAAGGACGTGAACTCCGGTGTCGACCTTGCCAAGATGAGTGAACGTACCGATGCGCTGGCTCTCGCCAAGAATGCCATGTCATCGTTGACAGGTACTGCGGGAATTCTCAAAGAGGCTCCGGCTGAGGCTTTCGATATCCTCTTCTGCCCGGTCAACTATCTGTTTTTCGGCGACTCCTTCAATGCATTGGTCAAAGATGGAGCAAAGACAGATGTTGGCACCATCATCAAGGAGAATAAGCGGACGCTATTTGGGCACAAGCACGAGGTTTGGTCCGAAATGACATGGGGCAAAGGACTGGCGGAATCTCTTGATGCCGCTGAGCGGGCAATGCTAAAGCTCGCCGAAAGGCCTGAGCCCCGGCCGTACGTCATCGTGATCTCCTGGTCTGGAAATGATGTTGTCGGTCGTAACGGTTACATCGACAACCCCGCCGCCCTAGCGGGCTGGGCCACTGACTCCGAGGCAAAGCGGAAGGCTGCGATGGACATCATCGAAAGGAACGCCTGAGCAGTGATGACTGTCCGTGACCGGCTACGCCATATTGCTTTCCGGGAAGACGTGGTCCAGGTCGTGCTCATCGTACCTCGGGACTTTGAGACGTATGGATTGAGTGAATCTTATAAGACTCAAATGGACGGTCATGCACGTTTGTTGCATGGTTCCGCGGGAATCACCGTCCTCGACCCCCAGACTCTCATATCCAACACGTCCCGGGCAGACCGCATCCACACCGATGACACCGAGCGCAACAGGAAACACTACATCAATTACTATGTGGCCGCCGCAAAGCTCGGGTACTGCATTGGCCAAATCAACCGCTTCGAAATGGCGATGAATTGGTACCGCCTCGAAAGGGAATACATGAACATTGACACATCTATCCCGATCGTTGGCGCTACACCCCAGGAAACTGGCGGTCCGGCAATTGCAAAGAACCCCGAGGACCCTTTCGACAATGTGGTCCGTGAGAGGGAGTTGGAGGCGATCAACGAAATCGCCGCGCAAGAGCCGAAGCGCGAGGTTTTCCTGGAGACTGAAAAGGAGGCAAACCCCCTCTACCCCCTTGACACCGTCAAGGAGGAAGCAAAGATCTTGCAGATGATGCAACCCGACATTCACGCGGCGACCGTCAGCGGCCTCAACGATGTGATTGGTCTTCTTCTTCGGATGAGGAGGACCTGATCAGCTTCGACCTGCCCCCTGGCTCTCAGCCTAAGGTCAGCCGGCCGAAAGGCCAGGCCGTTGAGGTTGCCGCAGTGGATCCGAACGACATCGGTGAGGACGGCCAAATCAAGCTCATCCTCACTTCCAAGCGGAAAAGTCATAACAAAATGACTGCAGCTCTCAGTGCTGCGACACCAAAGGTGAAATCAAAGGCAATGCCAATGCCTGCTGCCTCATCCAGCGATCAGGCGTCCGGGGCTGGGACCAGCAAGACTCAGCCCGGAGAGATCCGTGGCCCGGAGATCACCCCCAAGGCGAAGGCAGTTTCCAAAGCTGCTGGAAAGCCCGGGGAGACCCGTGGCCAGGCTGCTGAACCCAAGAGGGAGTGGATCAAGTGCTCAGGAATCAAGATTCCCCAGATCCAGAACTATGGCAGAAGGACGTTCTTGAGCAAGAAGGTGTCGTATTTGGTTCGCGGACATGCCCACGAACATGCGACGCGATCCATCCCTGAGATCAATCTCAAGGACAACTCCTTCGACTACGCAGCCGTCGCCAAATGGATCCAACGTCGATATGACTGGAACTGCTCCCAATACACTCTTCTTCAGGCCACGTCCACATCGAATCGGTTCGAGGTCTATGTCGAGTACGCGCCGGCCGGGCAGCAATGGAACGGGCTCAGTTTCATGCCACTACGCATTCGCGCGTTCACCGGCCACAACGATTGGGTGACCGAGGCCAGCGGCTTTGACAATATTCCTGGAGATCCCATTGCAATGGATGTCAATTACACCATTGAGCACGCAAAGAAGGGTGTGCGACCGGGCTTCTGCAAAGATTTCTCGGACGCACGCCGAAAGGCGCTGCCCAAAATCGCCTACCACACGTGCAACATGCAGAATTTCTTTGACATCATCTACATGGGCATCTTTCCGGGCGGAATGGGAGACCGGCAAACCTCGCGTGGTCACGCCTACCTGACGGTAGTGCCTCCTTGGGACAGGCATGGCCGGAAGGCGGGGGGTGCGCGTGCTGACCGACCCATCAACATCGCCGTCGATGTGGAGATGTTGATCCAATTGGGATGTCGGCTGCACGCACCCGGAGACGGGGAAGCCCTGGTGACGGAGGATTGGATCACGAACAAGGTCCTCATTTACGCCTATGACGCTGAATGTGCAAAGTTTATCTGGTCCAACCGGATGTACGTCAGCATCAGACGGAACTACCAGGACAGCATCAAGAAGTATCGGGAAGAGACCCAGAAGGGCGTTGTCGGGACCCCAGTGCTGGAATCGTTCATGGCGAAGGCTGAGAAGGAGTGCAAGCTCTATTACAAACAGTGGGCTCCGACAGCGTGCCGCGACATGACGCGGCCCCACCGCATTGGCAATGTGACGAAGGTCAGGGACGTCTACGACGAGAACCTCCCGAAAGAAGAGCAGGTCGCGCTTGAATTCGAGACCGCCCGCTATGGCCTCTACAGGAACTGGGCCCGAGCTGTGACGCAGCAGCCCGGGGAAACCCGAGGCCGGAGTGGTTTGTGGCAGGACTTGGATCCCAACAAGCAGAAGTCGACAAATTGGCGCTTCGCGGAGGTCATGCACATCCCCGACGTTGAGTGCCCTCGCTGCAAAATCCTCATCCCGGTCGGCACCATCAACTGTTTTCAGTGTGACCAGCTGATGGAACGCATGCCCGATATCAAGAAAATAGCCAGGGTCGTCCGTTTGCAGGAGATGGCCAACAGCTTGGGCGTGCCGCTTTCCATGGACCAGGTTGAGACTCAGATATTGACGCAGCGGAAGGATGCGCGGGGAGATCGAAGCGCAAGAGGGGGCCTCGGCATCATGAAGGACATCGCCAAGAAAGCGGTTCTTCGCAACAAGGAGTACACCACGCTGTACGAGAGGCTGATCAGTGACCCCTTCTACGCCTACACTGCCGCGCGGGGAGACCTGACGCCGTCCGCCCTCGAGTTCATCGAGAAGGTGGCACGATGCATTATTCCGAGTTTCGTGAGAACCAAGGAAATGATCCAAGGAAGCGTTGCTGTGCCGAAATATCACGCACGGCTAACGCTGGTGCCGCCAACGGAGGACGTGCAGGAGGTCGATCCGAAGGACGTCTATGTTGTGCATGGTGGCAGATTTCTGGAACCAGAACAATTTGCTGCATTGTATGGAAGCCTTGACAAGAGCAACCGCTACCCCGTGATGGGCTGGACCCGGGATTTCTCGTCTGTGGGAGACCCCGAAATGGTATTGGTTGAGTTGCTCTGCTTCGTCGAAGAGGAGATCCCCAACATCGAGATCCCTGGACGAGCCACCCCGCTCCCTGCAGTTGTCGGTGTGACGCGCAAGCCCATTCCGCAGCTCCGGGAGACCGGTGGCCAATGGCAAGATCGTCAATGGAGCCAGTCGTACTGGGGAAGCTGGGGCCAATCCTGGGACTCGTGGTGGTCTGATGATCAGCGCCCGTGGAAGAGCTCCCGCAATTGGGATTGGCGATGAATGAGCGATCTCTTCAACAATCTTTTCAATCTTCGGCTGACATCCATTTACATTTCAAATTCAATATTCATTATACTTCTCAATCATGTTGGCCGAGGATCAATGTACAGTGCATGAGCACGCCTCGCGAGAGCGACGGTCAGTGGAGGCGGAAGACCTTAACTGCCGATTGCTCGCATCCAAGTGCTTGTGTGCTGCAAAAGGACTTCATGCCTATCGGGTTTCTTTGGTTGTTTCATCCCTTTCATTTGTCCTCCTGTTTCACGTTCGGGCACGGGGGGTGTAGTTTGCAACGTGATGTATTTATCAACCATGTAAAACCCCAATGCATGAATGTCTCACTTGTGCAGTCTCATCATTACGACTGCATATGGCTCAAGGAAAAAGCGCGCTGTGTACAGGGTTCATTTGTGACCCTTCCCGGTTGTTTAACCTGTTCTATACTTTCTATAGTAGATGCCCCAGTTACAAAAGCAGGCCAGAGGACGAGCAGTGATTGGAGGTTGAGGCTTTGGACACCATCTACCTCGAAGATTTGCAGATTGAATCAGCAACGAAATGCTGGAACCAGAGCCAACGAGCGAGGGAGAGGTTCATGCTGCGGTCCGGTGAGACGTTGAATACTTGCTACTGCAAGAAAAGGACATGGCAAAGCCACCAGCCGCTTCAGGAGCTCCCGTACTTCAAGAGACCCGCATGCCCATTCATGGTTCCATCTTGATCTGGGGAAGGCTAAATGGGTATTTGGGTTTCTCCCCCACTGGTATCGTGGGGGGAATAAAATACAGGAGAGCTCCCAGGCATGAACGAAACCCAAGGGAAACATAGGTTTGTTTTTCTTTAAAAGGGTCCATTTTTATTTGTTTTTTCTCTGGTGCCGATCGCGTTTTTGGAGCAACCCTTAGGGAAGAAACCAAAGGCCCCCCCCGCAGGGTGGCTGGGCTGGGTGGGTGGGTGGGTGGGTGGGTCTCAGCCTTCTTTAGGCGCTTTGGCGCGGCCAGCGCCGGCGCAGCAGCCTTCGTGCCCAGGGTGTGGTGCGGGGCTCGCTCCGCAGGAAAGTTGCAGTCGTCTCTTTCTTTGGAGGGTTCGTTCAACCCCCGGACTTCTTTTTTTCCAGCCTTGTTGTCTCGGAAAGGTTCTTTACGATTGCCCCGAGACTCCTGTTTTTCCCACCTTCTTCGTTCCAAATGATATTTCGTGATTGTTGCCAGAGTTGATTGCAGGGGTGCCTTCCGTTAATTTGCGGTGGAGTTGCTCTTACAGCCAACCGACCCAAATAGGCGCGTCTTCCTGATTGCATGACCCCCCTCTCCACACAAGTGAGTGTGTGTTTTTGTCAAGTGTATCTTTTGTTTCATGACGTCCTTTGCTGGTTGGTTCAACCGGAACTCAGAAGAAACCAACCATCGACAGGGCCCATATTGGTTCCATGATCATTTGCGGAGGGGTAGTCTTTGGGAGGCTATCCAACGTTATCATGGCAACCAACACCCGAAACACTGTCCAGTTGCTTTGGACCCTTGTAAAGGAACATGGTACAGACGAGTCAATGGAGTAACCGCCTTCCAACCTGCTCGGTGATCTGTATCTTTCTTGCTGGGTTGAAAAGGATTGAGTTGTCCCCTTGAATCAGGTAACTAACCCTGAATCGGTGGTTCGGATTGGTAGTTTGGGGACTTGAAATGGGAAACGGGTCCCTGAACCACCAAACCAGTGATCCGATTCGTGGCTTGTGCCTTAATTTTCAACCCCTGGTTCTTGAAATGGGAAAAAACAACCACATCCACCAAATAATTAACCAAAACTCAATGGGAAGCCCATCCCTGAGCCACCAAGCTGCCCAAAGCTTCCTAAGCCCCAGGCGTTTTTTTTCTCGGCGGACGCCTCGGGCTAGGTCCTGCCTTTGGACCGTCGCTCGGCGAAGCTCAAGCGCGCAGCCACGCAGCTCCAGGCCGGCCGCCGGCTCTTCCGAGGTCTCCGCGCGGAGAGGGGAAGACTCGGCTGTTCAAAGCGAATCGGCCTTTTGAGCTTTTGGTTTTCCCATGTGTTGGTCTATTTTTAGTAGTCCCAAAAGGTTGACCTCTTATTGATGGGTCCTTTGGGCAAGTGAGAAAAGGGAGCTCCATGGGCCCATTCCTGGGATCGATTCTCCGTGTTTGTTTCCTGGAGTCTCCTCTGTATGATTGTTCGGGCAGGTTAAATTAAGTATGACACATCATGTGAACGATGTTCACTGGGGTCTCCTTCATGTGTTTTTGTGGCTAAATACAAAACATAATATGATCATACGATGTTCAGTGTACAAATGTAGCCCAAGATTATTGGATCCAGTGGCTCTCAACTGCTTTGTGGGAAATTTGTGCCCATTCCGGCAATTCTTACATTTTGAGGTTCACAAACTTTGGACCAGAATGAATCATATCACTGGCTTGACAACAGCTGAGGGAGGGGCCTGGGCCTTTCGCCTAATACAAGGAAATCCCCTCAAGGGGCGTCGGTTTTCTCGTTGGTTCACTGTAAAGCCACCCTAATACTTGGTTTCAAGAATCAATTTTCAGCTTGCATCGCGTCCACTTACTTGGGTTGGCCAGAGTCATAGTATCATAGGTGTCCTTCTGGTAGCAGTTTTAATCCACCAAGTCTTCCCAACGGATTCCTAAGACCAACAAAGGTGCGGAACCGGTCTGCAGTTTCTCAAAGGGGTGTCGTGAAACAACTGGGTTTAGCTCAAAACACAGCAACAAAGGGGCCGTACTTACATCCAAGGCTACCCACTTAGAACAAGAAATACGTTTCAAAGTCCGGAGATTGTTTCCATTTTCCCCATGATTTGATCAAAAGGCTTCATGGGTTGAAAGAAAAGCCTCCAGGACCTCCGACTTTGGTTCATTGCCACAACCACGTTATGAACTTTGAAGAGGCACATCACCAATCTCCTGGAGCCCTGCTTCGCTGAGATTGGCACGAGAGAACAATGCATGGCCGCGACACAATCAGCCCCACATTCGCCACAAATTGTCCCTGACCGTTCAACCGTGAGCTGGATCCATGTCTTGTAAGTGATGTCCACCAAAGAGACCGCAATTTGTTAATTCATCCCCACTACATTGCCAGGTTCAGCGTACGTGTTTCCTTCATCCGAAAATCGAATACACCGGTAGCTGAACCCTGGGTCCTTCATGTTCTTGCTGGTGTTCAGTAGGAAATGAGAAATGGAGTGCCCCTCTAAACCATCCTGATTTGGTTTCCTTTAAGACCAAAGCCTGGGTTTCCATTTCTCATTCGCGGCAAGTTTTGAGCCACCTAAAAAGGTAGGGCTTGCGGGCAGTTCAGGCGGCGCTGCGCGGCTCGCGGGTGCGCCGGAAGCTGCGCTGGGCGCGGGAAGTGCTGGGCGCCCGGAGGAAGTCGGAAGGGCGGGGGGTTTTGGGGGGGGCTGTTTGGGGTCTCAGAGACTCTGGGCCAGAGTCTCCTCAGAACAGATTCGGTTTTTTAAAAGGTTGACTAAGCATGGAGAGTCTGAAAGTTAGGTTTGGTGCGGGCCACCGTCCCGTCCACATGGCCATGGAACCAGAGGGCCCTTTAGAGACACATCTAAAACAAGATGGTCTTACAGTTCCACTCCAAGGGATGCCAGTCAGGTTCCATGTTGGACAGGAGGGCAAGTGGTCTTTTTCAAACGTGGGCAGCGCTTCTTGGACATGTTACATGTTGTTTGCTGGAAGCCTTACCTGGTGAGCTCGCCAAAGGACCCTGAAAGTATGGCGTTGCCCAGTGCCAGACGAAGGCATTGTTTGTTAATTGCTGTAATATGCTGTACCTTGTCCCCTTTCCACCATGAATTTAATGAGTTTCCATCAGTCATGGTGAGGTTTACACGAGAGAACCGTGGGAACCTTTAGGCTGGGACCAGGTTGTTGTGTCTCAGTTGTTCAGATGGCCAAGGATCTTGCGGTTTGCATGTCCTTTGGTGGGGCCATAGTCAGTCAAAACACCAGAAGCAGCACGTTGTAAGCTGAGTATTGAACACAAAGGTTCCCTGATTTTGGCGTGAAGTCCGACTTGTTCTTCAAAGCATTTAATCAATGTAGTATATATATATATATACATATATATATATATATAACTTTAGAGCCTCCGGCTCAGTCCGCCGACATTGTCCTCTCCCTTTTCTCCTTCTTCCTCTCTCCCTTGTCTCCCTGGTGTGTTCTGTCGTCCTCTCTCCCTCCCTCCGCTCCCCATCCTCCCCATCCCCCCAAGCCACTCTCTCCCCAATCTCCCTCTCTCGTATGTATGTATGTATGTATGTATGTATGTATGTATGTATGTATGTATGTATGTATGTATGTATGTATGTATGTATGTATGTATGTATGTATGTATGTATGTATGTATGTAATGTAATGTAATGTGTAATGTAATGTATAATGTAATGTAATGTAATGTATGTATGTATGTATGTATGTATGTATGTATGTATGTATGTATGTATGTATGTATGTATGTATGTATGTATGTATGTATGTATGTATGTATGTATGTATGTATGTATGTATGTATGTATGTATGTATGTATGTATGTATGTATGTATGTATGTATGTATGTATGTATGTATGTATGTATGTATGTATGTATGTATGTATGTATGTATGTATGTATGTATGTATGTATGTATGTATGTATGTATGTATGTATGTATGTATGTATGTATGTATGTATGTATGTATGTATGTATGTAATGTATGTATGTATGTATGTATGTATGTATGTATGTATGTATGTATGTATGTATGTATGTATGTATGTATGTATGTATGTATGTATGTATGTATGTATGTATGTATGTATGTATGTATGTATGTATGTATGTATGTATGTATGTATGTATGTATGTATGTATGTATGTATGTATGTATGTATGTATGTATGTATGTATGTATGTATGTATGTATGTATGTATGTATGTATGTATGTATGTATGTATGTATGTATGTATGTATGTATGTATGTATGTATGTATGTATGTATGTATGTATGTATGTATGTATGTATGTATGTATGTATGTATGTATGTATGTATGTATGTATGTATGTATGTATGTATGTATGTATGTATGTATGTATGTAATGTATGTAATGTATGTATGTATGCATGTATGTATGTATGTATGTATGTATGTATGTATGTATGTATGTATGTATGTATGTATGTATGTATGTATGTATGTATGTATGTATGTATGTATGTACGTGTGTATGTATGTATGTATGTGTATGTGTAATGTAATGTAATGTATGTAATGTATGTAATGTATGTATGTATGTAATGTAATGTAATGTAAAGTAAAGTAAAGTAATGTAATGTAATGTAATGTAATGTAATGTAATGTGATGTAATGTATGTATGTATGTGATGTGATGTAATTTAAAGTAATGTAATGTGATGTTGTGTAATGTAATGTATGTATGTCTGTATGTCTGTCTGTATGTATGTATGTATGTATCCTTGCACTTCCCCTTTGCTCCCCAGTATTTCCCGCAAAACACACTGTTTTTCCAGCGTTTTCGCAAAGATGATGTCCAAAAACACAGAGTTTTTCCATATTTTTGGCAAAAGGATGCAGGAAGCCCAAGGCAGCAAAAAAGCCGGCAGGGGGAATCGAGCCTGGGACCCCTGTTTTGCGACACCGGGTCCCCGAAGACTACGTTTAGTGGAACGTCATCAAATTGCCGCGCGGTCCTTGGGAGGGGGGGGGGGTTATCCTCTATCCTCTCTTAGGTGTCCGACACGCCGAGCAATGTCGGCGGATATATATGTATACACAGACAGGGAATTAGCTTGCTCTCTCCGCATAATTTCCAGGAATCTCGTGGTGTTCAGAGATCGGCACGGCTAGACAGATAGCGGCCTGTGGCGGGCCATGTGGTTGGCTAGCTGGTTGTCCAATTTTGCATCCAGCTACGAGGGTGCTAGCACCTTGTTGCTTCTGTCAGTTTGATATAGTTTGGGGTCATTGTGTTGGTTTGCTCCAAGCAAGCAATGCTCAAGAAGTAGTTTGGCAATTATGTGGCACCTTGGTTTGCCTCGAGCATCAAGCAAAGCTGCCAAGCGGGGGATGTACTAGCCACTGCTTCGTCCAGCGTGCTTGCAAAAGCAGAAGATCGAGAGGATGCCTTGACGGTCAATCTTCAGGTGGCATGTCAGACAATCACATTCGACATGGGAAGATCCAAGGGCAAACATACCTTCTGTCAAAATCCCCTGCAGTGTGGGAAACATTTTACATTTTTGCTTATTGTGGTTTAGTGGTTGAAATCCCCACTGAACGTCAACCAAGGATGATCAAATACGGGACGAGTCGGATATCAAGAACTGCCTGGGTTCCCTTGAAGACGTCATGTCAATGGACCCAGTCGAGGATGCCGCCTAGGTCCAGGATGGTGGGCGATGACCTCGAGGATGCGCGCCGTGTGTTCCAAAGAACTGGGGCCATGCTCAGGGCTGTTTTTTTTTTATATTATTATTATGCCGGTGGTGGCAGGCCAGGGCCCCTTTTTTGTTGACCGTGCAGGTGTAAAACAGGTGCATGTTGTTAGGAACAACTGCAAAACGCACAGACTCACAAGTCATTTCAGTGCCCGCCGAGCCTAGGAACATAGAAACAACTCCGCCTTCAGGCCACTGGAAAAACACCTCTTAGGTCTTCGGTGGGTGATGTTTGAAGGAGAAGCTTAAAACCCTTTGGCTCAGCCTGAGGGGATTGTTTGTGAGATTTGTAGGGGCAGAGACCGGCCGTCTTCAAATCACGTAGTACAAATCACCATGTGTATTTGCGAGATTGGGTGGGGCTGGGAGGCAATGCGCATTCATGGTAAAGCTGTTTGTTTCTGAGCTGCTTATCGCTTTGCGCGAGGCCATTTTTCGCGGATATCAGAGGACATGCAGATGATGTGCTGCACGTGAGGTTGTTTGTCCGCTGCAGACCGTAGCCCCTGCGGGTCGCAACAAGCTCACCGCCTGAAGAAATCCAAGCCATTCCTGCGTGCAGCAAGATGAGGCACGAGATGAGGCTCATGATTGGCTTGCTGGTGGTCAAACCCTGACCCAGGTTTGGGCATTTCGATTTCGGATGAAAGGAGGCAACGAGAAACGAAAGGAAAACCCCGGTGAAACCAGCAACAGCAAAGAGCAAGCCTTCTGAAAACAGGCGATCGGGTACTTAAGTGGCGAGTAAGCCAGACTTAAACCGAGTCTCCGTTCAGTGGGTTTTAACCAGGAGACTTGTAACCATAGTTTTTGGTGGGTTACCATGGTTTTTTGATGCTTTTCCCCAACAGCTGAAAGCTTTGGGGTCTCAGCCCAGATGGGCTCCGGGGTGGTCCGGGGCGGCCCTGAGGTAAGGTTCCACGAGGGTTCCACCAGGGTTCCACCAGGGTTCCACCCAAGTTCCACAAGGGTTCCACAAGGGTTCCGCAAGGGTTCCGCAAGGGTTTCACGATCAGTTCCGCAAGGGCTCTGGGTAAGGTTCCACACCGTAACAGCTAAAGATTGCACCGTCGGGCCCCGGTCGGGCACCGTCCGCTTGACCTTTGCACAGGTAAAGCGGCATCCCAAGCAAAACCGGCTGCGCTATGATTGGTGGCTTGGATCGGTGGTTTGCTTCCCGCGCTGCGGTGGGGCCTGAGCGCCAAAAAAAAAACGAGCACCGCATGCTGTCGGGGATATCACCTGAGCTTTTTTTTTGGTAACCATGGTTAGTTCTCCCCTTCCCTGACGTATACTGCCCCCTGGAAGTGGCCCATGCCGATTTGCGAGGACCCCACGGCGGACCTGCAAGAGCTGCTGGCTGCGGCGCAGAGCGCCGCAGCCCGCGGCCCGGGGTTCCTCCATATCCAGAAGAACCGAAGGGCGACTTAAAAGGGGAAACCCGGTGGTTTTCTGTTTGAGGGGAAAACCCAGTGATTTTGGTTTTTTGGGGCAAGCCCGGTGGTTTTTTGGTGATTTTGGGTTTTTGGGGGGAAGCCCCGTGGTTGTTTTTCGCGTTTTGGGGGGACACCTCATGGATTTGTTTGGCTTGGTCCCCAATTTGGGGGAGGGTTCCCCCACGAAAATAGGCAAAACCAAAAAAGTAGGTATCAAATTAAATTATTCTAACCTTTCTACGAGAGGACCTGGGAAGGGCAACTTAAGGGGAAACCCGGTGCGGTGGTTTTGGGCTTTTTGGGGAGAAATCTCATGAATTTCTTTGGCTGACCCAAAAACAGTCATGGCGTGTTTTTTCCATGAATTCCTATTTGTCAGTTTTTTTTGTTTTTCTGGCTGCGCCTGTCAAGAGGTAGTTGAAGTGCGAAGTCAACGCCCAACTGGTGCGGGGTTGGAACACATTTGAGTCGCTTTTCCAGTTGTTTTTCTGTTGGAGGAGAATCATGAGCGCCACCCTAACCTGCTCGAAAGGTTCTATCCGAAGCCTTGGATCGGAACCACTTCGATGTTTTTTTGGGGGGGCTGCAATTTGGCCCAAAG
Source organism: Effrenium voratum (assembly GCA_963377175.1). NCBI lineage: Eukaryota > Dinophyceae > Suessiales > Symbiodiniaceae > Effrenium > Effrenium voratum. Next base: position 1,170,105 of record CAUJNA010003694.1, on the reverse strand, counting down.
CCCTGGTTTTGGTGGGTACTTTACTAGCTTCCTGTAGAACTTCCTGGCTGTGCAACAATTCATCCTGAATCCTTATGTCATGTGGTGGTTTCCCGTATTTGGAGTGTGCCACTACTGCTTACAAAGTCAGAGTTGGATTAGGAATCCCCCTGTTTTAACGACCCAGTTTTGACTGGTTCTAGGGGTTATCAAAGTTAGAAACGGGGGTGGGTCCCTTTCACCTACCACTAAGGGGGCGGTGACTTTGATAAATGTAAAGCGTCTTTTTCCCCCTCGACTCATGGAGGTGAACATCTTGCAAAGGCCGACGATGCTTGGAGAGAGTGTATCAAGATAATTATGGAACCCAAACCATTCTGGTTTTGGGACGGTCCTACGAAGCTGCCGAACGTTGACGGAATGTGCTTCGAGTGTTTTGATTTCAACGTTTTTCCGGTCAGTTCCTCCCGGTGCCGGGCTCTACCCTCCCACTGGAAGTTGATTGTGGTATCTTCTCACACATGCTGTGGGTCAAAACCAATGGTACCATTTCGGGGTAGGTGCACCACCCGTTTTAGAACCTATTTTCGTGGGGATTGGGACGTTCACTGGTGGTACGATTTGGATTTTGACCCATGGCCACATGCCTTCCGTTGGAGAAGGTGCCATGCGTTTCCCGCGAGCCAACGGACCGGTGTTGCAACGCGTACGGCTTCAGGCAGAGCCGCTGAGTTTCCACCTAAGCCTTCCCCAGGCGCGAGAGAGTGTGGCGCGTCTTACAGGGAGCCCCCGAAAATTGCCCTAAAATGATTGGCTTCCTTTTCTTTTGGTTTCTCTTGAAAACTATTCAAAAAAATATATTCTCAAAACAGACAGGGTATGTAAGAGCGAATTATGTGAGGACCATGCTTGCCAGCGCAGTTCTTGGGGTTCCTTTCGTCATTTTCAACGGTGTTTGCTCCTGATCACATGTTCGCCGATTTGCCCAGATGGGTATGCGTTCAATCCAGGAACATGTTTTTCTTGGCTGCTCTTTGGTTCAACTGTTCAACCTATTTCGCTCACTAGGAGCAAGTTGTACTTTTTGGGGCTCAATGGCCAACCCAGCGGTGGGCTCGTTTCAGCCCGTGGATGAAAGTGAGCACGAGGGATGGCTGGTTGGGTTTGACAGATTCCCACATGATGTCACGGTCCAAAGCCTTGATGGGATGGTGCGCTCGTTAGTTAAGCATTTAGGGCGAACAAGCCGAGATATGTTCGAAGGATAGTCATGCTTATTCCCGTTGTAGAATGGTTGACCGTGGCGCACCTTGTCATGGTACCTGCAGCATGCGGATCCTATCTGTGGGCGCTCCTTGTTCAAGTGCTCTTGATTATCTCTGCACCCTCCCACAAGGAAAGCACTAGCTCGTATAGCTCGTAAACTGTTTGCGATCATGGGCAGACACCAATGAGCCCGAACAGGTGTCGTTTATGATCCTTGGTTATCCATTCTTTGAGATACACTGACTGTTGGTTGAGCGGAATCTTGTTCTGAGATACGGACATGTTTGTCTCATGCGATGCAGGTTCGCTACTGTGATGCGGTTGTGCTCAAACACTGGGACCCATTTTTTGGGCTTGGTGTTTCTATGGACGAATACCAGCAAACCACGATTTGTAAGCCCGAACCACAAATTCCACAAGGACACCAGACCAAACATGGCATCATTTCTTATCGTTCAAGCGCCATACTGTGGGTGGACAAATCCATTTCGCAGCACTGTGAAACCATGGCTGAAACCACTGCTTGTTGGTGTTTTTGTTGAGGAATCGAGTCATTCCTACCCGTCTTTTAGGTGGTGCGAGCGGATCTTGCCACCAACAGTAGGACACATCTCGAAGCCGCGGAGTTGGTTTCGCTTCCAGGGCGCCTCGCTTCCGCTGTCCCGTGTCCGGGTGCCCGAGATTGGGACTCGAAGTTCTGGGAGGCTTACATGGGTTGATGTCCATTCTTTTACCTCTTAAAAACACAACTGTTCAACTTTTTGGGGGTAACATGGGCTATATGTCTGTAAAAGATTATAACTTTTTCAGGGCTTGGAGTTCTAAGGGGTAAGTTTTTAATCTTTCATTCTTGACTTCTGGGATTGGGTTTGCACCATGAGTCAAAGAGCACTTGGGCCAACAAGTTCCGGGACCCTCTTTGCGACCTATAGCACCCAAACCTGAGAAGAAAGCAGATCATTGATCAAGTTACTCGAAGCGTGCCAGTACGTAGCAGTATATTGTTGGAGCATCCAGTCAAGCGATCTTGCAGGAAGGTTCCCTGATTCGGGCTTCGCGACAAATGCTGAAGCATTTTCTGAAGCATAATGTGAGGACGGGTGCAGTGTTCCCTTTCCCTGTTGAAAGCACTGTTTGAGTTTGTCAAGACCCATGCGTTCCTTGCAAGCAGCGGGGGCTTTGCTTGTGATGTCAGCGTGTCGCTGGCTTCGTTAAGTTCCAAGTTGGGGTTCCTACATGTTCCTACCCCAAAACCACCACCAGGTTCTTCAAAAGAGAGCAAAAAAAGCCAGCAGCAAAGCGGATAGGAGTTGTTAGCCACCCTGCCCCCCAAGTGCATTTTGACGCCGGCGTGGGCAGC
>CAUJNA010003694.1:1140000-1162500 GCA_963377175.1 Effrenium voratum | reverse complement strand
TGGGTACAGCAAACTTGAGAGGACATTCAGACCCTCACGAGATCAAATAGACGGGTTCCGGCTTGCGCCAAAGGACAACCGTGTGCGTAATAGAACCCATTTGGGGAATGATGTCCGCTGGATGTTGGGCAGATGTGGGTTCGCAACGACTGCACAAGAATTGGGGACATGCTGGCAGCTCTGTCTGTTTGTGGGAATCTGCTTGCACCACCTGGTTTTGAGAAGCGTAACGACACGCTTGAGACCTTTGTCATGCGAAAAGGGCCATCCGTGAGAGTGGCCAATGCTTTTGCATGAGCGAACAGCACGGGCCACTGGTTGCCAAACAAACCAGATCTGGCATTGGTTGCCACGTGCTGAGATTTTCTGCTTTAGTGACATCATTGTAGCAAGCGGTGCCGCGACATTTGCCCATTTAAGCTCTACTAGATGTGGTCTAACTCCCAAAATGACAGTCTTATTTATGGACAAAAGCTGAGGTGAGGTGAGGCCTCATGAGAAATACGTGTGCTGGTTTGGAAGTATGAAGCATGCACCCGGGCAAATAGTTGAGACCTCACCCAGTGTTTCGGTTCGCGACTGAAAGCTCCATTGGGTTCCTGGCATAGTCCTTTGACGTAAAAGGCCTTGACGGTAACACCAATACATAACATAGTACACTTCAACAATGATATAACATTATATATACATATACAAACAACATATTTGCACTGATTGATTAATTCCTTGGGTGCCTCGGATGATGATGGACGATGCACCGTCTTCGCTTCTGGCTTGTTCTTTTTCTTCTGCAGATCACATTCTTAAATCGCGCAGTTGTTCTGGATTAGGCGCCGTGTGCTATCTAAGATGGTTTCCACTACCTCCCACCCGCAGGGGAACAACGCCGCACTTTAGCTACCCTAACTCCTCCTGAATGATATCGTGGCAAATTATGTAGTGGATGGGCATCCCATCAAACCCCTGAGTGCCGGTAGTGAATTGGGGTTAGTGGTAAGCATCTAAGATTCAATGGCCAGTCGGGCCGAGGGTGTTGTCGCCCCATGCATGTAGCGGCTTTTTTGGGCATTTGGCTTGGCAAGACTGGCTTCTGAGTTTCAAGCCTCGGGGCGATATGATCAAAAACGACAAGATCAAAGCCAACAACATCTGAAACCCACCTCCAGTTCCTAAGTATGACCTTTGGTGGGATCGAAAGTTGAGAACAACAGCAGAACCAACAGTGATACAACGATTGCAATGATTGCGATGATCAACAAAATTGCACCCTGCCAAAAGTCGCCGGCTCCAGGTGTGGCGTCTCCGCGCAGCAGCCGCCCCGACTCCGGCGTGGGCAGGGTTCCCAGGGAGGTGGGCCAGGGTGCGGAGATGAGGGACCATCAGTCCCAAGGCACCGTGTAGAGCTGCTGGCCCGGGGGTTGTCAAACAAAAGGAGAGGCAACGAAGAACCACTCGACTTAAAAAAAAAAATCTGAGCGCCTGCATGGGGCCACAGGATGCTGCCTGGAAATTCCCGGATCATCGCAAAACGAAAAGGACTTCATTTCCTGGGCCTTCCAAAACCCCGCAAAAACCGGGCCCTTCTTGATTTGGCTGGTCGAAAAAGGAAAGTCGGCCACGGGCACCTGCTTTTTCAGGGCCCTGGAAGACCAAGGTTAGGTTCTTTAAGATTTCAGCTTCATGAAGGCAACAACCATCGGAGTAAGCATGGAGTTCTTCGAAGGCTTTGTGCATGGCTCACTCGCCAGCTGGAGGGCTGGCTTTCGGCTGGAGCTTGAAGGATGAGGTGAAGGCCCTCTTCTCGCAACGTGCAGATAGCAACGTATTCTGTGAGGATCCATGGGTGGGATCAGACATTTCAGCCCCGAAGAGCTCAGGTTGAATCCGCTTTCTCTAGGTTTTGGGAGAGACATTGATCAATTACACGTATTCATCATTTGTTTGAGCCACTTTCTTTAGGTTTTAGGACAGAAAAAAAAACCTTCCTTTTGATTCATGCAGTTGAAACACCTGAAACTCCTAGTTTTCAGAGTGTCTCCTGCAAACAACGCGGAGAACGGAAGAACAGAAAAGTACTCCGAAGATGGAGGACCCAGGTTCTCAGATTGTTCATCATCTTTGCGTCGAGTCGCATCAGGGTCGCTCTCAAGGCACTAAGGCACATAGGTGTCCTTTTTGGTTGTTTTGGCCTGAACAATTCGATGGCGATTCCTTGTTTACCTGTTTTGTTTTCTTTCTCTCTACCAGTCTAGGGGTTGATTCCCCATTCTTTTCAACCATCGTTCTTTTCAAAAACCGCCTGTTTTCCCTGGGTTTTTGATGGTTTCCTGAAAAGAAGGATCCCTGCAAAGAATGGTTGGAAGGTACCCCTAGAACCTAAAAGGACACCTATGCTAAGGCACACTAAGTTCTGCTGGCGTGTTCTCCGTGAGGCCCGCGGCGCTCCAGATCGCTCTCCTCCACGGCGGAGTCGGCCATGACAGAGGCGGAAGGACACCGCCCGAGGCGTCGACGGACGCGCGGACATAGGCGTCCGTTTTTTGGGTGAGTTTAACTAGAAATAGATGGGTTCCACTGGTTTAGATTGGTTTCATTCCATTTGCCAGGGAAACCCATCTATTTTGCCAAAAGGACACCTGTGTGCGTGGAGGCGACAAAAAGGAGCAGAACCCTGGGTGGTTGGCATTCCTTTTGGCTTTCCTTTTTGAATTCTCCAAAAGGAGGTTCCACATTTTTAGAGACAGAGACGTATTTCGCTTTTCCGCTTTTAGGGAATATTTGATGCGTGCACAAGACTGCAAGGACTGCCAGACGGCGCATCAAGCACAACTCGCGGGTTCCATGAAAGGGACGCCCTCAATGTTATTCTTCAAGACTTGATCCGAATGACATCAGTCTTGCGACTACTTTGGACAACTTCCCAAAAGGCTCGTTTCCATGAGCCCGGGATTCTCTAGTAAAACGGTCCCAGTGTCTTTGCGGCAAGGCAACCCTCGGTGGCAAAGCTGACTTGCTGAAGAAGCTGGCCTTTGGGCTCGTCTGGAAACTGCTTTGCCCCTGCAGATGATGCCATTGCCTTCGAAACGTCTTTTGTGCAGTTGGTTTCAGGTTTTGCCAAGTATCGAGGCGATCGAAGGCTGCCGATTTTAGCTGACCCTTCCGAGTTGTTTTTTTCTCGCAGAAGTTCCTGCACGCCATTCGTTGCAAGGACCTCGAAGCCGGGCTCAGCACATGAAGGCGCGACATGGGGTGGTGCCCGGTGAAAAACTGTTCTGCCATTTTGTGAAAAATAAAGCACTGTCCTTCAGAAAAAAAATAACACCCCAAAAAAAAACCAAGGCACCTGAATGCTTGAATTGAAGCAAAGCCCAAGAGCTGCAGCATTGGCGCGCTTGGTTACAGTCACCAGCTCGCCATGGAACCAGCCACAAGGGAGCTGGAGTCGTATGCTTGAAGCCTGCGTGAGTGCTGCGAGGGTCTTGACCAGCACATTAACTAGCCTTTTGAAATAGCACGCTCAGCGCTGAATGTTCATCAACGCACGACAAACGCCTTTGCAATGAGCAATATGCGTCTCAACATTGTTGTTACACCAGACTAGACAAAGAATGTTGTCATTGAACCTATGAGCCTCTTTCAAACATAGTTGCTATCTATGAGCAAGGATTACACATATTTGTCTAAGAACTGCATGTATCCTTTCTGCACAGAAAGCCCTTGCTCCCTCGCGACTGTGGCCGAAGCCAAGGCTGGATTTTCCGCCCTCAGGCTGTTAGCACCAGTGCCCTCGCAGTGGACTGTTTATTGAAACATGTTGAACCATATATACACTTCAATCTGGTAGCACATATATACGTGTGTATATATATATATGTTTACGTGTATATCGATATATATATATACTATGCCATTATATGTGCATATTTATGTACGCACTATGTATAATTGTATATACATATATATATATATGTATACCTGTACATAGAAATATGTATATGTAACTATATATATATATACGACTCCCACCCTTTCCAAGTTGCCCAGCGGATTCCGCCCTTGTTTTGGGAAGGGTTCCAATTTTAAACTCAACCAACCAAGAAAAGGACGCCCTTTTGTTCCCATAGCCAGTGAGCAGCATTTCGTGGGTCCCCCTAAAAAGAGTGATACTGTGGGACAAAATTCACTGGATAGATGAGACTGGATGAATAATGGAATAATTCCACCACAATCCCAACTGGTGCGAAATGGATTTTGTCCATCCACAGTATGTCTCCCAGATTCCCGAGTTTTTCCGCGCATACTTGCTGACATTTGTGGTGTCTAGGAATGCCACAGGTTCCTGGGGCTTGCAAACACAGAGACATCAGGGTAACTACAAGAAACCGACTCTCTCTTTGCGGTCACTGCCAGTCTGTCGCAGGAACTGTCACTGAATAAACGTTGCTTCGCTCATTTGGGGTTGTCAAAACTGCGGAGCTTTTTGGGGATTAATAACATTGGGCCCAAATGCCTAGTTTTGACTCAATCCGTGGCACGGAAATAGAGTTTCGGGACGCGTGCAGCACGCCCGCCTGGTATCAGGAAGAATGGGGCTTCAAGGACTAGGGGGGTTGTCCCGTGGATCGCGCAAGGGGCACCCGAATGCAGTGGAGAGGCATCGTGTCAGGAGCACAAGTTGTTTTGGCGAGAGCCCAAAGTTGGGTTCCTGTGTGACAGCCTAGTTTGCGCCTGTGACTTGTTGCGTTACAACCATTGTGTCTTTCGCTTGCTGCGCATGGTATCGCAGGCTTTCAGACTTAGGACAAATATACCTCGCACGCAGAGTTTGGTTTGAGTCAGGGGGTGAGAAAAAAAGCGCCGGTTTGGACACGGAGTCCGGGCTTGTTTGAAGCCAAGCCTTGTGCCAGTCGAGTCCAACTTCCGCGGTCTCATTCCCTTTGAGTGATTTGTGTGTATTTTGCTTGGCTGTGAGGACTTGATTTTTTTTGCCAACTAATGGGTTTTCCACTAAACCACTAAAAGTTAAACTTTTAGCAGGGGAGCAGAAAGCAACCGAGGAGTGATTTGTGTGTGTATTTTTGTGTGTGTGTGTGTGTTTGTTAAGTCCTTGACTCCTTGATCATTCTTGATCACTCCAGTATTTGTTTGAATCCGTCTCTCCGGTTGTGAATTGTTCCTTTCAAATTCACGCGTTGTAGCACTGCCTGCACTTTCTGAATCAACACCGTTCGCTTGTGCTTATGACGAAACAGGGCTTCATGATGTTTGTCACTCCCTCGCTTCAAGAATGAATGCATTGCGTTGAATGTTCATGTGGCCATGGGTCACAATCCAAATCGTGCCCCCGTGAACATCCCAATCCAACCACTAAAATCGGCTATCTAAAATGGGTGGTGAAATCACCGAAAGCCCCCGAACATCCCAATCCCCACTAAAATAGGCTGAAATGGGTAGTGCACCTACCCCAAACTGGGATCAACCACAACGGTTTTGACCGCCACCGCCATGTCCCCCACTCGCCTTTAGCCACTCGCGTGTAGCCAACCCGAAATTTCTCTCCGTCGCCTTCCGGGCGGCGCTGTCCGAGCGGCGCGGCTCGTTTTATATGCAGCACGCGAAAGGTTTGCTCTGCCCGGTGGCTTCCGCCGCTTGTTTCCCCCTTTTTTTGGGGGTAAGGCTTCGCTTTCAAGCAAAAAGCCAACCAAAAAAGATGTATCGGAGTGGATTCTTAGTCTTGTTCCGTGGCTCATTGACCCCCCCGGTCCGGTCCAACTTGGAGGACATCGCCACGGCGCGGAATGCCATGAACGCCCAGCGGCGGCGGCCGAAGCGCGGGCCGCATCGGGGGTGGGGTGGAGGTTTTAGGGGGAGCTGTGGGAAGGAATGCTGAAGGAGGTGCCAGGTAAGAGAACATGGAAACAGCTCAAATGGGGCCTAGGTGCTTTACTGAAAGGGTTGTGAGACGTGGAAACAACCCAAAGTGTTGGTGTTCTTCTTGAAAGGGCAGTTTGGTTCAATAGAACATTGGTGGCATGGCCCAGGTTAGTTGGCTCACATTCAGGTACCATATGAACTGTTGCTTTCTGAAATGAAGCACAAGCGGATGGGTTACGTTGAATTTCTGCAGAACTTGATTAATGTTTCATTTCCTGAAAGAAGCCGAGGGGTGGCTGCGATCTTTCCAGACTTCCGCCCTCCTCGCCCACTCAAGAAGAACTGTCGGCGACAATGAGAGAAACCATGGTAGGACTCCTTGCTGGCCCGCTTGAGAAAAACCAACCAGCATGAGACCAAGGCAATTGGCGGTTGTTTGGTGCCCATCCCTCTCACCAAATCGGATTCTTGGTGGCGAAGCCAGCCATCCGGTTCCTTAGCGGCTTAGATTATTTTAGTGTTTAGTGGTAGCTTCCATTTCACCCACTAAATGTTAAACTTTGCGCGGGGTAGCCCAGGATTGTGCCATGCTCCATGGCCTGAGCTGTCGTGGTATGAAAGTGAGGGCCTGTCATGGGCCATGGGTATGGTTCGCCAACTTGATGCTCCTGCCACGGTTGCTTCTTCAGAGTTCCAGATCTCTCTTCGATAAACACAGGCTATGAATTCTAATTAGGGGTCATTTGGTGGACATCATTTCGGTAGGGATTTCTGTCCACCACACACTTTTCAGGGGTTCCCCATTAAATTCATCGCCATGTCCTTGCGATTCTTCGCGCGCGCGCGCGTTGGGCATTCAAATTATATACATGCCTCCAAGACTTGCGTGCCTTTGATTTTGGCTCATATTCCAAATCAGCGGGAGATTCACGGCAAGGGGCCAGGTCAGCTGAGAACGCTTAAGCGCAGGCGGAAGCCGTTCATGGCCAAGTTTGCGGACCCCAAGAGACTCAATTCCAAGCAGCCTCGTGACCTGAAAGCTGCGCGCAGTTCGCGCCCGCGTCGTGCTTCAGGCCTCCCACCCTGCCCGGAGGGCCCTCCTCCTCGCACGGCTCGGACCTGAGAGAAAAGGTCCGATGGCAGGGCCTGGGGGTTGGGGTGGACCAGTGGGGGTTGGGTTTCCCTGGAATTCCATGTGCGTATGGGTCAAAATCAAGCCACCGGGAATTGGACCGCAGGTTTTCGTCTTTGGTTCCATCAACCAGGCTTCCATTGTGTGTACCAATTTTTCCAATTTTTGACCCACACCCCTGCGCCAAAACAGCTTGGTGAACCTTTGACTTTGGCTTTTCCAGGGCCACAGGCCAGACTGGGCATGTAAGTGCCAGGACCCCGCGCCCGTTTAACACTCCATGGCAGCCCTTGCATCCACGAGAGGCGTGCGCCCATTGAATCGAAAGTCCGCGTGCATTCATGTGCGGCAGGGAACAAGGCAACTTTTCACGTGGAAGAGCATTACATCACTATTGCATATTACGACCCTTGAACGTGTTCAATATTGGTTGGTGCATGGAGATGCGGAACAGATGCTGGCATTGGGCAGTTGTAATAGGCTTCGTGTGAGACAGCTCACGGAAGTGGTTCCATTGTTGGTCAGCCCAGTCACGCGAGCATGGTTGTTTGAGTGAGTGCACACGGGACTTAGTGATCTACAAAGGGGTCACTTGGTAGCACACCCAGTGAAAAAAAAGGCTGGTGGGATTGCGACGCTTCGCCGTCAGGACAGTCAGGGTAGCTAAGGGCTTGCTGAGGTGTTTGTGATTCCGGCTTGATCACTTCCTGGACTGCTCACAGAGCACTTGGCAGTGGTGCTCCCCAATGTATACAATATACACTGAGTACTTGCGCATACCTCTACTGACACGTGGCCCAGATTCTGGTGCATATTCCACCATGGGGCGCGTGTGTTTCGTCAGCCTGCGCCAAGCTCACTGGCCTCGTCCATGAGAGACAGTAGGAGCCCCCTTCCAGAAGGGCCTTCTAAGAACTTCTTCTAAGGTCGTAAGAACACTCCTTGGGGGGGAACCCCTTCTAAAGTCATACGAGCCCTCCTTGAGGGGGGGGGGGAGGATTGGATGTGTGTAAGATGTTTTAAGACGGGGAGTTGGTATCCAGGTCGGCCGACTGGGACTCCCACCCGCAAGCCGCGGCCTCAGTCATGACTTCCATTCGGCCCGCGGGACACCCATAATTCTGCCCTCAAGTTGGGACCTGACGCCCAAGGCTTGTCGTGTTGAAAATGGCCTGTGTTGCATTGGAATTGGCTGGACCCTGGGCACCATGTCCCCAACAAATTTGTTCAAGTGTCGGTTGGACCCTGGGCACCATTCCCCCAACCATTTTTGTCCGGCATAATCTTCACTAAGATTGTGTTGGTTGCATTTTCGCGAGGTGGCATGGCATCGTGGGCTCTTGGGCAACTCTTGGACATGGCTTTCCTGACAGCCATTTCGTCGCGTGCGCACCAAATCATATGGGACCCGAGCGTCATGGTCTTTTCGCAGTGGCAGCAAGTGTTGCGTTGTGTGTTCCCCCTTTTTTTGCTGCGAAGAGGCAGCAATCCATTTCTTGAAGTTTGGATGGAAAGGACAAATTGGCCTGACATGGGACACCAGCTTCAAGCAGAATCGGAAGCTTCGGGAGCGGCAAAGCTTGAACACAGACGGTTCAGATCAGCCAGAAGCACATCTCGGCAATATGCAGGCAAAAGGCTGGCAGACGACATGCCTTTCCAGTAGTGTGTGCCCTTGTGCGCCACTATGATTGTTTGCTGGGGACAAAGAATGCCAAGACAAGCCCCGTGCGGCTGCAATAGCATATGTTCTTCCACTGCAAGATTTGGACGCCCTGGCAAAAGCAGGCATTCATTGCAGCTGTTGCCCTATGTTGTCTTGCCCCCCTTCCCCTTGAACAGCAAGGGTTGCAGGTTGGCCCCATCTCGCTTCACTTCACTTCCTTTCCTCAAACTAAGGAAGCACACAAGGGCCCCCCGACAAAACCCACAAGACAGGGCCTCAGAACCCGAGGCTTGGGACCCCATGCCCCGCGGGTGTCATGAACCGTGGGGCCGTTGGGAATTTGTTTTTACGCATCCGAGGTCCAGCAGCCTGTCCGCCACCAAGCGCAGAGGCCCGGCAGAGGATGTGGGCGGAGGCGGCGAAAACCAAGATCCAGGTTCGGAGGTTTGGCGGCGCCCGTCAGCTTTTATTTCAATCAGATCACAGGTTGTTGTTTGAGTCGAGGCTAAGTCTATCAGAGAAAGGTGTCAAACCAAAAGTTCACAGGTATAGTTGTTGTTTGATTCGGACCCATGGAGGTTATAGCAGGGCTTACATGGTTGTTGTGACCATGTTGGCAATCGGAATTGAGATGGGATTTGGGCGCTGCCCATGTCATGAATTTGGCGAGTCGCGTTTTGGTATATCCTTCTCCCAGGACAACAGACATGGAACCTTAAATTGCAGGGTCCCAAGGAAAAGCAAATCATGTTCAAAGTCCGAATTGCCTGGAGTTTCCATTCCCTGAGATTCGAACCATGTGCTGTTTCTATTGCTCCTGGAATTGGTGCCACATGTGACTCAGCACATGCCGTCAAGGGGCGTGCGCCTAGTTTTCCCAATCGACATGTAGCAATTCGCCATGACTGACCAATGTCTTATTTGATGAACAACACATCACACACCATCCACGTCGGACCGGAACTATGCCTCGGAAGAAGTAGCTAGCTGGTGCGGATGGTTAAACCTTCTGCTGTGGTACCTTAAATAGGATGGAGAAAGACATGATTTCCCCGGCAAGGAACCAGCAGATCATCTGCAGATCTGTGGGATGTGGGGTGAGCCATCACTGGTGCCAAACAACTCCGCGGCAGGAGCTGCACAGGAGGCCATCTTGGAGTATCAGCGCCAGCAGGAGGCGGCGGCGGGAGGGGAGGCGTTTGCCGTTTGGCAACACATGAGCTACCACCAAAAGGGTCGTAACAAGGGATATGCATTGGAGAATAGGGTCCAACACCCCCTTTTGGCTGCAGCTCACATTGGCTGAACCATGCAAACCATGGGCACTCTAGCGTCAATCAGTTGTGGCCTTGGCATGCTTGATTGGAGGGCTGTGGAAATCGGAGCCTCAGCGTATCATGCTTGGGGCAGGTGGAGAGAGGCATAGCGCGTGGCAAAGCCCGGAAGGTACCAGCAATTGCTCCCCTTAGGAGGCGTGTTCACGTTCTGGCAACTTGCCAGCACGCAAAGAACGCCGGGAACTGCTTTTCACACCCACCAAGCCACCAGCCAGCCAGCTGTTCTTTCTCCAGTTGGTGAATCAAATCAAGAAGGGAGCGCCTACAGAAACGGCTGATGGACACGAACTGCTCATGAAAAGGATGCCCAGAAAAAAGGTCCTCACCTAAAAGTCACCACGGATTCTGGGCAGATTCTGGGCGTGAGCACGCAGCTTCGGCAGCTGACCCCTCCGGACAGGCCGAGCAGAGCGCTGCAGAGTTCTGCAGTGGCTCGCCCAACCGGAAGCCGGGATGCCCCAGAGGTGCCCATACAGTTGAAGCTACATGGGTGTGTTTTTGTGGAGGGCACCCCTTTTTTTGAATAGGGGAAGCCCCGAAAGATGTGGTTTCCCGCTGGTTTCCCCGTAAAACTGCATCAAACAAGGTACCATCAAAAGAAGACACACCCAATTGTTGCATATATCAGAGAGAAATGAAAGGGACCCACCCATTTTGGGTGTTCCAACTTCACTACTGCCATGATCCCTCCGTAGCCATGTTCGCTCGGGACCTCTTCGGCGGAAGGACGCCTTTTTTCAAATGGGGCCGGATCTTCGGCAATCGCCAAGGTTTTCAAGGAGCAAGGAAGTCTGTGGTCGTTTTTCAGCCGATCAAGAAACGCACTCGGCACTTCCGACGGTCTTCGGGGTGGGAATCCAATCCTCAGCTTGCGGGTTGGGACGCAGGTCTGCAAAACGCGGATCTTGCGCATTGCAGGGGCAGGGATTGCTGCGTGTGGTTTGTAACCGGCACTTTGTCATCTTGGTGCCCTTAGCCTTTTAGCTTTTAGGGTTTAGCGGGGATTTTCATGTAACCTACTAAAAGTTAAACTGTTAGCAGGGGATTCGAGGGCGCCCAGTCATGTGTTTATTTCAAGTTTAGCACCCGTGAATGGGGTGAGCCATTTGCATCTTGAAGAATTGCAAAGCAGAACTGGAACACTCGCACACACACACACATACTGTGGATGGACGACGTCCTGCACCACCTAAGGAACCCTGGAATGACTCGATTCCCCTGCAACTACCAACAAACAATGGCTTTCCATGGTTGCAAAGTGGTGCGAACGGATTTCGTCCATCCACAGTACATTTGCTTTGTGTACCTGTTCGCTAATGATCCGACAGCCTTTTTTTGCCTGAGGCTTATGCGCAGCTCCAAGAGCCTTTTCTGAGTCGCACAGACCAGCACTGCCTCGGCTCATGCGCCGGGCTGGGCTTTGAGTTTGGTCAGCGCGCCAGGAGCAGAATGTTGGTTTGTTTGACGGGTGGTTCTGCCAGATAGTTGGCCCAACCCCAAACCAGGCAGCGATTGCAGCATGTATCAAGCAAGTATGTCAAATTAGAAGCTTGCAAGCCAGAATGTGTTTTGTCGCGAACAACACTGGTGATGCCTCCTTGATGAGCCTCGTGCTGCTATCGTGTGAGCTGCAGTTTCACCCACCTGCTTTTCGTGCATGACCCTGTGTCAAACACCGCAATTGGCCAGGCGTGGTGTTAATCGTGTCACGAGCTGCGCATTGATTTGTTGGGCCCAAAGGAAATCAAGAAAACAACAATTAAAAATGGGTCACCCCATGTTTGATACAAATCCAGGTTAAGTGGAAGTTTGGCTTTTGGAGCCTCGTGTTGCTCAGCAAAGCTGTTACAGACGGAAGGGACCACTTGATGATTTGCCCTCCCAAAAGCAAACGAAAAACCTGAAATGAATCCACTGGACCAGGTTCGCTTGTTTTTTGAGAGGGTACTTGTCAGCAGACACAGTACTGGGAATCCTCATTGAGCATATGAAAGTCAGGAGGACATGACTTCCTTTGAGACGCAATGCAGCCATGCTTCAGTTGATCAAGTGGATGGTGGCACGGCCTCAAAACCCGGGTACATGAAGGTTAGTAAGGGATTTATAGCTGCGGCCGCCTTCTTAATTCTTTACATAGTTCTGGGATTACGACCATTTTAATACCGGATTTTGATTAGGGCGCAACTTGGCCGTCTCTTGCATGCGCCGTCTCTCGTCAAGCAGCGTGATCCATGCAGCCAGATTTCTGGCCCCAGCCGTAGGACCAGCGGCGCATGAGCATAAGCAGTGCAGACCCTTTAGCCTCTCTTTGGAGAAGACGTTTCCGGGCATAGGCTATAGGCGTCCTTTTTGGTTGTTTTGGTTGAAGAATCGATGGCCCTGGTTTACCTGGTGGTTTAATCATCTACCAGGGCCATCTATTTCCCCGAAAAGGGACACCTATGTTTCCAGGCCTGTGTTTGTTTTAGTGAGGGTCACACATTCACACTTGGACCTGTTTAGTTTGAACTGCGGTATCAATATTGTCAAGTGATATTCCCGCAATACCTCCACTCGGCGGAAGTTCAAGCTGTACTCTTCTGTAATCAGCATTTTGGCAAAATTTGTGTTGCCTTCCGGCAACCTATGTGATACTTAACCAAGGAAACCCGCCACCAAACCAAGCCTAGCCAACCAATCAAGCCAATCCAAATCAATCCTGCAATTTATTTGTCGTGGTTTGATCCAAGAAACCGAAACCAATCACCAATCCTTCAACCCACCAACCAATCAATTTCGGTACCAAGATAAACCTTCCAACTCGTGCTTTTCTTTCAAGGAATCCCTAGGTTCATTCCCTCATTCCCTGCCTATCGCAACAACAAAACAAGTCATTGTCAACAGGGTTGACTTGCTGCTGCTCAGTAGGGAATAAGGGAATGAACCTCTGGGTACCAATTTGGCTGATTGGTCTTGGTATTCTTGAGTTGTGGTTGACTGTCGTTGCCAAAGAATCAAGCCAGGGATGATTGGGGGTCGCTCCCTGAGCACCAGTAGTTGAGTTTCTTGCTTTCTGCCCCACGGATCCCCGCTGGATCCGTGCCATGGATCCCAGCTTTGGAGCGGGGCGGTTCTGGGGCGACGGCGGCCAATCCGGCGCGGATCCCGGATTCGGTCCAGAGAAGCGCTGCGTCGCTGCGAGCAGGGAATGCGACAGGGAATGAACCTGAACATTCCCTTCAAGGAAACCATAGGGGATGGTTAGAGGGCATTCATCATTCCCTGAGCACCAGCAAGAGAAACTGGTTGGTTCCTGGTGGGTAATTACCCTTTGACACGGCCCAGTTTAAGAATCCACTGTCCCTGAAATCACACAAACGTGTTTCCCACAAGCATGTGGCTGTGGCTCAAAAAATGCACCAACACGCCACCTTGGTAAATGGAACCAAAGACTAAAACCCGAGTAACCCTAGCTGTCCTAGCTGTTTCATTTTGAGCCACACCCATGTGGCTGTGGGTCAAAACCAATGGTATCCCAGTTTGGGGTAGGCTCACCACCCATTTTAGTCTATTTTAGTGGGGATTGGGATGTTCACAAGGGGTACGATTTGGATTTTGACCAACGGCCATGTTTTTCTGTCAGGCACGCCAGCTCCTGTCTGGGACCCCTGGCCGCTTGCGGAGCTCTGGAGCAACCGCCCAGCGCAGCCCACGCCGACCGTGGGCGCGCCCCACGAGAACGACCCGGAGGACGCGCCTGGCGCAACCTGGGCACAGGAGGCGCTTGGGCGGCAGAGGAATGCGGACAGGAGAAACCTGCTTTCCTTTTGGGGAAGCCCCTGTTCACCTCATGATGGTTGGAGGGAGGGTAGCGCTGAGGTTGATTGAACTATCAGAGCTTCATGGTAGAACATGAATTCACAAACGTATCAGCCATGAGTGTAGCTGCTATAGTCTACGCAAGCTATGAGCACCGAGTGGTGATGGATGAACGATGCTTGGAATACTGTAAGGTTTAGATGACGGATATGTTTAGAACCCTTTGGAGTAAAGTTCAACTTTGTCGGCGAGCAGTTTCTTAATTGCGCCGAATCATCCGCAGACGCGGCCACTGAGGATAGGCCACGACCTTCGGAGTCAGAAGAGAAGGAGAACGCGAGGCAAAGCCTCAAGAAGGCGACAAGAGAGGAGACTCAGCCTGAAGTTGAGCCGAAAGACCTCACCTTGCCATTGATTCCATTAAGCACTTCTTTGTGCAAGGCACCAGTTCGGCTGTTGAGTTGGGTTTTGTGTTGCGAGTTTCCTGACCAGCCATGGCATTGTTGCTGACTGAACATATGATGCATTGTTTGTTGCCGTCCTGTTGTTTGTGGCATGAGGTTGCTGTCAGCTTGCATTGCTGAAAAGTGTTTGTGAAAAGTGTGTGTGTGTGTGAGTGCATGTGTGTGTGGGTGTCCCTCTGATCCTTGCTTGTGATGCTGTGTGATGCTAAGTGGCTGACCATTCGGCTAACTGGCTGACTGTTCAGAAACAGTTTTCATGAGTTCGGCAAGTGGAGCTGGAGTCAAGTTTTACATTCTGGCTTGATATCAATGTATCTAAGCAAGCCACATCCAAGAACAAATCACAGTCAACGGTTAGCCCAATTTCCGACATCCAAGAGGGATCCACCCATGTCTCAAACAAGTCTAACACCTGCAGGTTGGATGTGTGAGCTCTCAGCCGTTTTTTCTGCCCGTTTGGTGCTTTGGCCCAACAAATCATGGGCCTGGGCCCGAGGGGGGGGGGGCATGGTTGTTTTTGTTATTGTGGCTTAGTGGAAATCCCCACTGAATTTGCTCTCCTTCCAACGTCAACCATCATTGTTTTCAAAGACCAGCTGCTTCCCCCTTGTTTTGTATTCATGGTTTCCTGAAAAGAAGGATTGGAAAGAATGGTTGGAAGCTGCCCCTAGAAACATGGGATGACGATTGGTTGGAAAACCCGCCAGAACGATTTGAGATTTCAACCACATGGGGAAAGTGAGCTATGGTCATTTGGGTCCGGCTCAAAATTAAACAGGGTTTCGGTCTATGTTTCCACTTACCAGGGTTCCATGTTGGTGCCGGTTTTTTGAGCCACAGCCATTTGGGGGGCCATTTGCCTCGGGGGGTGCCAAAAAACACCTGAGGCGGATCCTTGGCCGCGGGCCCGCGTGGACACTGGCAAGGTGCACCGCCTGGTCTCGCACATCGAAAGGGAGGCCGCCGAACGAGGCGCGGCCACCGCACCCGGCCCCGGCACAAAAACACGACAGGGAACCAGCTGCTGCTGCCATTGTAGTAGATAAGCAAAGGAACCAGCATTTACAAGCTGAAGTTAAAAAATAAAGTTCTGCTCTACAATGGCTGTCCTTTGGCTGTGGCGAGAGGTCAAGCTTCTAGAACTTCATGGTTTTTTCAATGCCAGGATGGTACCACTGGGCTTCTTATTGAATGGGTGTTGCTGTTGGCTGGGCACCTGAAATCAAGCCACCAGATCACATGCGATGCAATTATGTGGCCACGTGACTATGTACCCGCAAAATTGCAGCATCTACTTGTTGCTCATTCCCGGTTGCCCCGTGGCTCCCTTTTCTCCTTGGTTTTGGGAAGGGCTCCCCTTTATACATTAGGTACCCGAACCCGAACCCGAACCCAAACTCCCCCCCCACAAAACAAAAAAGAACGAACCCCGAACCCGAACCCGAACCCGAACCCGAACCCGAACCCGAACCCGAACCCACCCCCGCACCCCCTCCCCCCCAAAAAAGAAAAGAAAGAAAGAAACCCGAACCCGAACCCGAACCTGAACCCACCCCCGCACCCCCTCCCCCCCAAAAAAAGAAAGAAAGAAAGAAACCCGAACCCGAACCCGAACCTGAACCCACCCCCGCACCCCCTCCCCCCAAAAAAAGAAAGAAAGAAAGAAACCCGAACCCGAACCCGAACCCGAACCTGAACCCACCCCCGCACCCCCTCCCCCCAAAAAAAAGAAAGAAAGAAAGAAACCCGAACCCGAACCCGAACCTGAACCCACCCCCGCACCCCCTCCCCCCAAAAAAAGAAAGAAAGAAAGAAACCCGAACCCGAACCCGAACCTGAACCCACCCCCGCACACCCTCCCCCCAAAAAAAAGAAAGAAAGAAACCCGAACCCGAACCCGAACCTGAACCCACCCCCGCACCCCCTCCCCCCAAAAAAAAGAAAGAAAGAAAGAAACCCGAGCCCGAACCCGAACCTGAACCCGAACCCCCCCTCTCCCCCAAGAAATAAGCCGAACCCTAGGCGGGGGGTTTGGGGGCGCAGCCCTCCCCATGACCACTGAACCCGAACCAGAACGAAAATAAGCGGGAGGGTTGGGGGGGAGTCTCAAGACGTGACATAATCCCCCTGAAAATCGCGCCTCAGATTGCGTTCCAAGTGTTTGTGGAGGCATTAGCCCCAAAGCCCAACATTCTCCATATAGAGGCCGTCCACAGTTTTTGTTTTACCTTTGCCGTTGCCGTTGCAGCGAAAAGTTATATATTTTTTAACAGGAAATTGCCGTGGCTGTTTGCCAAGGTGCGGTAGTTTCGCAGTAATTAATTCCAAACTACTGCCAAACTACTGCGAAACTATCTCCAGCGCAGTAGGCTTGCAGTAGTTAATTCCAAACTACTGCCAAACTACTGCCAAACTACTGCGGAATTAGCTCCAGTGCAGTAGTTTCACAATTATTACTTCCAAAATTGCCGTTGCCGTTGCCGTTTTTGTTGCCGCGTTTTTTGCCTGGCCGTTCCCGTTGCAGTGAAAAGTTTTTTGCAAGCCGATTAAGAAGTCACTGTTTGCCGCGAAATGGCACTTGCCGCTAAAGCCCTGAACCCGAATCTCGGGCCCTCAAACCTGAGGAAGCCGAACCCCTTTGTAGATTACTGCCATTGTCTGGAACGCAATACCAAGGCCATTAAAAGAATGGTCGAGGTCGCTAGACTGTTTTTTGCCGAAAGACCGTTTTTTGGCGCGTGGCCCTGAATATCCAAAAAATCATGTTTTTTTGTTGCCCAAGAATTGCTTCGGGTCAGGTCACTGAAAGTCACACCGCCCTCATCCTCCCAGCTGCAAATGACTGCGCCCAAGCCACTCATTCCCCGGCTTGCCAAATGTATGGTCGCATCACTTTTCAAAATCGCCAGGTGTCCCGCCTACTGTAGAGGCGTGCAAAGATTCTTCGCATGTTGGTACTGAAGCCCGGCTTTTTTGAAAAATGCTGCAAACTTAGTGGCTTCAGGGCATCGCTGCCGATCAGACATGCGTTGTGGGCTCGGGTATGGTTGTCCACGCTTTTAAACGTACTTTCCACGCTTTTAAATGTACTTTCCACGCTAAAAGACGTACTTTCCACGGTTTGTCCATGGTTTGTGCACGCCTCATTTTCTTTCGAAATCGATTAAACAATCAACAAACAACACGCAATCAGACTCTGTGGAGCTGTGGACAAGAAGTGGAAAAGCACGCACGGGCATGTGAGGGACAAGCCAAATTGACACAGCATGGTGGCGGCGTGTGATTACAACGGGATGAAGCGACTGTAAAACATACTTAGCTCTTCAACCTCTCACTGCACAGAAGCGCGCGGGGATGTCATGAGCCAGCGGTCTCGAGTTGGCCAAGTTTGTCTAGACCTACTTTTAATGGTCGAGGGACATTACTTTTATAGCCTTTCGTTTTTTAAATGGTCGAGGCTATTTAAAGAATAGTCGAGGAAGCACAGGGAATAGGCTGTCGGGGATGTGTTTTTGTTATGTGTGCATGGCTTTTGTTTGTTTAATACTAGGAGGACTGCCAAAAAAACATAAGCTTCAACAGCAGTTGTGTTGCTATTTTTCCCAAGTTGCATAGCCCCGGATCGTTTGTGGTTCTAAAAGCAAACCAAAAGGTCCGCCGTTGAGTCACGGGCCACTGGGGTTCTGAATCTATGTGTGGTTGTTTTCAATGTCGCTCTGAACCATCCCTTGGGCCAACGCATCATAGTCACCGCATCGTTTTGCAGCCAAGCACCCATTGTCATCCCGACAACGGTTGCTGTTTAGTGCGACCGCGCTGGAGTGCGCATCTTGTCATGCGTGATCCCTACGACAGGAGCCAAGAATGCAGGAAGGCAATTGCTGGGGCCGATGCGTGTCTCAGCTAGCGGTTTTAAACGGCCAGCGAAACAGGGTCAAATACACTCAGTGGTTGACCAAACTGCCTAAGGCCGGCGCTGAGCTACATGTTCCTGCAACATGCTGCTGCTCGTCGCTGCCGCAACCGGACAAAAGCTTACTGTGGGAAACGTCTGCAAATGGACAGACTGGTGGGGATTCTTCTCATGCCTGACAAAATCACGAAGGAAAAGTATGGAACTAGCAAGAGTCTCCCTGCATTCAGCTGCCTCAAGCCTGACGCAATGGCGCGCCACTGTGATTGCAGTTCATTCGCTTGATTGCCCGCCCACCGATCCACCACACATTCTTTTTCTTGAGACAATGAGTTGTTTGGTAGCCGCTACATCGATCTGCAAAACCCCCAGGCCCTGGGGACAATCCCCGGGCCATCGGATCCGAGCCCTGGCGGACATACAGGTGCCCTGCGGCGCGCGCAAGTGTTTGAATCAGAAGCACAGCACAGTGAGCTTTTATGTGCGCTGTGATGCATCTTGGGCTCCAACCGCTGCAACTTGAAATGCTTGTAAGCTAGGAACCCTCCAGCCAACAGGAAGCCAAGGACTTGGGGTCCAAAATTGCAGATTCTTTGCAGAACGGTTGCCACGTTGGACTTTGGATGGCGCGGGCGGCACAGTATTAGTTTATGTCGGTTGCAGCGAGGGCCAACATGCTTGGCTGGAAATGTCACGGCCCGAGAGTGTGCTCCTGCTTGTTCTCAGAAATTATCTTGGTCAGCACAAAAAGGGGGGGACGAGAAGGGGTTTCGGTTTGATTGCCGCCGGACCATTTCCTGCGTGTGTTCAAATCGAATGGTTGCTTTGGAGATGAACGGGCCAGGTGAGCCCATTGGCGTTTGGTGGGCTGGAAGCTCTGAAGCTCCAGCGTGACTCGCTGCATATGCAGCGCGCAGGTTGTTGTCAGCTTCTAGTCCTACTTGTCCAGGCGCATTGACTGAGTTGCTTGTGTTCTCTTCAACAACATGGAACTCCCAAAGCATTTTGCTTTCTTCGGTTTTTCTTGATGCCAAGCCCAACCAAAAGCACCCCTTTCACGCAGCTTTGGTTGCTCGAGACTGACTCGGCAGCCATGAAGCCAAAAGACTCCACGCGCCGGAGCGCGTGGAGCCAGCGCTGCTCGACCCCCACCCGAACCCGAACGTGAACGCAACCCCCCCCCCCCCCCCCCCCGCCCAAAAAAAGAAAGAAGCCCGAACACGAACCCGAACCCGAACCCAAACCCACCCCCCGTCAAAGAAGAAAAGAAACGAGCCCCACCAAACCCGAACCCGAACCCTCCCTTCAAAAAAGAAAAGAAAAGAAAGAGCCCCGCCGAACCCGAACCTGAACCTGAACCCGAGCCGAACAAAAGCACCTGAACCCGAGCCGCTCCTAAACCCGAACCCGAACCCGAACCCCCCCCTTCCAAAAAGGAAAGAGAGCAAACGGTCAGCTCGGGGCTCCTATAGGCGCGTGCCGAGATGTGGGGCGAGCTGCGGATCTCTGGGCCAACTGGGCGCCTGGGCGTGCGGAACTGGAGGCCGCACCGGCCAGTGTGAATTATAACGACCTCGGTGGTTTATGCGGGGAATAGCTCCCCCAACCACCTTGTTTCAGGCTGGTGAAATATTTTTATTCACCCAGATCATTGGGAAGCATGGTTGTTGTTGGGAATACTTTTTTGTGCAGGTTTAGTGGGAAATGCTAGGGTTTGACATGTTGCTCCCCTTCCAACGTCAACCATCAGCTGCTTCCTGCAGGGGAGCACTGGAAAGAATGGAAAGCTTGCCCTAGAAACATGGGATGACCATTGGTTGGAAAACCTACCATAACGATTTGATATTTCAACCACATAGGAAAAGTGACCCATGAACGCCCGGAATCTTGATCCACTCCCACCAGGGTTGCAGGTGTTGGCTTATTTTGGTCAGCTGGCCGTGTCGATCTACATTTATGAAAAGTAGGCCTGAGAAAACTTCAAGGTCAAGTGAGGGGCCTAGTGTATCCCAACTCTGCCCGTTGCGAAACCTCCAAATGCCCCGTTTCTAGTTACCCGCAGCACGTGTGCAGAACCATTTTGTTGCACTTTTCTGGTCTCTTTCCGCCTTTGGCTTAACTTGCCCCATTTAGGGTTCGGGTTTAGGGTTTAACTTTTGTCAAACCACACATTTAGGGTTTGGTCTTGGTTCAACTTGCCCTCCAATTCAGGTTTGGAGGTTTAGGGGCTTTCTTGCCCCCAACCCACCTGTTTAGGGTTTAGTCTTGGGGTTTGTTTTGACTTGCCCTCAACTCGTCAAACCCTCACTTCAGGGTTCAGGTTTAGGGTTCAGGTTTCAAGGTCTTCTTGCCCTCAAGCCACCCGTTTATTGCACTTGCTCTCAAGCCCCCATTTAGGGGTTTGGCTTTGTTACCCTCAAACCCTCACTTTAGGTGGAGAGCTTCACTTGTCACCTTCTAACTTCTGGCTGAGCCTAGGGTAGTCCCAACAAATGCACATAGTGACCCATCGAAAAGCTGCACCCTGCGCAGTTGCGCGCATCGGCGAAGGCTTGCCGATGTTCTAAGGGCAGACCGTTCGATAATAACAGGCGCGGGTGCTAAAACACTGGCAGGCGCGGAATCTGCGCGTGTGATGTTTTTCGGAGGAGAGTCTCGGGCAAACCACAAGTGCTGGCCGTCTAGTTACTAGGTCCTTCAGTAGTGCCCTTTTAACCTTTTTGGGGGGAGGGTTCCCCTACTAAAAGGTACTAAAAAGACTACAGAACAAAGTTGGTACCCTTATTCGAACCCCTCTACTGGAGGACCTAGGTTATTTCTAAGACTTGGTGTTCTTTTGACACGCAAACTGCCCGCCTCTGTTTCGAACTCCTGTACGCCAGGGAGCTGCGGTCAGGCGCGGAGCAGAGCCGGGCGTTTCCGGCAAGCGGGTCTACTTCCAGGGCAAGTTCTCAAACCCAACAGGTGGTCCAAAGAAGATTCCTCACAAGGTTGTTTTGGGTTCCATGCTGCAGCCGCCTGGGTAACATCCCGTGGCTGACCCCAAGTTTTTTCGGGCTCCATGCTGTAGCAGCCTGGGTAACATTCTGTGACTAACCCCAAATTCGCATGAGGGGCAACTACAAGCACTGGGTGGGGATGGACTCACACTGTGAAGGGAACCCCCTCGACTAGGAAGGCGTGAGCTCGAGGTGTAGTTGGCAATCTGGGCAAACACCATGAACACTCTTAGCAGGTCACCTATCACTACATGTTTGCAGTTGCAACACTGTACTTTGACCTCCCTACATTGGGGCTGTTCAATATTCCTGGCCCCCAAATGACCAATGCGTAACCTTTCCCATTTAGTGCGAGATATCAAATCTTTATGGGGGTTGTGCGAGTTTGCTTGACAAGTCTTTGAAGCACCGGGCGAATCCATTGGTTGCCTGGTGGTGACATGAGACCCTGTTTCCAGAAGAGAAAACTGAGCAACGCGTGGATGAAAGGAAACCTTGGGCGAATTGGCATGAGTGTCATTGAACTGTTCTGATTCACAGCAGCCAGGTGACGGCTGGTTTTGCTTGATACACCATCTCAAAGGGAATTGCGGAATTTCAGGGCATCCGGTCAAATACATCCACTGGATTTTGCATGTTGCGTGTGCCGGTTCTTTCTGCATTGAAAGGCCTGTTGGAAAGGTTACGACCCTCAATGGCCACTATTAGACTGCAATGGCTCCCGTTGTGGCTCTGAATCAACCACACTTTAAATTGATCAAGTAATGGGATATATGGGGATGGCTCACTTTAGTAAGGGAAAGGGTGAGTCGGCAAGATTATGCAAAGCGCTTTTCGGCAGCGTTCTCCGGCCAGCACATCAGAGACGATGTATCTTTGTGCCCAGTGCCAAACTAAACCGCGTTGCCAAGCTCAACAGGCGACCCTAAACCACACCCTGTAAGGGAAGTTCTGGGGAAACTCCAAACACAACGTGTTTTTGTTTCTTTGGCATTTCCCTTGGATGTGTGCTACAAGATCTGGTGTCAAGGTGTGCAGGTGGTCTTCAACACTTTTGCTGCCTTCCTTTTAGGAGCGATCCGCGCGAGCGTGACCGCGACAGCCGTGGCTACCGGGACCATCGAGACCGCCCTCACCGCGATGACGGCCATCACCACGACGACCGTCGCGAGCGACGCGATGCCCGCGAGGACGCGCAGGGATTTGTTTGACCGTTTTAGTCCCTGAGTTCCGGACTTAAATAATTGTTTGGAAAACCATTTTAGCGCTAAAAATCAGTTTGGACTTGGCAAACCCATTCAATAATCTGGGTTTCCG
>CAUJNA010003694.1:1125000-1135000 GCA_963377175.1 Effrenium voratum | reverse complement strand
AGTTCGGGTGAACGAACTGCGTGTGAGCGTTGTGTCGACTGCGTTGCAACGAGATCTCACCCAAGGAGGTCTCCTTTAGCGCCGCAAGAAAACATGAGCGGCGTCCAAAACCTCCTTGCACATGTTTAGTAAGACTTGTGTCATATCGACCCGTGCGTAAGAAACTGCTCCACGCGCGTAAGGTGGCGTAAGCAGGTGGCGTAAGCAAGACCTCCACACATGCCGCGTAAGGAAAATCTCCACGCGCGTAAGGTGGCGTAAGCCAGTGGCATAAGCAAAATGACACGACATAGCAAATCATGTCATGATGTTTGCCTCGATGGCGGTGATAGGTAAGGGAAGCGGGCACACCCCCACCCTTGAATTGCCTGCCTGATGTTTTAGGATGTCTCTTCGTTGTTGCAACATCGACCCACCCTGTGCGCAGCACGGCAATGCCTGCTGCTACGCGTTTGGTCTATGTGGTTTGGTCTATGTGAAGAAAAGAACCGTCAGACCCAGACACTCCATGTATGCAAAGCAATATTGGCTCACATTTGCCTTCCAAATGGTCCAAATGCCTCATTTGTTGCCACATGACTTGACTGCTATTGGGTTGGATCTTTAGACTTTAACTTTTTGGTTGAAACTTTAGAGCCTCCGGCTCAGTCCGCCGACATTGTCCTCTCCCTTTTCTCCTTCTTCCTCTCTCCCTTGTCTCCCTGGTGTGTTCTGTCGTCCTCTCTCCCTCCCTCCGCTCCCCATCCTCCCCATCCCCCCAAGCCACTCTCTCCCCAATCTCCCTCCCTCGTATGTATGTATGTATGTATGTATGTATGTATGTATGCATGCATATATGTATGTATGTAATGTAATGTAATGTAATGTAATGTAATGTAATGTAATGTAATGTAATGTAATGTAATGTAATGTAATGTAATGTAATGTAATGTAATGTATGTATGTATGTATGTATGTAATGTAATGTAATGTATGTATGTATGTATGTATGTATGTATGTAATGTATGTATGTATGTATGCATGTATGTATGTATGTATGTATGTATGTATGTATGTATGTAATGTGTATGTATGTATGTATGTATGTATGTATGTATGTATGTATGTAATGTAATGTATGTATGTATGTATGTATGTATGTATGTATGTATGTATGTATGTATGTATGTAATGTATGTACGTATGTAATGTAATGTAATGTAATGTAATGGAATGTAATGTAATGTAATGTAATGTAATGTAATGTAATGTAATGTAATGTAATGTAATGTAATGTAATGTAATGTAATGTAATGTAATGTAATGTAATGTAATGTAATGTAATGTAATGTAATGTTATGTAATGTATGTATGTATGTATGTATGTATGTATGTATGTATGTATGTATGTATGTATGTATGTATGTATGTATGTATGTATGTATGTATGTATGTATGTATGGATGGATGTATGTATGTATGTATGTATGTATGTATGTATGTATGTATGTATGTATGTAATGTATGTATGTATGTATGTATGTATGTATGTATGTTTGTATGTAATGTATGTATGTATGTAATGTAATGTAATGTAATGTAATGTAATGTAATGTAATGTAATGTAATGTAAATGTAATGTAATGTAATGTAATGTAATGTAATGTAATGTAATGTAATGTAATGTAATGTAATGTAATGTAATGTAATGTAATGTAATGTAATGTAATGTATGTATGTATGTATGTAATGTGATGTAATTTAAAGTAATGTAAGGTGATGTTGTGTAATGTAATGTATGTATGTCTGTATGTCTGTCTGTATGTATGTCTGTATGTATGTATGTATGTATCCTTGCACTTCCCCTTTGCTCCCCAGTATTTCCCGCAAAAAACACTGTTTTTTCCAGCGTTTTCGCAAAGATGATGTCCAAAAACACAGAGTTTTTCCAGATTTTCGGCAAAAGGATGCAGGAAGCCCAAGCCAGCAAAAAATCCGGCAGGGGGAATCGAGCCTGGGACCCCTGTTTTGCGACACCGGGTCCCCGAAGACTACGTTTAGTGGAACGTCATCAAATTGCCGCGCGGTCCTTGGGGGGGGGGGGGGGGGGGTGGGGGGGGGCCCCCCCCCCCCCCCATCCCCCCCCCCCCCGCCCCCCCCCCCCCACGTAATCATACGTCGGGTGGGGGGGGGGTTAGGGGGGGGGTTATCCTCTATCCTCTCTTAGGTGTCCGACACGCCGAGCAATGTCGGCGGATAAAGGTGTTTTCCACTAAACCCCAAACGTATCAGACGTCGGGTGGGGGGGGGGTTAGGGGGGGGGTTATCCTCTATCCTCTCTTAGGTGTCCGACACGCCGAGCAATGTCGGCGGATAAAGGTGTTTTCCACTAAACCCCAAACAATTATGCTTTTTGCAGGGGGGTCAACAGCAACCAAGATGATTCTTATTTGCCTCGGAGAGGCGAGGCAAAAGCCAAGGCCCGATTCAAGAAGACGGCGACGACAGTGGTCCAAACCTCATGCGGGGCGACCTGACAGCCATCCTTTGTATGTTTAGCAGATCTTAAAGGGATGCCTAATGGTAGCTATATTCTTAGGGTTTCGGTGTTTGTGGTATTTCAACAGTTTAACAGACCTCAAATCGATGCCTAAGGGTACATTCGTAGCATCCAAGATGTGTGGTTTTCCTTTGCCGATATCAAATCAGCTCCCAAGTCAAGTCGTCTGCACGAAGGAGTTCGACACGGTGCACGCAGTGGTGGCCTTGCACCGGATTGCCAAGAGCACGGACTACGGAAACGCGCTCAAGGACTCGGAAGCTCAGCTCATCCCGGGCTCATCGGTGCCAGACCCAACCGGAATGGTTCTCAGAAAACTAGCAGCGTCTAAGAAGGTCTTACTCAAGAACCTTTCTTTGGCGGGGGCTTTGGGCTGTGTTCCATGCTTTTCTCTAGCTTCACCGTTGGCTGGGCTTCTTGCGAGTCACACAGGTGAAGCCGACAGAAAAATTCGTGCGTTTAGGATTAGGGACTCCCCATGAAGAACTTACAGGATACCTTCCATTCCTGGCAATGCTCATGACTAAGTGTGCTTGAGAGTGTCCAAACGAACAGCGGGCGCTGCTGAGGGAGCGCTCGCATCCAGGCTTTGCGCAATGGTTGAATCCTTCTGAAGTCTTAAAGCATTTTTCGCCACATATTTGGGAACATGTCATCACTGAACCATCTACCGCGCCTTGGATATACTCTTGGGAGAACAACCACACAATGGGGGCCGTTCATTTTTTTTAGAAGGTCTATAGCAATGGGTGCTTCATTTTTTACCCCCCCCCCCCCCTCCTTCCCCCTCCCCCCTCCCCCTCCTCCCCCCCGAGAGCGGTCACCCATTGACATCCCGATTCCGCGACAGGAGCCCCCTCTGGTGAGCCAACTAGCACGACTGGCGAAGAAAGCTGCGCTGAACGCTGGAGACCTGGGTCTCATGGATCTCATGTGGCTTGTGACATGCGGATGGATCCCATGTGCATCCGACTGGTTTATAGTGGTTGCCAATTCGCAAAAAGACGTTTAGCTGATTTGGCGGATCCCATGTCAAAGGTTGCGGGCATGTGTGTGTGTGTGGGTCGGCTTGTTTAAACGGTTCAGGCTACCGTTTTCACCCTTTGAAGGGTAGCCAAAAGGAAGAAAAACTGCATTTGTAGGTGCTTTGAGGCACTATCCCATTTTCTGATATATATATATATATTATACTATTTATATACATATACATATATATATATACATATATATATATATTATTGCGCATGTTAAGTCACAAACTCGCTCGGCCAAACTACAACTTATAGTTTCAGCGCCGGCTAACGCTAGGCGGGGAGTATGCCATAAGGGGTGCCACTAAAAAGTGTGCCGTCTAGAATGCCGTACACCATGTGTTTTGTGTTTGTGTGTGTGTATGGCATTTATCGCAATGTGTATGGCATTGTGGCATTGTTTTGAGGTGGTCTGTTTCGCAACATTTCCTCGCTGACGCTGACCCTGTTCTATTTATCTTGCCAGGGTTCCCGGAAAGTCTTGTAGGTGTTTGTTCGAATCTTTGCCTTGGTTCCAAGGTACATGGGTCTTGAGGTGATTGCCACAGGCGCTAGCTAGATGAGATCGCTATTTAGTGCAGTAGTTCGCATGACAGGGGTGTCCCAACAGTGTTACAGTCGTTCTCCTGCCCTGAATCGCACGGCAAGCCGACTACCCTCCCTCCCACTAACGTGGCACCCTACAGAGGTTCCCTTAAAGAGGAACATGACCTTCCAGTGCCCTCCTGATGCCATGTTAGTGGGAGGAACCGTATCCCAAATGCACTGGCAGTTCCCTTTTGAAGAAAATCACCTTCCAGGTACCTTCCCACAGGCGCCATTTTAGTCGGAAGCGAAATCCGAAAGGTGCACTCCTGGCATTTCACCGAAGCCGAGGTGGCCCCGAGCCAGCAGGAAGTGCCCCACGTGAAGGAGGTGTCGAAAGCTTTGTGGCTTGGTGCAACCTTTTGGTGGTTCGTTCAGGGACCTGAGGTGCCCTCCTGGAAAGCTCACTCCCTGAGTTCATGGACTTTGCTGGGACCATTTTGGTGGGAATTTCTTTGGGCCATCCCCTCGTGTTTGGTTGGCAAGCTGCGTGGATGATGCAGAGAAGTGGCAAAGCATGAAACAAGCCAAACGCGTTGTTCGAGCCTGATTTGGTGCTTCCACAAGGTTGGACAGACTTGTGCTTACGTTTATGTTTATGATGTGTGTTATCGTTGTGTCTGAGAAACTGCCATTTTTCACGAAGCCAACATTTTACCATCATTTGCGAGTTCTAGCGCTTTGCTCCTTCAACATGTCCTGCGCCCCCCCGGCAAGCCCGCGACGGGCCCCTCGCTCGCTCGCTCGCTCGCTTTGGGTCGGTGGCTGAGGTGGGCCTTGGCCAAAGTGGGGCCTTGGGCGGACAGCATGGAGGCAGCCGAGAGACAAAGAGAGAGTCATGAGGGCTGGGGGGGAGGGGAGGGGGAGTGAGTCTAAATAAGTTCTTAATAAGGCCTTATTTAGGGCTTGTTTGGGCTCCCTCCCCCTCCCCTCCCTCCCATTCCGCCCCGGTTCCCAGAAAATCAACAGGTGGGTTGGGAATGAACTAATAGACTTAGGAAACTGGGGGATGGAAACGAGGGGTTGATCTGCAGGAGGATTCACTGAGAACCTGCAAATTATGCCAACCAGTGACCAACCACCGTCACCAACAACACCAACCACCACTAGCACCAACAACAACCACCACCAACAAACGCTTACTAAGTTACTAGGATCTTGTTTGATTTGTGGCGTAGTTTCACTCAATATGAGCCAGAACTGAACCATTGTTGTTTAGCCGCACTCCGTCCACCCAAGAGGCACCCACCGGATAGCTAGCTACGGGTCTTTCCCTAAATAGAAGAACTCCCCAAAATAGGTCCTTTTCCGTTGGTTCCCTTTTTGTACTACTGGTTGCAACAGGGTCAGCGGCAGGGTAGCTGGTTTCCAACCATCACGCAGTGTTGCTAGCCACTAATCACGGATTGTTAATTGTCATGAACTGCCACCAATCACCAACCACCAAGCACCAACCACCACCCACTAACTACCAACCATCAACCGCAACCGCTACCCACTATCCACCAACCATCAACCACTACCAAACCCCCCCCCCAAAAAACGAAGAGACCCGCCGGGCGCCCGGGCGCCCGGGCGCCCGCCGTCGCGCGTAGGGCACTCGGCTCCCGGAGAACGCGGAGCGGAGCTGGAGCTCGGCGCAGAGGAGCCTGCAGGCCGATGGGGCGCTTGTCGATGGCGACCTGGATCCTCAACCTAAAAATAAGCTCAGGTGATATCCCCGACAGCATGCGGTGCTCTTTTAGTGCTCGCACCACCCCGCACCCCTCGCAGAACCTCGTGGGACCCTGGTGGAACCCCCGCCCCGGACCACCCCGGAGCCTAGCTGGGCTGAGACCCAATGGGAAAACTAGCCACACAAATGGTGGGAATTCACTCATGTTCCTACGGCAATCCCCAACTTTTAAGGGAATTGTGGGGGTCCAGGTACAAATGTTCACCTTGGGAATGGTCGATGCTGTGACGTGTGAGGCTGCCCGACTCGTTTCATCTTTAGGGAAACCAACAAATGCCTTGGTGCCGTCTATGGTCTGTTTTTTGGCATGTGAGAACCAGAGACCCGGTTTCCTTTGTTTGCCGTTGGGAGGGATCGTCCAGATAGGCCAGTTTCACCCTTGGGTTTTGGGGAAGACTGTCCCAGCCACTTGCCCCGACTTCCTGTGCTGAGTTGCCAAAAATCCGCAGCAATGCAAAAAAAAACACATTCACGGGAAGGTGCATGGTTCCCGAACAGAAGCAACCTGTCCATGTTGAACGTCGCGTGTAACTAGCTTATTGACAATATGCCATGCAGATGATGATTTTTGAACGCCCCCATTAACGAAACCCTGAAGCTGTGCATCTGCAGGCGATTGTCTCCAAGACATGTGCAGCATGTTGGCGAGCACAAGCAACGGCTGCGCTTTACTGTGAGAGCATTCCCCCGATACCATCATTGGCTTGTTTGCCTGATCCAGTCGTGATGAGCAAAGCACAAGACCCCTCGTGTTGTCGAAACCCTAACCAAAAGGGGCCCCTGTCATTTCACCCAGGGTAGGCAAAAGCCCTTCCGGGAGGTGGATTTTGGGTTTGTCTTATAGAATCATCATTTGCTAGCTGTTGGGGAACTTGGGAACGAAGGCATGAATCAAGCCTGCCTTGTCTCCCACTTGGCGGCTGTCTCCGGTGGATGGTCCGTACATCCCGGCGCCTCCTAGATTAGGGCTCCCCGAAAGGTTGCCCACGGTTTCCCATCAGCGGCCATTCAAAAAAGCTGCTCCTTTTATATGTTGTTTTTTGTTTTTGTTTTTTTTTCTTCGGACACCTATCTAGAAAACATTCCCTTTGCGGCTTACCCCAGAAATGAAGCCTGGTTTTTCGGACACCTATGCGCACTCCCGTCCAAAAAGGAAACCCACAGCGAAAAAAATATATGCCGCAAGCAGCTGCTCTGTCGCTCGCTGGAGGCCCTGGGCTCCACGGCTCTGGGACGGCTTTCTGAGCTGGACAGCCATGGGCTTTCCAACGTGGCCGGGGCCCAAAAATCGAACAACGTTACGCCCAAAACCGATTGAGCCACGTCCGTTGTCCACCAAACATGTCTAGGTCTCCCAGCTGGATGCCCTTTGACCGTTCTTTTTTGGGGGGAGGGTTCCTGCAACCCTTGTGTAAACCCCTCTTCTAAAACACATGTTCCACCCTTCTAGGTACTTGTCAATCTTCTGCAGACTTTTTGTTCTTTGAAGATTTCTCTTGCAACCCCACCCTGACTAAAAATAGACTATATACAGAACAAAGGGTACCCTTATTCTAACCTCTCGACAGGAGGACCTAGGCAAAGGGACGAAAACAAAGGGATTTTCTTGGACCGGTTTCAACCCTTTGCAGCACAAAGAAAAAATTGTGGACGACAGGCGCTCGTTCTCCATCGACTTGGCTGGATCTGTCTTCGTGGGTGTGGGTTGCATTCTTGGGCCGCTATCAACGTGTTCCAGGAGACTAAAATTTTGGAACGCAAGGCATGCGGGAGTGTTTGCCATGAGCTGGTCAGTTGAAAGCCGGAAGCTGGGGAGAGCGGAGTTTAGTCATGGAGTTACTCGACCACAGGACAAGGCTGAAATGGGGGGGGTGTTTGGGCATAGAAACCTTCCTGCCAAACATTCCTCCCCTCAGCCAGCAACAAAATGGAAGCAGAGGGTGGAGGTCAAAAAATGATATAGGGGGGGGCCCCCTCCCCCCGCAAGGCGGTTGTGGTCCCGGGCCTCAACTCCAAGCCAGATGTTCAGTGTCACCCTTCGGGAACCTTAAGCAGGTTCTAATGACCGGGTTCCAGCTTGCAGCAGAAGGCAACCATGCCTTTTTCCGCATCCGAAAGGAACCCCAACTAGACCAACTAAAGACGGTCAATCCCAAGAACAGGGTCCCTCAAACACCTCAACATCTCCTGGTACATCTAGAAATATTCTTGAAACAAATATGGTGTCAACACCTGGTACATCTAGAAATATCCTTGAAAACAACATGGTGTCAACTGGTGAGATGTTAGTTTTGGGCCGAGCTGTACGCAGGGAACGAGCTTTCGAAGAGCCTCTGGTTCGCGTCAGAGGCCTGGAGCTTGGCGATCAGCCGGGCGAAGGGCGCGGAGCAGCTGGCGGCTTCGGCGCTGGAGATCTTTCCGGATTTCCAGGCCCAAGGCGGGCTGGCGGGGTGGGGGGTGGGGGGAGGGGGAGGGAGAGGGGGGTGGGAGGTGGGGGGGGAGGGAGGTGGAGGTGGAGGTGGAGGGGGGAGGGGAGGGGAGGGGAGGGGAGGGGAGGGGAGGGGAGGGAGGGGGGGGATGGTGGTGGACACTTGGGTTTCATCCTGTCTTGTTTAGGATTTTGGAGCGCAAGGTTTGGGAGCTGGGATTTGAGTGCTTGGGGGCGGTTGCTTTGGGCCAGTGGCTTCTGTTGTCGGGGCTTGAAGGGAGAGAGGCCTATTTGGGGTTGGGGACAAGAATCATGTGACAACATGACCTAACATGTAAACGCTGGCAATGCAAAACCACCAGCTCCGGAAACAGCCAGGTCAACTTAAGGGATCCAAAAGCAAAAGCAGCACACTGTGCCTGCATTCGATTCCAGTCCGGCGTGGTCGAACCCACCACAGGTGTGTTTGAATCTCCCACTCCCAACGATACAGCTCGAACCATTAGGTCCCTGCCATGCTGATCCCAACCTGAAACCGTGTCTGAGTACTGGCCTGCTTGGATATAGCTATCGATATAGTGGAATTTGTGTGTGTGTGTTTATGAGTTCCTTGTCTTGGATGTTGCCGTTTTTTATTTTTTTTAGAATACTTCACCCCCTGCGACTTGTGACCTGGCACCTGAGGGCTAGCGAACACTGCCTGGGCCATGGCAAGGCTGCTGGCAGACGTGGAGGCCGCGGAAACATTGGAGAAATTATCAGGCAGTTTCTCGGTTTCTGTCTTTTTCTTGAAGAGATGCACTCTTATACAACTTTATCCATTTTTGTTTTCCTTGGTTTGATTCAAACTTGCAATTGCATCCAATTTGGTTTTGGTGGAGGGAGAGGGAAGCTGTGTTTGTTTCAAACTACCATTTGTTGACATTGTATCAGGGGTCCTTATATGTGACAACGAGTTTCCTTTGGGTGGGGTGATGTGCAGAGTCGACGGATGAGGAACCCAGTGTTGCACCTCTTTTGTTGCAGGAGTGCAAGTTTGTGAGCGCCTGAACCGCCAGCCAACCAGCACAGAGTTGGGGGTGCGTTTTTTTGGGGGGACCCTTTTGGGTTGGTTTAAAGGGAGGCGCGGTTAAGGGGGATGACTTCACTTACTTGACCAGGGACCCACACGCACACACACACACACACACCCACACACCCACACCCACACCCTCACACCCACACCCACACCCACACGCACACGCGCACGAGCGGGGCCAGGTCGAGGGTGCACGGCATGAGAGCTACACCTGCCATGTCTGAGCCAGAAGCCAACTGGTACCCGGCTTGATTCACTTCTACAACTCACGCCTCATTTCCCAGGCGTGCGCATCGCCCAAGCTCGGTCTGTAAAGTAGTTGCTATGATGAACAAGGCATGAATAGGCGCGTGGGATGGGTGATCATCTCGTGTAATTGTTTGATGCCGCGGCGTGACAGCATTCCAAGTTAGCGTTGCCAGTATAATTCCTTGCCCTGTTGGCTGTACAATGTACAAACAACATGGGACGAACACACACACACACCAAATGCAAATCGACATGTCGATTAAGTGCCCCGATTTGAGTAGGGTCTTCATGGGCCGTGTTCAGTCGAAAACGAAAGCCAAGCTTCCTGATTGCTGATTCGTCACCAGCCACAGC
>CAUJNA010003694.1:1115000-1120000 GCA_963377175.1 Effrenium voratum | reverse complement strand
ACCATAACGTTTGTTGGTATCTACAGGGGGTGGTGCGAAATGGATTTCGTCCATCCCCAGTATTGCACCCTGGTCCCCCAGTAGTGCCCTGAAACCCCTTTTTTTGGCGAGGGTTCCCCTACAGAAAAAAAAGCATGGGTTACCCTCATTCTAACCTCTCTACTGGAGGACCTAGGCTATTCCTTTCGAGGCCCGGGGGAGTTTCCAGTTCGCTTGCAACAGGATTTTTCCTTCGCCGCGAAGGCCACAAGATGTCCCGGGGCGAGCCAGCGGCGAGCTTCTGAAATACCCATGGAAGCTTTCGAAGGGAGTTTCTTGACGATCGGGTTCCATTTACCGAGGACTTCTGGGAGTGCAGTGCTGAGAATGAAGAGCGCTCTGTTGAGGTTTGGGTGCCAGATCTTGACTGCAAATTGCTGGTTGGCAAGATAAACCAAGAACTGCCATGCGGTGACAACATCACAAAAAACATCCTTCAACTCGTCAGGGAGAGCTGGTGAATGAGCACACATGAGTGCGATCGAAGTGGTCCATGGTCCATTTGGGCTTCGACCTCACGTAGGCTCACGTAAGTTCACCGAAGCCTCAGGGACTCCCTTGTCACATGTCCATTGGTGGACTGCTTGCCCCGTAAGTGGATTTACTCCCAATGACATTCTCCCGGAATTCATCTATGAGGGAGATGCAACGACGAAATTCTGCATGGGCAGCAGTGACACCAGACCTGCAGTAAGAATAGGGCCCTACCACTCGAATGGAAGAGGCGCGTTTGGTTTGGTGCGGACGAGACAATTGCGGGTGTATCAAATTAGGGGAATATGCTGCATGCAGTGATGCTTGTGCTGGGGCCCGATGGCTTCTGAATGTGCGTCAATGTGCGGTAACTTTGTCAACCTCTGTGCACTTGGGCTCAAGCATCGCAGAAGACCGGAGGACCCATTTGGTCACCAAGGCCGATTCCTGTGTTGCCAAGTTACTGCGGGTAGCAGTCCATTTACTACCCTGGAAGCACTCGCGTCAAATCGCGGCATGGTTCCGCTTTGTCGCAAGTGACATGAAGTCGTAGCCAAGCCTATGGGGGATGACCGTTGCAGACAAGATGATAATCCGTGGGAAAAGCTACCCACTGTTATTTGGGGGCCCATGGAATATTGATCCAGCCCCCATATCTCTTCCAACATCAAGGCCGTATCAACTCATCCGCTTTCGGAGGGGCGGATTCGCGCCGAAAAGGGCGCCATGGCCTACATGGAGAGACGCGAAGGCCTGGAATTTTGCGCTAGGAGCGCACCTTAGCGTCTGCACCCGACAGGCGCAAGATGGTATTCCATGCAAGTCCTTTGTAGAGGGCACCAAACCAAAAGGGAGTCGCATCAAAGTCAAACTGCAATCATTTCCCTCAATTGATATGCAGGTCCATGCAATCAGGGGGATTGGATCATTTTGCGTGCTGCATGCCTCATTTGTTGTTGTCCCGTGGATTGAATGCTGACCGCTGTGCAACTTTGAGGAAGTCAGCTTGACAGGCTTGGTGTTTGTCGCAAGCTGTTGATGGAGTGGCTTGCAACTGCACTTGGGTATGGGTCAAAACTAAACCACCCCGGGAACGCAGGTTTTGGTCCATGTTTCCATTTGCCTGGGTTCCATTTTGGGTACCTATTTTTGACCCACAGCCACTGGCTTGCAACTTCACTCAACTTGAGGCGAACGTGACGCAGCCCTCTATCGACCCATTCAGATAAACAGCCACTGTCTGCCACTGCCTGCCACCAGCACCGGCACCAGTACCAACAGCGCAGCGAGCACTTGCACAGGTGACGGCACTCGCACCGTCAGCACTGGCATCAGCAGAATCAGCGGTATCAGTTTTTGCAGACTTGTGTCAGAACCACCTCTCTTGGCATCGAAGTGCAGTTATTGTCATCCGTGATCTATCTTGATGTGTGTTTGCCTTGTCATTTTACATCAACTCTGTTGTATGCGACACACACACACACACATAGTCGCATTTTTTTCCAGCTCGCAACGTGACAGCTGTGCGTCGCAAAGTTTGGCCGAGAACTGTGTATCAGGTAACCCTTTGGATTTGGAGTTGGATTTGAACCTCTGGCTTTTGTAGCGGGAAAATGGCGAACCACCCTTCCATTTCACCACCAAACCACCAATTCGGCTCCAAGCCACCAGAAAGCGAGGGACGCTGAGTGTATGTTTTGCTTGCTGGTGCGAGAGAAACAGGGGATGAGAAATGGAATCTATAAGCCATCCAACTCAGCGAGGAATGATAAATGGAATGATCCCTATAAACCATCCAGGCGGTGTCCCTTTTTCGGTGTCCAAAGCCTGTCGCAGTTGCCCAAAGCCGACCTTTTGACCTTTTGGTTTTCCAATTTTGGTCCAGTTTTAGTAGAGGTGCCAAAAGGTTAACCTTTTATTTCCAGGTCTTTTGGGCACGTGAGCCATTCCATGCAACTCATTCCCTAGCTATCGTACCGATCGCAGCTTGCCCGCGGATCGCACGAGATCGCGAGATCGCGAGGCTATCAGGCAGCCATCGAAGATCCATTGAGCTTGCTGGAGGATGACTTGCCACTTGGTGAAAGGGTGGAAGCGCCATTTGCTGAAATGCTTTTTGTTTATGGTCCCCTCTTTTTCTTGTTTTAGGGAATCGATTTGGTGGGTTTAGGTAGGTTTGGTTTAGGGTAGGTTCAGACCCTGCATCGTTTTAACATCCTCAGCATCGTTTTTTTTTTTTTTTTTTTAAACATCCTCAGCATCACCAGGTTTTGGTTTGGGCTGGGTTTAGGGTGGGTTCCAGGTTGGCTCAGGGTCGGCTCTCGATGGGAAGACCAACCCGAGACCAACCCCAAGAAGCCCCACCATAAACCAGCACTAAACCATCTGCCGCAAGCACAACCACCCCAAATTTGCAATTTGCTCTCAATCCGCCGACCCCATGCCTGGTCCAGAATGGACCATGCTTTCGGCATGGGGGCGGTGTGTTCTGTGTTGCTTTTGTTGATATGCTTTCTATAAGTTTAATGTGAATATGATTAAGTATTTGTATATATATAACCTATATGTCCCTTGGGGCGGCCCTTGGGGCTGGTTTCCACGTCGGCTGGATTTCTGGATTTCTGGATTTCTGGATTTCTGGATCTCTGGATTTCTGGAATTTTTTTCCAACCCCTCTCCCCCCCCTCCTCCCCCCCCCTCCCCCCCTCCCCCCCTTCCCCCCCCCCTCCCCTCCCCCACCTCCCCCCCCCCCCCTCCCCAGTAATCCGGCTTCTCCCAAAAATCTTCGTAATCTTCCTTCTTCCCGTATCTTCCGTAATCTTTCGGCTTCTTCCAGTAGTCTTCCGTAGTCTTCCGGCTTCTTCCGCCTTCTTCCCGTAATCTTCCGTAAGCTTTCGGCTTCTTCCAGTAGTCTTCCGTAGTCTTCCGGCTTCTTCCCGTAGTCTTCCGTAGTCTTCCGGCTTCTTCCCGAAGTCTTCCGTGGTCTTCCGCCTTCTTCCCGTACTCTTCCGTAATCTTTCGGCTTCTTCCAGTAGTCTTCCGTAGTCTTCCGGCTTCTTCCGCCTTCTTCCCGTAATCTTCCGTAAGCTTTCGGCTTCTTCCAGTAGTCTTCCGTAGTCTTCCGGCTTCTTCCCGTAGTCTTCCGTAGTCTTCCGTAGTCTTCCGAAATCTTTCAAGCTTCTTCCCGTAAATTTCCGCAATCTTTCGGCTTCTTCCCGTAGTCTTCCGTAATCCCTAGTCTTCCGATACTGTTTCGGGACCAAACAACGCGCGTGTCCTGTGCTTTCGGGCTTCTTCCCTAGGCTTCGGGTAGTCTTCCCCCACCCCTCCGCCCCCCTGTGTCTGTCTATGTCTGTCTACGTATGTCTTCGTGTCCGCGAAGACCCCCCCTGCCCCTTCATGTCTGTCTGGGTCTGTCTGCGTCTGTCTTCGTGTCCGCGAAGACCCCTTGCGTGTCTGTCTCTGTCTCTTTGTGTCTGTCTGTGTCTGTCTGTGTCTGTCTACGTATCTGCGTCTTTCTTCGTGTCCCCCCCCCCCCCGCGTGTCTGTCTGTGTATTTGTGTCTGTCTGGCTCTGTCTGCGTCTGCCTGCGCATCTGCGTCTGTCTTCGTGTCCGCGAAGACCCTCCCCCCCCGCTGCGTGTCTGTCTGCGTGTCTTTGTGTCTGTCTGTGTCTGTCTACATATCGCGTGCTTTCTCTCGTCCCGGGCCGAAATGCCGCAGGCCATTAAATAGGTTTCGAGCCCACGAGCCGACCCTGAGCCAACCTGGAACCCACCCTAAACCCAGCCTAAACCAAAACCTGGTGATGCTGAGGATGTTGAAAACGATGCTGAGGATGTTAAAACGATGCCGGGCCTGGACATCGACTACCCCAAATCTTCCCTAAACCTACCCCAAACCTTTATCCGTTAGTGTCTCCCTTCGTGCACGCCAGGCTGTGCCAGGATTTCACTACTGGACATATTTATCTTGTTTTTGTTTTTGTTTTACTGTCCCCTGTTGGTTCTAGAAGGAATCGATTTCACTACTGGACATATTTCTCTCTTATTTTTGGTTGTATTTTCCCCTCTTGATTTAAAAGGATCACTGTTTGTTTTTGTTTTCTCCCCGTGGACTTAGGCAAATGGAAGAGTATGCTTGAGAAAGTCCCCTCCCCGGGGTGATTTGGCCATGGAAGGGCTTGTCAAGATATGGGTTCCTGGTTGACCCTGGTGCCGCTTGCTGCTACCTCAGCGGGATGCCAAGAAAAGCCCCCCTAATTTTCTAAGGGTACCTCCCCCCATTCTTTCTCCAGTTTCCCAGACCTCCCCCCAATTTGAGAAAATACCTTCGAAGCATCCAACTGCTGGTTTCCTACTGGTTTCCACCAGTTGATGTTCAAAATCGAGGGGCTCCAACAAAAAAAATCAGGGTGCTTCTCCTTTTGGTTTCCCGTGTTTCACGCGGGGGCTCTGAGCAACTGGGCACCGAGTTTTTCCCCGCACG
>CAUJNA010003694.1:1087500-1107500 GCA_963377175.1 Effrenium voratum | reverse complement strand
TACAAGACTGTACGCATGTACATCCCAAAGATCGGCAGTGCCTCGAACCTACTGCTTAACAGACACACATGGCTGTGGGTCAAAAATAAGCACCCCAAATAGAACCTGGTAAATGGAAACATGGACTAAAACCTGCGGTCCCCTGGTGGTTTAATTTTGACCCATACCCACATTTCAGCAAGCCAGAAAAGCCGCCTGGTATCAGCTTCAAAGCCGCCTGGGTCGTGTCCCCCTCTGGAACTTGGGGCAGCAGGTTACGTGAACGGATGCGGATTTTGATTTGCAGTTTGAAGCCAGTTTGAAGCCATTTACCTTGCTACGTTTCATCAACGTTACCAGCTACCTGGGTTAGCAACTTCGAATGACTACTAACAGCGGCGCTCATCACCGATTTCTCTGTGTGTGGGTTTCTGTGCTGGGGCCTGTGGGATACTATGAATGAAGACCCAAATGCTGCAAATGAAGATGGACCAGTCTCTCACATGCTGAGCGGGTCTGATACGATTCGTGCTCATGAAAAGTACGCATCCCCAGCATTGCAAGTGCCTAACGTCATGTTGAGTACATCCCTAGGATGTCCCAGCGTCATTGGGGTCGACGCATTTGGGACCTTTCTGTCTCAAGCGAACTCCTCGCCAGGTCTAGAAATTCGCATCACTCGAAGAGGCCTGGCGTGGGGGAATTGGGCAGGTTGGGGGTTTGCAAAGGATGGAGCAGTCTAAGGCATATGCAAATTTTGTCGTGTGTAGATTTGAGAGATTCCTTGGCGGCATGTCTCACTATGCATTCAAATTTCGGGGGCAGGGATGAGCCCCCAAAAGCAGAGCAGAGCGTTTGAGGAGTCCCCAGCTTCCACGAGTCCCCCTCTCCACGCATCGCAGCTTCCAATCCCTGTAGGTCTCCAGGGAAGCCTTGCACCAGCCAAAGGCAAAGGGGTGCCAAATCCAAAGAAGCCCCTAAATTGGGTTCCTCCAATTTTGGAACCCATCTAATTTAATCAATATCTGTTATCTTGGGAGCCACTGGAGCCATTGCACACCAAGTGTGTGTGTTTTTGGCCCAGTGAAAGAAAGTCGTGAATCATAGATCATGAGTTGAAGCTCTCTTTCTCTTTCAATTTCTCTTTCTCTCTCTCTGTCTCTCTCTCTCTCTCTCTCTCTCTCTCTCGCTCTCTCTCTCTCTCTCTCTCGCCTCACTATTTTTGTTCCACTCTTTCTCTCTTTCTCTCTCTCTCTCTCTCTCTCCTCACCATGTGTTCCACTGTTTGACTACCTGAAGGGGAAATTGTGTTAACCCATGCCGGCCAAAGGGTGAAATGGGTGTGGGTCAAAAACAGGTACACATTTCAAATGGAACCCTGGTAAATGAAAAAAACAACAACGGAAAAACCTGCGGTCCATTGGTGGTTTCATTTTGACCCATGCCCTCAATGAGGCACATTCACATGTACACTGTTGATCAATCAAGAAGGTACGACATGTGAACCACAATCAAAACCCGGGTAGATGAAGGTTAGTAAGGGACGATCCCAACCATAAATAGCTGCGGATATCCGCCTTCTTAATCCTGTACATGGTTCTGGGATTACGACCATTTGAGTACCAGGTTTTGAGCAAGCGACTCATGTTTGCTTGGAAGCAATTTGTCATTGGGATCCTTCAGGCAGGCGGGCAGTGACCTGGTGGACTCCTGGGCGGCCGCGGAGATGTTACAGCTCAACGGGGAGGACGTGGGATTTTTTTCAAAACACACACATGTGCGTGTGTGTATATATATATATGTGTATACATATGTATTATGTATTAATATATATATATATATGTACATGTGCATATACATATATATTAACATATAATAACATATATATGTACATATATATACAATATATACATATGGACACCCCCCCAGGGCCTACCTATCCTCTCTTCTAGTTGAAGGTGTCAACTCTAGACATATGTATGAATATATGCGTACATGTGTATATACGAAAACATTTTATGTGTCCAGCTCTATGTCCTTCCTTTTTAAACATCATCTTTTTGGGCCAAAGGCGAGTGTCCCTCGGGGATGGTGTTTTAAGGGGACGTATAGGGAGCCCTGATCCGTCGGTTTGTCTGTTGGGTTCGAATGTGGGGA
Organism: Effrenium voratum; assembly: GCA_963377175.1. Taxonomy (NCBI): domain Eukaryota; class Dinophyceae; order Suessiales; family Symbiodiniaceae; genus Effrenium; species Effrenium voratum. Next base: position 1,105,364 of record CAUJNA010003694.1, on the reverse strand, counting down.
GGAATCCCCTAGCGGGTTTTTTCCTCTCCAACCCACAGATAAGCAAGGGGGCTCACATATCAAATAGTTCCTTGGCTTTGTGGGACCCAAGTAGCCCTCGCAAAAAATGGGGCGACGACTCGACGACTTTTGCCAGCGGGTTGCAGAGGGGGAACAAGCGGCTCCCAGGCTGTTCTTTTCAGCCATTTAAATTAAATGATTTCCAGTAAACAAGAGCAGAGAGCGATGGACACGCGTCAATGTGTGCGTCGTAAGTTGCACCCACTCATGTGAGCAACACACACACACACATTTGTTCTGAGATGAGTTCATTGTAGTCCCCTGTTGGTTTTGAAGACTGAGAATGAACCTGGACATGAACTCTGTATTTGACGGTTCATGCAGCAATTCAATTGCCCTACTGAGCTTGAGCCAGGACCAAATCATGGGACGCTTTGACACCATCATCGGTGTGCTGGTTCTTCTGATGCTTGGATATGAGTAGAGGCGCTCACTTTACAGTTTGGAGAGTTTGCTGGTGTTGGGATGTGTCCAAACTAGGAACGCTTGGACAAAGTTAATCATCAAATTGGCATGAAGCCTATCATTTAGAAAATCCAACCGGTTTTGCAACAAAGCCAAGTCTGTTCAACGTTGATTCGAGGTCTTGAGTGGAAAGTGGGATTAACTGGCGGCCAAAAAGAACGGTGCTGCACCCGGTCCGCGTGTCAAACTGGGACAATGAGACGCGTTAGCGCATCCAATGACAGTGTTCATTCCTTGGTTCGAGAGTTACCCTCTTTTCTTGTCCGTCATGGACAGGAAGACGAACGACTGCCGTCTGGAGAAAGGCCAAGGTTCGCTTTGATTGATTGACAAGGGGTGCATGTTGGCATTGAGCCAGGCAACCTCTGAGAATACCACAGATTGTAGTGAAATTGGTGGACCATGCAACAATGCAGGAACATGAGGGGGAGACCGCACGTCCCTTGCAAGGCCAGAAGCAAAGATTTGGAAATGGCTGATCGGGAAAGAAAGGGCGCTTTTTAGCCGTTTGGAGGGCGTCCTTGCTCATGGCTTAAGAGAAAACACGGGAAAACCGGGGGCTTCCGGATTTCGAGTCGATGAGGAATGCCACCGCGATGGCTGTGAACTTGGAGTGCTTGGGCGCGCAGTCTGCAGCAACTTGGAGTCGAGTGTTGCACTGGGTACAACACTGAATCTGGGAAGTGGGTCACAAACCGTGTCCCACAAAACTCGTCGTTGTCCTTTTGGTTTGCCTTTCAATTTCACCCCATGGCACCCCCTTTGAGAGAGGTGATTTGCGAGGTGCTTTCTCACAGGTTCTACTGGGAGGGGAAGTCTCCCACCAACGGAGGGTTCTCTTTCTTTTTCCCCAACTGCTGAAAGCTTTGGGGTCAATGAGCCCAGATAGGCCCTGGGGTGGTCCGAGGTAAGGTTTCACGAGGGTTCCACCACAGTTCCACCAGGGTTCCAGGAGGGTTCCACGAGGTTCTGCGAGGGCTGCGGGGTGGTGGGAGCACGAAAAAGAGCACCCCACGCTGGGGATATCACCTGAGCTTATTTTTTTTTGCCGGGGGGGCTTGGACCAATTCCCGAAAGCATGAGAGTCATTACAAGGTGTCATTGCAAGGAATCAGCATCATGAAAGTCATTGCAAGCAGTCATTGCAAGGAGTCATTGCAAGGAGTCATTGCAAGGAATCATCATCATGAAAGTCATTGCAAGGAGTCATTGCAAGGAGTCATTGCAAGGAGTCATTGCAAGGAGTCATTGCAAGGAGTCATTGCAAGGAGTCATTGCAAGGAGTCATTGCAAGGAGTCATTGCAAGGAGTCATTGCAAGGAGTCATTGCAAGGAGTCATTGCAAGGAGTCATTGCAAGGAGTCATTGCAAGGAGTCATTGCAAGGAGTCATTGCAAGCAAGGAGTCATTGCAAGGAGTCATTGCAAGGATCATTGCAAGGAGTCATTGCAAGGAGTCATTGCAAGGAGTCATTGGATCATTGCAAAAGGAATCATGCAAGGAGTCATGGCACAAGTCATTGGCACAACTTACATTGCACTTGCTTACAGCACTCTTCCATGCACTTTACAACAACTTGACTCCATGCACTTGCACTTGCACTTGACTCCATGCACTTGGCTCCTTGCACTTGGCTCCTTGCACTTGGCCCTTTGCCACTTGCAACTTGCACTTAACTCCGTGCACTTGCGACTTGCACTTGACTCCATGCACTTGGCTCCTTGCAACTTGCAATGGCTCTCATGACTCCTTGCAATGACTCCTTGCAATGACTCCTTGCAATGACTCTTGAAATCCTAAGCAAGGAGTCAAGTGCAAGTTGCAAGTGCAAGGAGTCAATGCAATTGACTTGCGAGGAGTTAAAATCTCTTCTTAGGGCGGCGGGGTAGTGCCGACGACACTACACGAAAATCGACCCTCTGCGGGGATCGGCGTGGTCGAGGTGCAAAAACCCATGGTTTTTTGCGATTTCTAACCTGCTCGCGCGACCCTCTGCGGGGATCGGCGTGGTCGAGGTGCAAAAACCCATGGTTTTTTTTGCGATTTCTGCGGTGCTCGCGCGACCCTCTGCGGGGATCGGCGTGGTCGAGGTGCAAAAACCCATGGTTTTTTTGCGATTTTTAACATGCTCGCGCGACCCTCTGCGGGGATCGGCGTGGTCGAGGTGCAAAAACTCGAGGTTTTTTGCAATTTCTGCGGTGCTCGCGCAACCCTCTGCGGGAATCGGCGTGGTCGAGGTGCAAAAACTCGAGGTTTTTTGCGACTTTTGTTGTTCGAACTGGTCCTCGGGAGTTGTCTCGTGGTTCGCGCGCCTGCTCCCGGAACCGGCGGGTCGCGGGTTCGATTCCTCCCTGGTCCGCGGGCGGGCGTCGCAAGATGCAACTTGCATTTTAAAGCAACTTGCGCAGAGCAACTTGCGCAGAGCAAGTTGCACAGAGCAACTTGCGCAGACCAACTTGCACCGACCAGTTTGCGCAGAGCGCCTTGCCTAGAGCAACTTGCGCAGAGCAACTTGCGCAGAGCAACTTGCGCAGAGCAACTTGCACAGAGCAACTTGCACAGAGCACCTTGCCTGGCGCTGTCTCGCGCTTGCTTCACGAATGCTTCGTGTAGGGAAAAAGAACGCATCCTGCAGCGTTGGGCCGACCTCGCTTGCGATGTTCTGCTTTCGGGCCAACCGTGGTCTAGTTTCAAGGCGCCAAAAAAAAAACCCAAGGGATTCCCAAGCAGGTCACGAGTTTTGACACCATGGATGTCGTCAGGCCTTCTGAAGGCCGCCATGGGACATGTTTCCATTTGTCCAGCCCCTTTTGCCCGAGCTCTTGGCGTAGAGTCTTGCTCCGGCAAAAAAGCCCCTCCCTTTTAAAGAAGCCGCGGAAGCCGCGGCCCAAATTGCGCCCCGTGTTTTTTGAATAAGGCCATGCAGACACAACTGCTTTTGTGAGTTTGGGAAAGGCCTATGTGCACAATCCCCAAATCCAGATCTAGAGACTGGCACTGAATCTGCCCAAAAAGGGGACAGAGAAAAAGGAGGGGGTCCATGACAACCCCCGTGATGCATTCCTCAGAACTAAATATGCGACATGATTGCCTGATTGGGAAACACATTTGTCCAAAAATATTCTGGCCCAGAGTTTTGATTCGGATGCAGGTTCAGCGCCTTCAACGTGTACGGTTTTTTTGGGTCATGCGCAGGACACGGAACATTTCGGGAAAGGACACAAAACAGTGTTGACAATCTGGCGGAGAACGCTCGTAAGGGTTAGCGGTTGTTTTGGTGGCATCCCTATGTCCTGCCTGTGTGGCTAACTGCAGGGTTTTCATGTTGACTTGGAGTATTATTTTGTGCTTGCGTCCGGTGCACTATGCTCGCATATGTTTGTTTATGTGACATTGTTTTGTGTGTTGCAGTGAAAGGCCTTGGATGTCGGCTCTCACTCAGGGCCTTCTTAGTAAGTTTTCTCACTGCCCACAACAGCATTAATCAGAAACTTGATCAACAAAGGATCCTCAGTTTGCAGTGTCATGGCATGTTATGACCTGGCAGCATGTTGTTTTCAAGCCTCCGATTTCTGACTGCGCCCTTGGAAGCATGGAGCCTGAATTAGGACGAAGGCCGGCCACAAATGTTGGGTTGAGAGCATCTCACCGCGTACGACCAGTTTCCTCTTCAAGGGACCTGATGGCTTCCATGCTGAGAGTGTTCTGGGAGCAAGACGTCGTGATGAGTGACGACCCAGGCCGGACTTGGCGTGAAGATCGACTTTCCTTGGTGCGCTTCTCAACCAGTGATGCAGGCAACTTGGCTCTGGCCGTTGGATCCAGATTTCTCCGCTGCAGAAGCTGAGTCCGACCAGATTGGAATGTTATAGCAAGAGAGCAGACACCAACCATTTCAACATGTGTGTGTGTGCGCGTGTGTTTGCTTGTGCTTGTGCGGAATTGTGTGCGTGCGTGTGTGCGTGCGGGCGGGCGGGCGGGCGTGTGCGTGTCTGTGATGACAGGCAATCATTGCTGCTAGCAGCAAGGAGCTCTCATTTTGACCGACAGTGACTCATTGTGATCATTAGTCACTAGTCCTTGATTGGCAGGTTTGAACAAGACAACCGCGTACTCAGCTGTCATCAGGCGAATGCAAGCTGCGCCAACTTCCATCGCATATTGAAAGGGCGCATCAGCGGTATTCAAACACAACATTCAACTAGCAGACGTTCACTCGCTCGCGGTACTAGCGGCAGGCATTCATTTATTTCCATTTGAGCAGCGTTTTTTTCTCAGATGATGGATTTTAGCTTCGTGGGGAACTCCAAAAAGCTCCGCGAAGGCACTTGTGCGATACATTGTGTACCGCGAAGCCCCGCGAAGCCACTTCGCGTAGCCCGGTAACATTGACACAGGCGAAGCCACTTCGCGAAGCCACTTCGTCGTTTGAGCGTATTGCGTGCTTTCATGGCAAGTGTGTGGTGCGCTTTCATGGCAGTAGTATTCCAAAGGTTGATGTTTAGAGTCAGCAGGCTACGACAAGATTACAGGAAGATTACGGGAAGACGACCGGAAGAGCACTGTGCGTTTCAGGCTCGGTTTTTCTAGAAACGATGGAACGTTTTCGCGAAGCCTCTGCGAAGCCCCCGCGAAGCCCCCGCGAAGCCTCCGCGGTCCAACTTCCATGCTCCGCCCCTTTGAGGCCCAGCCATGTCCCCTAGTCCTGAAGCTCAATGCCTCTCTTGCCGCCTTTCATCGAACCCTTTCGCATGGACTCAACTTGATTCAACAACATGGGGGCGCAAATGTGAGAGATGTTTGTGGAACAAACATCCGCGAAGCCCGGCGAAGCCACTCCGCGAAGCCACAGTCTTGCCGCGAAGCCTCGCGAAGCCAACCCTTCCACAAATTCTGGCCCCGCGAAGCCCCTCGCGTAGCCTCCCCAGCAGTGTATAAGCCCTGAACCTCTAAAAAAAACAATGCTCATTTGAAGGGATTAGGCATTCACTTATTTCCATTTGAAGGAGTTTCTGTCACGTTCTAAGCTCCAGCAATCATTTTATCATCGAGTGGCCGCTTGACGTTCATGCAGGGCACGTCTACCACGGGCACGTCTACCACCGGATGATTTGGGTTATTTTGGTACGGGCTCCTTAAAGATACATTTCGCCAATTTGAAACATGGCTTTTTCAACACCAAATTGAAGTTGGAAACCACCATTGACAAGTTGCAATGTTCAGGTGATTTTCATGTAAGGATCCCTGCAATACAAGGCTTTCCCGAGTGAGCGACGGACTGGAATCGAGTTATCAGCCCGCTTCGGGGCACCGGAGTTGCGGGAACCATTGAGGGGACTGAATTTCAGGGTTCCCTATGTATACCTTTATGATTTTAAACGTCACCTTTTTAGTCCTTTGAAAGCGGTTTTCCTTTGGTGGGTGATGTTTAAAGAGAATTATAGGGAGCCCTATGAATATAAACCAGCTCTTTGCCATTAATTTGCGGCTCGGACTTAATTTGCCACCCACAAAGTCATTTGAGCCTTGCAAGTGATCTGCAAGCCAAAGACATAACCCCTGCAAGTCACGCGCCCGGTGATTCCATTTCCTTGTGCAGTCGATATCTAAGGAACCCGTACTTCAAAGTTGGAAGGAACATGACTTGTACGAGTTTCTTGGATCCACACCAATTTGAGTTTGCGCAGCATGTCTTTTTTGCAAAGGTCATTGGAAGCAAAGCTCCCGGTTCTGAACGCCGGACTTTGATTTAGTGCATCCAGGATTCCCCGCCAGGTACTGGAGCATGTCTTTGTGGTAGCGTTTACGCTGGAGCTCATATATCGCGTCTACTGTGTCCGCTGGCTTCTCGGGCAAGAGATTTGGACATGTCAGGGACCATTTGTGTGTGTGGGCTCTCCTTCGAAGCCATGTTTGAGCAGGCTGTTTCTCCCACTTTCAGCGGCTATATTCGTCACAGCTCCAACAAAGAACCGATCGGCTGTCACTCATTTGGCTATGAATTTTCACGGGGAACCCCCTGAACAGTTTGTTTGGAGCTCAGCTTCACATGACTCAAACTTTATGTCACAAGAAGGGCTCGCCTAAAATGACTAGATCCTGTGAACCTTTCTGCGGAGCTGTTGTTTGATGGCGATTTATGCTAACCTCACAAGGGCCCAAAGCGAATCGACCTGAAATGACCTTTCGGTTTCGTCCCAAAAGGTTAAGCTGGGTCCTTTGGGAACTGAGTAGCTCATGGTGAGGAAGTTGCACTGTCCGATATTTGTTGATTTCGTGAGGCTTCTGTTAAGCACAGCTAATAGCGTGTTTCCTTTGCGCATTTGCCCCAGCGAAACTCCTGAGCTGCTGATAGGTATGGCTCAACTCACCAAGGGATACGTCTGAAAGAAGCCAACCGATCCCCGATTCTTGGAAAGCAACTCGGTCTCACTTTTGCGAGTCTTTTGCGGGGGCGTTTGCAAATACAAGCCATAGAGAGCGCGAGAGGGAGAGACAGAGAGAGAGAGAGAGAGAGAGACAGAGAGAGAGAGAGAGGGAGAGAGAGAGAGAGAGATAGAGAGAGCCAGAGCGCGTCATGGCCGGAACGAAAAACAGCAAACACAAATTCGCATTGGATGGACGAAATCTATAAAAAGCACCAGTCGGGATGGATGAAAGCCTATGAATACCGGGACAACCCATCTATCAAGTGGTGTAAAACTTTGTCCATGAACGGAATTCCATTCTTCAAGATAGAATCACTGGGGTTTACGCTGAGTGCCGCACGGATGCATAAGCTTGCAGAAGACCACCACAAGGAGATTAGTGTTCCATGTCAGATCCCGCCTGTCAGCCACCGCCGCATTTGCCTATGGTCTGAAACTGATCTTAATCCAATACATATATGCCTTCCCAACGCATGCCATTCCCAAGCACAGTTTTTTTGTTTTTCTTGGAGCAGCACTGACAGGTCAACCTTCTTACCCAAAAGGCGACCGCCCGTTTTTTAAGTTCACCAAGTGGCTCGCAATCCGAATTTCCGGGTAGCCGAGGCTGTACTTCAAGGACTATTGGAACCTCATGGACGCGAGCTTGGTGCTGCTGGCTGTCCTGGATTTGTACATCTTCACCCCACTCTTGGAGGACTCCGTCGCGAAAAACGCCGTGACCTTCAGAGTCTTCAGAGTGGTGAAGTTGGCGCCTGGGCAGCGAAGAACGCCCCCAGCAGGTGGCAAGCGCAGAGATTTGCATCCGCTTCCTGAGTTGTTTTTCGAATCAGCTTTTTGGCCGTGGCTCCAAAAACCGGGTAACCCCAAAATGGGTGGCCCTGGTATGTGGAAACATGGACCAACACCTGCGGTTTGCCCCTCTTGTTTAATTTTGAGCCACACCCATTTGGTTGGTTTAGTGGTTGGTTTAGCCAATTTCAGCCACAACTAAGACTCTGGGCTGGGGATCTGACAGCCTTTTGGTAGAGGAAATCCATGGCTACGGGATTTTCTTTCCAGGGGACTTTTGTTAGGATGCAGGTTTGAGGTTGGGACAAGGGGAGATGCTGGAGTTCGACATGGGAGTCTTCATGAGTCTCACAAAGTGTCGAAATGGACCCATAAGCGTGGTGCAGTGTCCCCACTTCAGGTAGACATGGGTAGGGTTCGGAGATTTTGAAAGGCCCAGAATAGCCCTTCGGGGAGTAGCCGAGTAGCCCGGTTTGGGGCATCCACGACCTTCAGTGCTAGAGAGCGATTTGTCCCAATGTGTTCCGCATGAGTGGCAAGCCACTCTGAGACTATGGTGTTCAGCTTGTAGAGAATGAGCTCCGGCCTTTTGAAAGTTACGGCTGAGTCATGTGGAGTTGCTCAGTTGGAATTCATACGCTCAGTATCACGTATAGAGCCGTATGGTTTTTTGTATACTTTGCCACGACTGTGTCAAACCCCTACCCCCCGATGCTCACTGTGGGGTGCCTGGTGCCTGAGACTCGCTTTTTTTGCAACTCCCGAGTCAATCAGTCCGAGACCTCTCCCACCCCAAGCCCGCCACGCAGAAACCGCCACTCTGAGGCGCGGGTCATTCGCATCGTCCGAGCTCTACGGCTTTTTCGAGGCGCCCGCGTTTGGACAATCCGAAAGAGCAAGACCTATGGCACATTGAGGCACAGGCACATGCTAGACAGGCACACAAACACGAGCACAAACACATATCCACGAACACAAACGAAGCATGGGTTTGCTTTTTTACAACCCCTGTATCAACACAGAGCTCACAGTTGGATAAGGCAGGCTTGTGCTTATCGCTCGTGTCCTCAGGCTTGCGGGTGTTGGTCCACGCGTGCTCCTCATTTCTTCCCTCATTGAGCTGGTCGATGGTTCTTCTTGGACTATGTATGCTGTCCAGCGGCCTGCTTATGGGCAATTTGTCAGGGCCTTAGCGATGGAACTACCTGACACGCCGCAAGGCGTGGTGTGGCTTACATGACTAATACCCGGCCGCGTTGCCCACGAGAGGTTGGCTTTGATGTGAGCATCCGCAACTAGTTGCTGTCCTTGACGGGAGTACCTGGGTAGGGCACACTCACGAAGTATCATTAGGAAACGGGGACTCATCAAAGTTTGCATGTCGATCGGGACGCAATGAATATTGACAGTGCCTCATGACCGTGGTGCTACTGCACCTACTGCACCTTGGCTTATGCGAGGGATCCTCAAAAATGCTTGTGGCGACCCGACTTGAGGTTGCAGGATTTCATCAACGATGAGTCCAAAGACATAGATCAGCGGATTTGGATGTGGCAGCATTATGGTACAGCATACAGAGCCATATACACCATGCTTCTTGGCTGCGACAATGCATGACAGCTGCGTTGTGTTTCCATAAATCCACAAAAGGTCCCGACTAGTGAAGAACAAGTCGTCAACATCAACCTTTTGCCCACTTGGTTTGCAGCTTGGCTTCATCGTCCGGGAAGTGGGAAAGTGCGTACAGCGCAGAGCCACAGAAAACACACCCAGGCACCCACGCACGCACCCGCGCGCGCGTACGCACACGCACACGCGCACTGTACACAACACGTGCATGCAAACTCACACACCGGCGCCCAACTGCCAACGCACACTCACCCACACACGCGCACACTGACACAGACGCAGACACAGACAAACACACAAATCGCAAAGGCGGACAGAATACAATCACGCAGACACGAACACTTCCCACCCCGATCCTCTAAAAGGGTTTGTATCAAACTACAAGGCAGAACATTGTTATGTGTTTTTGTCTTTTGTTACCATTGGTTTCCCTTTGCTGGCGGAATCCTACCCTTGAACCAGCGACGCACGCCCCACACGCACCCGCAAGCATGTTTGCAGGTATGAGATGACCTTCGCAGGCAGGATTTGGGAAGCAAATGTGGGAACACTTAGTGCCCCTGAGAGCGAGAAAGGCGATACCAAAGGTGCGAGGGCATAGCCGATGGTGGTTTCAGCATGCTTGGTTTTCCTCAAATTGAGCACTTGCTTTGGTTTGGTTTAAAGTGAGCCCAGATACAAACTATAACCATTTTTGGAAGCCGCCCATGTTTCGTTTCCGAATAGGGGGACCCGTAACATAGGTGGTTGCCGTTTGGTTTGTCTTGAAAAAGCTACCAAAGACCAAATCCCTTGAGCAAAAGCCGCAGTCACCTCAGTTGTCCCAGGGAATTGGCCCAACTATGCGCGCCCCGTGCTGGAGAATGTCAGTCATGTGTTCTCGATTTTCTATATTGTGCCCCTTGGCTGCATGGGAAGACCCATAAAAAGATCATGTCGCAAGTTGTTGGACTTGGCATCTATTGGGAGGGTCGTTTGGGTAGCACAAAGTTGTTTGACGCTTTTAAGGCGGTAGGTTGACTGGATATTTGCTGGGGCAGCGTGGTCCTTTTGAGGCAACCCCAGCCACAGCATACAAATACCCTATGATAAATGCTAGGTTCCTCTTAGATATATCCAAAGTTTGTTCCGAAAAGGGTTGCAACATGTACGACTTTGATTGAATTGACATTTTTGCGTGGCCTAGATGCAAGTCTAGCTGTGTTCCCTCAATTAACTACTGATTGGTTTCCTTTCAACATCCACTGGACAGGCCAGTCCGGGTTTTCAGTACGAAACACACGCGCACACACACACACACACGCATCAAGCTCAAGTAGTGTCAACTGTGACAAGCTCACTCTTTCTTATTCCCTGGCCTTGCCATGGAAGGACAAACACTTATTCCATCTAGCTGTATACCTTATATTTACGTACCCATGTTCTTTTGATAGGTGTATATATCAATGTATATACATACACTGCTTTTTCACTTAACGGCCACACCCGCCGCTCAACAGCTGGGCGACTTTGTGTTTCTTTTGCAGGCTTGCTGAAGAAACCAAGCTCAAGAGATCAGCAAAGCATCTGGTTGCGGCGCAAGTCCTTTTGCGCTTTGAGAGTTCCATTTCACACCTGCGAATACATGGGATGGCTGCTTGCAAGCGGCCGAAAGTGCCTCTTTCGCGAGGACTCTGTTCTGAAGCTTCGCTATTGGCGAATCATGATTCTGCCAGATTTGTTTCGTGAATCCGTGTTTCCATATTTCGAGCGGGCATGGGGTTCTCCGCCGAGGTATATCACCTTCATTGTGTTTGCCGCCAGAGCCTCAGGAGTTGAAGCGGGACCCCTTGTGGGTTTCAAGCAGGAAATCGGAGGCAAAACAAGAGGTCTATGAGTTCATGTTAGGAATGACAAAAAATCAGATGGGTACAGCTCAGTAGCGGACTTCCTTCGAAACTTGCTCATTCGTTATACCTGTGCTAATTGTAGTAGACCTGTGAAGTTGCAGTTCTTTGTATTTTGCAAAACAACATGTGAAACAACTGGAATTCAAACGGAACGCCACTAGGAAGCGGAAGCAATTTCGGAATAGTACCAACAGTCGACACCATGTTTTCTTTAATTTGGCCTTGGAGACCTGTGGATGAACAAAATCCATTTCGCACCACCTAAGACACCCTGGTGTCTGATGATTCCCTTGTAAATACCAACAAGCAGCGGTTTCAACCATGGTTTCAAAGCGGTGCGAAATAAATTTCGTCCATCCACAGTAGGAAACAGGACCCGAAGTTTGTTGGACGCGGAAAAACGCCCGCCCCTACGGTCAGGTGATCCGTGTGATCACGGCCATTTTCTTGCGCGAGACATTGGAAGCGGCCAACAATGACGCCGAGCTCATGGTCCCATGGTCCAGACATCAAACACCGTTTTTTTTTTTTTCTTTTTTTCTTCTGTTTTCCCCCTTTGCTTTTTTGTGGTCTTGTTTGTTTTTCCCTTGTGGCTTTGTGGTTTTTTTCCTGATCATTGTTTTGCTTTGTTTTGGTCCTCTTCTGACGTGTGCTGTGTGTTTCCTCGTTTGTTTTCGGTTTTGTTTGCGTTGATCCCATGAGCCTATGATCCAGTGGTCGCAGGGCGCTCATTCATTTGCTCTCCAGTTTTTGGTTGGTTGGTTCACCTGTTGCTTTTTGGTTTCCTCACAAAACCATGCCCTTGTCGAGTGTTTTGCTGTCGATCCAGGTGCAAGAAGGACTCCGGCGCAAGGCCACGTACATTCACAAGCTCGAAAGCACCTCGGCAATCGGGAAGCCAAGGGAAACCGCCATGTAACGGTCTCTTTGGTGCATTTTGCTTGGCTGTTAGGACTTTAACTGTTAGGCTGTTAGGCTGTTAGGCTGTTAGGCTGTTAGGCTGTTAGGACTAATGGGCTTTCCACTAAACCACTAAAAGTTAAACTTTTAGCAGGGGAGCAGAACAGCAACCGAGGTCTGATTTGAAGAATACCCACAATGTGCGGTTGGATGAGTTTTTGAATTTTGATGCGTTTGAGCTGGACTCCCATTTTGCAAAAAAAAGACACGGCTTATCTCAGAAGGCATGGGAACTGTGGCTCCCAAAGTGGGTGTTCCAATTTTTGGGATGAGTGAAGAGGGGACCAAAAGGACACCACCTGGATTTCTAACTTTGAGAAACTCCCATGTCGGTTTCACTCTCTCCATCAATGATGATAATGGACAGATTTGGTAGGTGTGCATCTTTTTTAGCGCACCACTGTTTGGGTCGGTTGAGAGGGAAACCACAGGGACGCCACCCATTTTGGGGTTTCAGGACACATGTTGGCCAGAACAAAAACGCTGATAGGAAGTCGCATCCTTTCATGAGGATGTTACATGCATGCCCGTAGTTAGGAGACAAACTCGGCAGAAACTTTGGATTTCTGAATGGAATGCCGGCAGCACCAAAACAAAAACTGGATTTCTGAATGGACTGCTGGCAGCACCTTTGTGGTCCGGATGGCGTGCGCTAGATGTCTCAAGGTCTCAAAGTGCCGAGGCATTTTCAATGCTGTGGATGAGAGCCAGGATGGCCTTCTCAGTGAGGAGGAGTTGTGTCTTGGTTTCATTCAGAAGGGGGCTGGGGGGCGAGGGAGGGGGAGCCCTAAATAAGGCCTTAGTAAGCCCTGAATAAGGCCTTAAAAAAGGGCTCCCTGCCCCTCCCCTCCCTCCCCAGCCCCCATGCGCCTTTGAATGCATCCCTGACTTGGGCAAACTTGAGCTACCGTAGCAGATGGCAAAATGACAATTCTCGGCGAAGATCTTGAAAGGCTCCTGGGGATTCCTGTGATCTTTGGCGCACTTTGAGCCCGAAAATTGGCGTGGGGTCCTCACAAACACGGTGCTGTGTTGTTGCTCGGATCCGCCTAGAACCACTTGCCACGTAAGGGCAGTGGGCGCCTTGGGTGTTTGCCAGGCCTTCGAGCGATAGCTTGAGAGAGTTGGTCTTGCTCTCCTGGGGCGGGGATCTTTTGACATATTCGTCAAATCAGGGAGACCCGCAATGGGTTCTACTTTTCCCTCCCAAATGGGGAAAACATAGAAAGGACCCGTGATGGATCGAACCAGCGTGGTGTAAGGCTGGTTTGAACCGCTGGTTGATGACATTTTTCCCCGTAGCATGGCGCCGACGAGCTCACACGATGGTGGGTAAACCAACCCACAATCTCTTTTACATCCGGTAACAAGGCGCCATTTTGGTGCGTTTTCTGAGCCACAGCCATATTAAGCCGCTTGAAATGTGGTCCAGGCAAAGGCTCAGGCGCGTTGCGCGGCTTCCCTGACCCATTTCTATGGAACGGGCGGATGCTGCGGCAGGGGCCCTTCAACCTTGCGCTTGTGCAGAAGCCAGCTGGGGTTTGATGGGTTTAGCGTGTGTGTTTTTGTTTCTGATTTTTAGGTGGAAGTCAGCGCTGCATCAAAGCTATCGAACCAGTGACACTCTTTGAGGTGTTCGTTTGTCCCAGTCTGATGCACCAGAGCAAACATGTTGCTTGTCTGGACTGTTGGCTTACTTTCCCTGGGCCTGGTTTGATCGTGGCATGTGCGCGCATTTGCGTTTGCTCCTTTTTGAGGAACGAATTGTTCAGAGACTCCCGAGTGATGACTTACCTGGAGACATTGGATATTGACGTGATGCAGTCTGAAGCTCTTTTCCACTTGCTGGCAAATGGCACCTTGGTTGCAATCGGAAGCCTGGCAACATGAAAATGCGAATCTTCATGGTTCTCGCTTCGCAACAAGTTAAGCGACTTGAGTGACAGCGAGTTCAAGCACCATCAACATGACTCAAACATGACTCTGTTGGGGCAATTCCTTAAGTTCGTTCCCTTGAGCATTAGCAGATTGTGCACCCAACGGCAAATGGTGTGCACGTGGTTTGCTTGCGGAATCTGTCAGATATGGGTATGAACATGAATCCCAGCTTTAGGTTTATCTCCAACTCTGCATTGAACCATTGAGTTGTGTACAACCAACCTGTATCCACCTCATGTCTAGGTATGGCACACGCCAGCTGCTTATCAATTGTTTGGCAGGGCACACGCGCAGACCACTGGCGAGCCAAGATGCAACAAGATGACTGTCAAGGTGTCTTGCCTTTCAATCGCAATATCTCCCCAGAAGTTAGAGAAAGCTGCTTCGAGGCACCACCAATGGCACTCATTGATTCTTACACGTTCGGCGATACTTGGATTCTACATGAATACATGAATACTGACGCACCTCGGCCTGGCACACCACATTCATCTAAATGGGAAATTTCTGTCAGAATCAGCTTGCACAGCGAGCTGGAAACAGTCCAAAGTCCATCTCAAAGTTTGGCGCTAGTTTCTGGGGTAGACTTAGGATACATTTTACATTTTACCAGTGACTCAAAGTGGCGCAAACAATAAAATATACATTTTATAGCTGGACCTAACTCTAATCATGGTTTGTTTTCTTGGACAGGCTTCAAAGACAATCACGGAGAGCTTCTAGCGCATTGACCAGGCTTGTTTGAACTGATGTCACCCTTCTCAGCGCAAGCTGCGAGATACCTCACTGCCGATTTTTCTGGAATGGGGCAGGAGAAGAGTTACATGACCAGATTCGATTCCGTTGTGACCTGCAAGGATGGATTCTGATTAGACCGGCGGCTGGCCTTGCTTCACCTATTTGACATCAAATTCCGCCCCGGATTCCTGTGACCTGACCCAGCCATTGCTCAGCTTTGGACCCACATCTCTGTTGACACCTCGGTCTCCCAGGGGCCGGTCAGATCACCTGCGCCGATTTCATCGATGGCATCTTGCGTTGCAAGGGCCCAGCGAGAGCGATCGACCAGCGCCATGGCTCAATTTCTGATTTGCTTTGTCTTTCCTTTTGTGGGCCCTGTCGAACCCCCCGACCCCCTCTCCATTTCAATCAAGAGGCTGTGGGGTAGACATGGTAGACGGAATATGCAACAACATTTGAATACATGTTTTGCTGTATACTTGTCATTTTTTGGGTGGGGGGGGCGGGCTTGCGGGAAGCACCTCACCCTACGGAACAGGGGCAGGCAGCCAAAGACTTGTGAGGTTGACCTCCTCTCACTTTTTGGCTTCGTTGGCTTATAGCTTCGTTGACTTACCAAGCTTTCTAAGGGTGAGAGTACATTCCCCCTTTTGGGGAGAGGGGGAAGGCCTTCGGGTTCATTTGCCCAGGGGGTATATAAAAGGGGTACGCCCAGGTTATGTAAAAGGGGTACGTACAAGCAGCCCTGGAAGCTTACTTTCGAAGGGTTTTCACATGTACTCTACGCTCGTCATACAATCCCTTGTTTTCCTCGTGGAGTTCGAATACACGTGGTATAGGGTGATAGCTTAGTCCGTGGAGTTCGCTTTTGCTTGGGACCGGGTTCGTTGTGCATGATGTGTTGAACCTATCTCTCTTTTCTTGTGTATGTTATGTGCTGGTCTTTGAGTCCTTGACACAGAGTCAAGAGAATGTAGGATCACGACTGGTCCGCACTATTAACCACTTTTGGACCATATTTGATCCTTATAAAGAAAGTGTAGTTTAGACGGTACAGGTCCTCGTTCCCCACCTATGCAGTGCGTGGTGTTTTGTGTATTGAGTTGCTTCTTGCTTATGATTGAATCCAGATTGCAACATCCTACTTCATGAACCGCGTCAAGCAAGCTTCAGCACTCTGAGCACGTGTACCGGACAAGGCAAGACATAGCCATTACTTCTTGATTGCGCTTCTTTCACCTTTTAAAGCATGAATACAGGAAAGCTACAAAAAACATGGACGTCTTCGCTCCCCAGAAAACTGATTGCGGCAGGGCAATGTGCTCACTACGGGCTGCTTCACCAAAGTCAAAGAGAGACATTGGGGTAATCTTCCACTTGCTTAAGAATATTTTTATTTTCCCCTGTTGGTTTTCAAGGGATTCTATCACTACTGGACATATGTTTTTGTTTTTTTTTTCCCAGGGGGCTTAAGCAAATGGCAGTAATTCAGTAGGGCCGGGGGTTTGCTGTTCAGTGGCTGCAAGTACCGTCTAGGTCCTCCAGTAGTGCCCTTTGACCGTTTCTTTTTTGGGGGAGGGTTCCCCCAGTAAAATAGACTACAAAAAAAAGGGTACCCTTATTCTAACCTTTCTATTGGAGGACTTAGACACAGTTGGGCAACAACGGATTGGGAAGATGTTGCTTTCGCACATTCATCTTTTTCTCCGCACTGATTTCCACAGTTTTGCCGCAGCAAGGTAGCCAACGGAGAGAGACGCATCTCAGCGATTTGTTTCTTGCCTTCCAAGGATTTTGATGCAGAAGGATGTTCGACATCTCTCCTCCACGGTGCAGCCACCCGGCCAAGATGCTTCTATTGTCTAAGGGTCCGACCCGAGGATGTAGGTTTCGTTTAGCCCCCAATCTAGGGTTTGACTCCTTGTCCATTCTTTTCAACCACCGGCTTTTCAATAACTAGCTGTTTCCCCACTTTTTTTAGATGGTTTCCTGAAAAGAAGGATCCTGGAAAGAATGGGGGAAGCTTCACCTAGACCAAGGGATATTACATTCCCCAAGGAATAGGTTTTGCTCTACCCAGAAAGGTGAAGCATAGTTGTGAATGCATGCAAGGCGAGCAAAACCAAGGGTACCAAACCCAAAAAATGGCCGAGATGGGGATGGGACGACCCGAGAACAAAGGCCCGGATCCTTCAGATTTTGAGTCCTCTTCGTGGAGGGGGTTGGAATTCCTTTGTGAATCATGTGTTGAGGGAAATGGGTATAACCCTCTTGGTTTGACACGGAGATCAACAGGAAAACCACCATGTTTGGGGATCTCCCAAGAAAAGGCGCACGCGTATTTTATGAAGCATTTTCATGGCGACACTACAGAGAGAACCCGCCAGAACCCCAAGCAGCTTGGTGATGTCCAAGCTACTCGCAGAAACGTCAAAACCACAGCTCGGTAAAGTTTCCGGTAACGAGATAACAAAGAAGGTCTCCAGAAAAAAACGGTCAATTAAACTGTGAAGAGGGCCTTCTTACAACCTCTTTGCGTCTTGCGGTTTCAAGGCAGCCACATTGCGTTGACGTGTTTGGCGCTGAAGGTACCTCACCGACGCGCTGGAGAAATCCAAGGTTATCCCCAAAAGAGATTCTCTCAAGCCGAAAATCAAGAAGAGCAGACGCTCTCGGATTGATGATGAGCTTGTGCCGCTTGCCTGTCACCATTATACGGGTTGCGGGAGGGGTCCGTGGTCTTTTCCATCGAACTTGCATATCTTTTTCATGAGATGTCTTGAAGTGTATCGATTTGACTCTTGCGTGTGCATTTCTCGCATGGCTGGGGTAAATGATAACCTAGATAGCCAAGCTGCTGTTTTTTGCAGACACTGTACCCTAAAAACAGTCACGGTTGCGAGAGAAGCAGCCACTGGCGAGGAAGGTTTCAAGTCGAAGAGCCGACATGTCTCTCATGTCA
>CAUJNA010003694.1:890000-1082500 GCA_963377175.1 Effrenium voratum | reverse complement strand
CCATCGATTGAGTTTTCGCCTAGGTCTTGGGCGCTTTGGAACGACTTGGATGCCCGAAAGTTGAACGTAACTACTGGCTCGTTGTAGTTGATGAAGCGTTGCTGTAGCGGCATGTCGGGGTGGAGCATGTTGAGCCCTAGATGTCAAAGGTGGACGTTTAGACACTTGAGAGACAGCGTCCGTGATGCTACATGACGACATTGTCACACTTGAAAGACACCATTTTCTGATTGAAGCAATGTTGCCACACTGACATTTGAGAAAGAACATCTTCTGAGTTTTGAGGGCTCAAGATGCCTCGTCATGTTTGAATGCGCAACAAGGAAGACAACGAGACCCCGCCCCCCCCACCACCCCCCGCCCGACACTGGAAAGCACGAGATGACCCCCTTCCCCCACCAGCAAAAGGAATAGAACGAACAGATGAAAATAGGAAGGCTACTACTACTAGCATTTCCACTGCCACTCCTCCTACTACTACTACTACTACTACTACTACTACTATTACTACTACTACTACTACTACTTCGACTACCACTACCACTACCACTACTATTGCTGCTGCGGCTGCAGCTACTGCTACTGGCACTGCCACTGCTACTGCGACTGCCGACCGCTGCTGCTACAACTTCTGCTACCCCTACTACAACTACTACTGCTACTACTACTTCTCCTGCTGGCTGCAAGCATCACGCAACACACAACATCGTTCAAAGCAACAATGAGCAGCAATCAAGCAAGGAAGCAGCAAACCGCAATGCGCAAGAAAAATGCTGATAACAAAACGTACACGCGGCGAACAACAGCCAGCACGCAATCACTGAACAAACGTTCGAACGAGCCAACCATCCAACCAACCAACCAACCAACGAGCCTGCTGACCCACCCACCGACCCACCCACCGACCCACCCACCCACCCCACCCCTCACAAACCTACGCACCAATGAACAACAAATAAACAAGCAGACCAGGAATTAGCCAGACAGACAGACGGACGCACAGACAGACACACAGACAGAAGCACAGACAGACAGACAGACAGACAGACAGACAGACAGACAGACAGACAGACAGACAGACAGACAGACAGACAGACAGACAGACAGACAGACAGACAGACAGACAGACAGACAGACAGACAGACAGACAGACAGACAGACAGACAGACAGACAGACAGACAGACAGACAGACAGACAGACAAACAATCGAAACACGCTGCCAAACAAACAGCTGCAACTCAACCAGCTAGAATCAAGCGCAACACGCAAGCAATCAGACAATCAAACGCAAAATGAACAAACAGAAACAACAAACCAAGCAATCGCAGACAAGCAACAATCAACCACAAGCTT
Organism: Effrenium voratum; assembly: GCA_963377175.1. Lineage (NCBI taxonomy): Eukaryota > Dinophyceae > Suessiales > Symbiodiniaceae > Effrenium > Effrenium voratum. The sequence continues at coordinate 1,081,146 of CAUJNA010003694.1, read as the reverse complement.
GCAGACCGACATGTATAAAAAAAAAAAAAAAACATCAGGGAAAACTACAGAGATAAAGAAAGAAGTAGAACTATAGAAAGAAAGACATAAAGAAAGAAAGAGATAACAAAGAACAGAAGAAACATAGCAGGACATCATGACCACCTAGTTACATAAGTAAAGAGCAACTAATTACTACGACAAGGAGGAGCGACAAACTTAAGAAAGGCCGGGGGAGAAACCAGCAGGCAATAGCCAACGCATCCAACACACAGAGCCAAAGACAGAAACTGGGACCTCTGGATCTGCGGCCTCTTGACTTCGCCGGCTCTCCGACCCTGGCTCTGCGCCACGTGCCCCCCAAAAAAAATTGGCGCCCCTCAGACTGGGCCATCGCACGGTGCCCTGGGGAAGGCTTGGGGATGGGGGTGCAGACCCTCGAGCAGCCACGTAGCCACACACGCAAGCAATCAAACAAGCAACGCAACGAAGCAAATAAATATGACAAGTAAATGAACACAGAAAGAACCCTTTCTATCAAACAACATGCACCAAAGCAAGCGAACAAACCAAGTAAACACCAAAGCACAAAACAGTCAACCATATAAGTGGACAGACACACCAGTAAAGAATTCAAAAAGATGAACAACACACAAGCAAGCTATGCGACAAACAACAGACTAACAAACAGCAAGCAGCAGCCAACAAGCAACAAACGAAAGACAGCCAACACTCAGCAAGAAACACACCAGATTTGTCCAAAGTTTGTTTTGCCAAGAACGACATATCCCCCTCTTGCAACCATGCTTGTTAATGGACACGTGTTGTAGAGCCTTCTGTACCGGAGAATGACGCTCGGACAGAGATCGCCGGAATGGAGAACATCGCTCTTCTGGACCGAGAGGGCTCCGAAGCACCGTTGATCCCAAGCGGGTTAGACTTGGAGCAGGCAGTTCCCACAGGGGCAGTAGCTTGAGATCTTGACAGGGCAAACGCCCGGCATGATTGTGTATGCAGTTGGCAATGTCTGATCTTCACCAGTTGTCCAACTATTTTGCATTGGAAAGGACCTATCTGAATTCAGCTCTGAGAGATGCGAGTGAAATGCAAACACGCGTAGCAACCTGCAGAGGATGTGGGGCAGCTTGGCACGTGTTTCACTCCGTTGAAGGCTGTCCGGATTGAACCACCTACTTGTATTTCTCTTTCAAGACTGGGACTTGTCGCTACAGCAGGAAGAGTTTCCCGGCCCATGTGTCAAAAGACAGCAAAGGGAGTTGCATCACTCTGTGTTTTCGCTACCTTGTCAATCTTTGGCGCAGTAAAAGGAAACAAGGTCTGCGCTTTGGCTTTGCGCGGACATGCAATCAGCTTGGGATAGCTAGCTGCTTTGGCAGGGTCTTTTGAAGGATAAGTACACTTGGGCCGCTTAGTCAGTCGCCTTGACCGGCTGAAATGTTGCTGCCCGATGTACGATGTATGTTTTGACTAACTTTGCTTGAGGGGCGAGATTGCATTCGCAAACAACGGCTTGGCCGGACTCTGATCTCGTTCTTGTGCTCCGCTTCTATTCGGGGTGTATCACAGCGAATGAATTGAGTGACAGCCGAGCCACAGGGGAGAATCAAACTGGTCGCATGAAAATCAGTGCACCCCAACATGGCTGTGGTCAAAACTCTGTACCCCTGGTCTATTATCAAGATAGATGGCAAATGGATGTTCATCCACCCCAAAATGGAGCCATAGGTTTTGCCCCATGGCCACATCTGCCCCTTGGAATGCCTGCTCTATGCCTGGTGACATGGCAAACTCGCGCCCACGGGTCGGGCTGTGATCTCACTGGCACCGCATGCAAGATAACGCGATGGCGCGGCTTCGTTTCTTCCCACCAGCAGCGCTCCGCTTTGCCCTGGGTAGGCCTGAGCAGAAATGTAGCCTGGCATGGATCAAAACTTGGGACCTTTCAGCTATGCTTCATATGCTCTCCAAAGGATCCGAAGAGACCACCTGCAAAGGTCCCTAATTTTGACGCCCAGATCATCTTTGTTGGGATTAACCCGACTCTTCTCATGGTACTTCAGTTTTTCGTGCGCGTTTCACCCCCGTGCGACTGTGGTCGAATGGTTCAAAGCCTAGGGCCGCTCAGCTGGACCGCGCGAGGAAACGTCATTTGGTTCTGGGTCCAATCCTGGGACAAAGACACATTTCGATTTGCGCATTCTCTCTGTGAGTTGTTGATCTTCTTACAAAAAGATCCGCGTGGTCTCAGAATCCGCGCTGCGGTCAGTACCATGCCCGCAGGGAACCTTGTGGGGCATCGCCGGCTGAGATGATCGCCGTCAGCTGGGCACGAAAAGATGGGTGGGCCCTGGTGCTGGGTGAATGTTTGGTGAAGTCTTAACATGGTTGTTGTTGGGAAACATTTACATTGTCGCTTATTGTGGTTTAGTGGGACATTTCACTAAACTGCTAAATGTGTTTTTTAATCTCCTTCCAACGTCAACCATGTTAACTGGTCTTTGACTAAAAATGCTGAAAACGCAGAGGATGTTTGGATCCTAGGTTCAGGATAGCCAGTTGACCAACGTAAGGTTGACCCTGGATGAACCAACTTGGCGGATTGGTAGGGATGCCCTGTTTCGGTGCCCCATTTTGTTTTTTATATAGTAGTTGATGGGCTCAGCCAAGAGCACATGTGCAATTTGCTTTTGCATGTTCCAGTGCACGAGTGGAGGGAGCTTTGGGACTGGCATGTACAATGCTATTAGGGAGGGGCAGGTCAGATCGTCCTTGTTGACGCAAACATCGTATCAGTTTGGTGCTGGCATTGATGCATTCACATGACTCACTGCTTATAACAGCATACCTTCGACAACCCAATCAATCAGGAGCCGATCAAAGGACAGCTCAAAAGAAGCCCTACGTTCAGCAAGAATTGGGAGTGATGTGGTAGTCCCTTCCTTTCATGCACGCTATAGATGCCGGCAAAGGTTTTAACACGTAGGCACATCAGCTGTGATTCGTGTGACCTGCGAATTGAGAACGGCCTTGTTCTGGGGGACGTACTGCCATTGGCTCCAGATGGGCATGCGTGGCTTCGGTGATTCATTGTTCTGCTTTTTGAACTGAGCCGTTTAGCCACGTCTTTGAGGATGTGACAACTCCGGCTTTGCAGTAAAATCGCCTGATCTGACCAACTTCCCAGAGCATAAGTTCCGAATGCTAAACCGCGACGTATCCACGAACATTTGTTTGCGTCGTATCGATTGAGGCGCCAGGACCTGTTGATGAACGCCATCGCACAGGAGTTGGCGGATGGCGTCACCGGCTGGCTGGGATACCCATGCGCGGAAAAAATCCAGGCGTTTGCTTCGCGGAAGCGAGGGGCGAAGAGCCAATTAGGGAAACGGCGGAAGTGGAGATGCTGTGGATGGACCAAATCCTGTACCGGTTGGTAGGTAGTTTAGCCCATTCTTGGCATGTTTCTGCCCTTCCACAGTATGGTGTGATTTTCCCAGCCCCATTTCGTACTATCATTTGGGGCTGCGTCTCATCTCCACTTCCCCCACATCCCCACTAATTTGCGTTCCCAAGTGGCGAGCCCAGTAACCACAAAAGAACCCAAGGAGAGTGATGGGAAGATGGGCTTGCCAGTGTTGCAAAGCAAGCGCACCTAAGTAGTTCTGGGGGCTTGCGTTTTTATTCTCATGACCCATGCTAATACCATAGTCTATAATACTGTACTTGTTTGATCTGAGCAGGTGATGAACATATATAATATGAAGCAGTTTTCAGATGTGCCGCAACGTGGAAGAATAGATTCAACAGCGCGCAACGCAGCATTGGTGCAGTTATCTTGGCGTGTTGTTGCAGGTGCTAGCGAAGATAAGCCCGCGAGGCAGGCAATGTCTAGTCGGGTTGTCCCGTGTCCTTTTGGACATGGATGTTTGATCAAGTTTGGAACCATAGGTGTCCTTCTTGGATTAGTTTGGTTAAACATGGATGGCACTGGTTTAGATTGGTTTTAGTCCATTTTCATTGGAACCATTATCTGGAACCCGCTGCCTCCAAATCAAAGCGATAGGACTGTGTTTCTCGCTGTTCAAAGTCGCCGTTTGGGGGTAGTGGAAACCATGTTGCGGCTGCGGAGTGCATTCAAAGGCTGCATTGCGAGGTCGCAGCAGAACTTGGCGAATATCCTTTGGGCCTTCGCCAAGGTTGCAGCTCAGCTTGGGCCCCAAAGTTTCGGGCCCGAGAAAAGTGACGGGCACGAGTAGTGCCCTTCTCTCCCCCTTTCTCGGGGGAGATTCGGTTCCCCCTCTCTACTGGACCGAACTTGTTTCCCAAGGTGCTTTTGTGAATCTCGGCTTGGCTTCCCCAAGACGTTCGTTGCTTGGTGTTCCCGAGTGGTTTCATCGTGTCTGGGGTGTTCCCGAGTGGTTTGGTGGTGAAATGTCTGAATGCGAGCTGTCAAGCACACAAAACATCAGGCCCTGGATGAACAATTATGCAATTCGACACAACTTGTCCGATAGCTTCCAGGGACGCAAGCAGGCGTAGCACTTTGGAGATGCCATTGCCGAAGCCGTGGCAGGCGCAGCACTCTGTGCATCTGGGCGTATTTTCTGTGGCAGGGGCAGCATTTGGCAGCTGTCTAAAGGGACAGGATGTTGTCGCGTGCGCAGCTCGGGGCGCGCGAAATCGTGGCAGGCGTAGCACTTTGGAGACGCCATTGCCCAAATCGTGGCAGGCGCAGCACTCTGTGCATCTGGGTTCATTTTGTGTGGCAGGGGCAGCATTTGGCAGCTGTCTAATGGGACAGAATGTTGTCGCGCGCGCGGCTCGGGGCGCGGGAAATCGTGGCAGGCGTAGCACTTTGGACACGCCATTGCCCAAATCGTGGCAGGCGCAGCACTCTGTGCATCTGGGCGTATTTTGTGTGGCAGGGGCAGCATTTGCGCGCGGCTCGGGGCGCGCAAACTCGTGGCAGGCGTAGCGCTTTGGAGATGCCATTTGTTTGTGTGCCCACTCACTCAGTCACTCGCCCGCTCGCCCCTCACTCACTCACTCACCTCACCTCACCTCACCTCACCTCACCTCACCTCACCTCACCTCACCTCACCTCACCTCACTCACCTCACTCACCTCACTCACCTCACTCACCTCACTCACCTCACTCACCTCACTCACCTCACTCACCGCCTCCCTCACCTCACTCACTCCACTCACTCTCACTCACCTCACTCACCTCACTCACCTCACTCACCTCACTCACCTCACTCACCTCACTCACCTCACTCACCTCACTCACACTCACTCACCTCACTCACCTCACTCACCTCACTCACCTCACTCACCTCACTCACCTCACTCACCTCACTCACCTCACTCACCTCACTCACCTCACTCACCTCACTCACCTCACTCACCTCACTCACCTCACTCACCTCACTCACCTCACTCACCTGACTCACCTCACTCACCTCACTCACCTCACTCACCTCACTCACCTCACTCACCTCACTCACCTCACTCACCTCACTCACCTCACCCACCTCACTCACCTCACTCACCTCACTCACCTCACTCACCTCACTCACCTCACTCACCTCACTCACCTCACTCACCTCACTCACCTCACTCACCTCACTCACTGACTCACCTCACTGACCTCACTGACCTCACTCACCTCACGCACCTCACTCACCACACTCACCTCACTCACCTCACTCACCTCACTCACATCTCATCACCTCACTCATCACTCACTCACCTCACTCACCTCACTCACCTCACTCACCTCACTCACCTCACTCACTCACTCACTCACCTCACTCACCTCACCTCACCTCACTCACCACCTCACTCACCTCACTCACTCACTCACTCACCTCACTCACCTCACCACCCTCACCCACCTCACTCACCTCACTCACCCACTCACCTCACTCAACTCCCTCACCAGCACCCACACCCCACTCACCTCAACCACCTCACTCACCCTCACTCACCCACCCTAATAAGTACACTCGCTGTTCACCTCACTCACTCACTCACTCACTCACTCACTCACTCACTCACTCACTCACTCACTCACTCACTCACTCACTCACTCACTCACTCACTCACTCACTCACTCACTCACTCACTCAACTCACTCACTCACTCAACTCACTCACTCACTCAACTCACTCACTCACTCAACTCACTCACTCACTCAACTCACTCACTCACTCAACTCACTCACTCACTCACTCACTCACTCACTCACTCACTCACTCACTCACTCACTCACTCACTCACTCACTCACTCACTCACTCACTCACTCACTACTCACTCACTCACTCACTCACTCACTCACTCACTCACTCACTCACTCACTCACTCACTCACTCAACTCACTCACTCACTCACTCACTCACTCACTCACTCACTCACTCACTCACTCACTCACTCACTCACTCACTCACTCACTCACTCACTCACTCACTCACTTCACTCACCACTCACTCACTCACCACTCACTCACTCACTCACTCACTCACTCACTCACTCACTCACTCACTCACTCACTCACTCACTCACTCACTCACTCACTCACTCACTCACTCCAACTCACTCACTCACTCACTCACTCACTCACTCACTCACTCACTCACTCACTCACTCACTCACTCACTCACTCACTCACTCACTCACTCACTCACTCACTCACTTCACTCACTCACTCACTCACTCTCACTCACTCACTCACTCACTCACTCACTCACTCACTCACTCACTCACTCACTCACTCACTCACTCACTCCATCACTCCACTCACTCACTCACTCACTCACTCACTCACTCACTCACTCACTCACTCACTCACTCACTCACTCACTCACTCACTCACTCACTCACTCACTCACTCACTCACTCACTCACTCACTCACTCACTCACTCACTCACTCACTCACTCTCACTCACTCACTTACTCTCACTCACTCACTCACTCACTCACTCACCAACTCACTGACTGACTCACTCACTCACTCACTCACTCACTCACTCACTCACTCACTCACTCACTCACTCACTCACTCACTCACTCACTCACTCACTCACTCACTCACTCACTCACTCACTCACTCACTCAGTGTGTTTATGCGGCCGGGGCAGCGTTTGGCAGCTGTCTAAAGGGACAGGATGTTGTCGCGCGCGCGGCTGGGGGCACGCAAAATAGTGGCAAGCGTAGGAGTCCGGTCCTTTAATTTTCTCTTCGCTTGATGACTGGACAGCGTTGTTGCTATCTGACGCTTGGATTGGCGGCTCGCGAGCGTAGAGGCCAGTACTAGTATGCCACATGTCTGTTTGCTTTCAAGGTCGTTTGCTTTTGACATTTGCCAGCTTTTAGTGAAAAGGCCAATAAGACTCGGGCTCCAACCCCGCCGCCCACTCACTCACTCACTCACTCACTCACTCACTCACTCACTCACTCACTCACTCACTCACCCACCCACTGACTCACTCACTCACTCACTCACTCACTCACTCACTCACTCACTCACTCACTCACTCACTCACTCACTCACTCACTCACTCACTCACTCACTCACTCACTCACTCACTCACTCACTCACTCACGCACGCACGCACGCACGCACTCACTCACTCACTCACTCACTCACTCACTCACTCACTCACTCACTCACTCACTCACTCACTCACTCACTCACTCACTCACTCACTCATTGACACACTCACTCATTGACACACTTACCCACTCACGCGTTTCTTAATAGACATGTGGGGTGACCTGATCCTTTAATTTTGTGTGTGTGGGGGTGTTTGAGTGCGTGTGTGTGTGCGTGTCTGTGTGTGTGTGTGTGTGTCGTGACAAGTGATGTTTAGATCAACCAGAAAGGCCATAGATTCCCGAACTACAGACAAGTGGCAACTCACCCTTGAAATTACTGAGGAGCGCAAACGGAAGCAGTGTGTAGGCTGCATAATTGGTAAGGCCACAGGCCGTTTCGGGGAAACCTAATTGGCCCACCCGTCAAATGCAAGGTTGTGGGATCAAGGGGTTTATCCCCACTTCTGTGATACAAGGGAATCTCCCCCTGTATATCGGTGGTTTGTCTTTGGGAAGCCCTTTAGGTTGTCTGTGGACAAACGAAATCCTGCACCACTTTGAAACCATGGGAAAGGGATCATCGTTCCAGGGTTTCTTAGGTGAAGCAGGATTTCGTCCATCCACAGTATCACAGAAGTTGTCATCGCAGCCCTGGCCAAATGCTGGTTTTCTCCGAAGGCCACCCGCCAGAGCTGCGCAAGCCGTGGCGGAAGATGCGCTGCATTCCATGCAGGCGCAGCCTCTTGGAGTTTTGCAGTGTTCAAATCTAGGACCCTAGGATGTGTTTGCGAAGGGGTGGGTGGACACACCCAAATTCAGCACCAAATGATGAAGAGTACTGGGATGAGCCACCTACCAGCTGGTGCGAAGTGGATTCTGTCCATCCACAGTTGCGTTTACAGCAGAGTCAGCTTGCTTTGTGTTACAACATGGTTCTAAACATGCGAAAAACATGTTGCCTGGGGACCCACCAGTTGTGCCAAGATTCCTGATGGCACGAAGACAGACACAGATTGTCAGATTCGATCGTGTTGTGTGGCTTCTTGTCCAACTTGTGCCCCACAGGAAACAGCGGCTCCTGCTATGAAACTGTCGTAGAAGCAAAAACTGGGTTAGGGGTACGTTATGGGGCTGGTAATGGAAACTTGCCGAGGCTACGTACATTGACCATTGAACTGGGTCCTCAACATGAATATTGCCAGGGGTTCTAAGTTTCGTGTGGGGTGCGCCATTCAGATGCTAAATGTCACGTGAACAGAACCAGTTGATTTTAATTTATGGTCATTGACCCATGCGCAAAGAGGCAGAAACCTCTCGTTTTTCCCAAAACCCAATGTTGGCCCAGCACTGATCGCCAACCGCCAACCGCCGGTCTCGCAAGCGAGACCGCCAACCGCCGGTCTCGCAAGCGGTCGGTCCAAAGCGGTCGGTCTTGCGGTCGTGGTCGAAAGCCCCCCAGTAGCGCCCTTCTCTCCCCAACTTTTTGGTTGGGAGGGGTTCCCCTACTAAAATAGCCTTCCTGCAAAAAGTTGGGTACCAACTTCTACCCTCTCAAATCTGGAGGACCCGGCCGGCAGTGGTCTCAAGCGTCTCAAGCATCTCCAGCGGTCGGTCGAACGTCTCGCGGTCGTCGGTAGCGAGGCCTGGAGCGCGCTGAACATCGCCAACCTCAGCTGGGCCTTCGCGAAGCTGCAGCTGCGCCACCCGCGGCTCTTCGATGCCGCGGCGCCTCGAGTTTATTATTATTATTATTACTACTATCATTTGTATTATTTTTATCAGTACTATTATTATTATTATTATCATCATTATTATTATGTCTTTTTGCGCGCGTGTGTGTGCGTGAATGTGTGTGTGTGTGTGAATGTGTGTGTGTGTGTGAATGTGTGTGTGTGTGAATGTGTGTGAATGTGTGTGTGTGTGTGTGTGGGTGCGTGCGTGCGTGCGTGCGTGCGTGCGTGCGTGCGTGCGTGCGTGCGTGCGTGCGTGCGTGCGGCGGCGGGCGGGCGGGCGGGCGGGCGGGCGTGCGTGTGTGTGTGTGTGTGTGGGTGTGTGTGTGTGGGTGCGTGTGTGTGTGTGTGTGTGTGTGTTTGTGTTTTGTGTTTTGTGTGTGTGTGTGTTATTTATCCTTGTTTTTTCTCTTTTTTTGCTTTCCGAAGGGATGGGTTTGGGGGGCAAAAGGAGTTTTTGTGGACCTAACTGAAGAAATGACAAGTACTCACTACATTTTTCAGAATCAAAGGGATTAGTTTTCATGGTTGGCGAGGGCTGAGGTAGGTTTGGGCAGATTTTGCAAGATGGTGGTGGTTTGAAGTGGTTTCCCTTGTGTAGTGGCTCCCTACAGGTTAGGATCACCTCCCCATCTTGAACACGCCAGTTTGGAAGCTGGGTGCTGGAAGGTGTAACGTTTCTCATTGGGGATATCTCCACAAATTGGTTCTCTCTGCTTGGTACCAAATTGACCCATTATTTTTCGCTATGTCCTGCAAACGATATCACAAGGGTCTGTATAATATTCGCTGCACTTTTTCCCAGTAAGGACCAGCAAAGCACTTTGAGCAGTTTCATGGAAAGCCAAGGGCAGTCAAGAAGACGCAGCAAGGCGCAATGGTACGCAACAACAAAGATGAGTACCTCAGTCAGAGGTCCCTTGATTTTCCTAAACTGAAACGGGAGGCCTCCCAAAAATGGCAGCCGCGTTTCAGCCAAAAACGCTTTGCTGATGCCCTGAGGCTTGGTTTGCGACGGTGTTTGCTTGCGGGAGAGCTACGGGACGACGCAAGGGAATTGGACATTTCAGCAAAGCCGGGACCGTCTTCCTCTTTGTCGACTCAGACCCCTTGAGAGCTGGGAATTGTTGCTTGTGGCCAGTACCAAAAGCATCCAGAAGTGTCCAAACCGCATTACAGTCTTTGTCGCACCCTCTTGGTTCGTCTTTTTGGTTGGTACCTCTCTTGGCGTGAAGGGAATCCACAGGTGGCCACCCTTGGGGATCCCAAAACGAGACATAGCCACGGTCTGGCGACCTTAGGAACAAGAGTGCGAGCAGAAGCTTCGGCACTTCTCCCCGCAGAACTTGGTGAACATGGCCTGGGCCTTTGCCAAGGCCAAACCCGAAGCCCGTTCAGAACCCTCGAACCCTCGACTCGCGGTTTGGGGGGCCGACTAGTTGCACCGTGCAAGCAGATATGTGGGAAAGAAGATGGGATGGCCAGATCCAGATGGGTCGTTGAAGTTTTGCCATTTAGTTTTTCACCCAACTGTAATAGTGAGATTTCTAGAATCATGATTCAGCTTGGTGTTGAAGTACTGCACAAGCTTACTCTATTTGTTCAGGCCATGTTACCGTTTGGTTCGGGGTCCATGACCTGCTCGGACGCCCAAACACCCGATGGGCGGGGGGACTGTTCCGGCACCCGTTTTTCGTTGTTTGACGTTGTCTGGCTCTGTTCATTTTTATTGCTACCGTGGATGGACAAAATCCTGCACCTTTGTTAGTAGTTACAGGGAATCATCATTCCAGGGTTTCTTAGATGGTGTAGGTTTTCGTCCACCCACAGTAGCACTAAAGTGGAGTTTGGCAATAGTTGTGGGGCAACTTTTGGCGGGAAGCAAAATGCCATCGAGTTGCCACGGACGAGGACACTGGACGGGTTGCTAAGCGGCCTGTTGTGTTGCAGTTGGTTACTCCCCGCAGATCAACATCCGTGCGGGGCTAACGCAGATTTTGAACCTGCCACTCGCATTATCTCGCATTTCAAGTGGAAACTCAGTTGCGGACACCCTCCAGAAACTTGTCCGTTTTCGCATCCAAACTTGTGTTTCGCGCTTTGTACCTACACGAATTACGTGACAGAAGCTTACCCATTTTCAAGCGCAGGTTGTTATGAGCATGCTGTGATTGTCATTGCCACCGTCTGGAGTAGAGAAACGCTGCCTCGATTCTCGGGTGGGGATGGTCGAAGAAGGAGGAGCTTAACTGTTGATCAATTTTCAATTGGCAGCAGCACTACATCCAAACAAAAACAAGCAGGCATAAAGTTATCCCTGCAAATGTGCATCCATGAGTTGGAGTCGAAGAAACTACAATGCCTAGGAGCCCGTGACAAATGCAAAGAATTATCCGCCACAGGGAAATAGACACGCGCCCCAATCCCATCACAGATGCTTGTGGACGGGCCGATGTTACCCCCGTCCAACACCAACCCGCAAGTATAAACATGCCATCCTGGCATCCTTTCCTTTTGGGGGAATCCCCAAAAGAAGTTGCTTCATGTAAAGGGAAGCCAGCGGAAAACCGTAAGGTGTTGCCCTATTTTGAGATAGGTGTGCCCCAATTCTCTAGGAACCCCCCGTGTTCGTATCAGCCCTACTATTGCACGGGTTTCAAGTAGACGACCCACTTTTGAAAAGGGATTCGAACGCCCAAATCTCTGAACCGCAGCTGATTGTACTTTCCTCTTTTGAAAGAGGCTTACTTCAGGTAACTGATAGTTTACGATGTGTGTGTGTGTGTCATTCGCGCATTGATTACTTAGAGGTATGAAAGCCCTGTTGCAAGTCGGACTCCAGGGATTTTCTGTCTAGCAGTTGTCCAGCAAGCGTCGAAGTTTTTACCGGTGTGTTTTTCAAGACTTTCATGGTCTTGACAAGTCCCCTTCTCCACTTCGGTGATGTTCGAAGGGATTTTCCAAGCACGACACCGCATAGCGCTATCCTTGTAAGGGTTGCAGGTTCCCTTGAACTGGGCATGCCATGTGAGCCAAATGAGACCGACCCCCCACATTCGGGTGCTGTTCCTTTTGGTTTTCCGAAAAAGCAAACACGCAAGGAGCCAAAAAAGGGAGCCCGACAAGAGAAAGAAGCGCACACCCAAAAAACAAGCCCAAAGGGCCCCCCCTTCAAAACACACACACACACACCAAACAAGTTCGGTAGTGTAGCAGTGTTTCTTTTTGTTTTCCGATTTTCTTTTTGAACAAACACAACGACCCCAAAAAAGGGGGCCCCAACAAAGAAGCACCCACACAAAAAAAGTACTCCACGTGGACGTCCCAATTCTCGCCAGGTGTCCCTGGCACGGCGCCGCTTCTTCGAGCTCCTGGGCCGCCGGGGGGCGGAGCTGGCGGGGGACTTCAACGGTCAGAACTGCTCCAACGCGGCGCCCCGGCCAGCAGAAGCGCGAGCGGAAGCGCGAGCGGAAGCGAGATGGGAGGACATGGGAGATGGGAGCCTAGGGATTAGGGTTTTTGCGACTCTGTGAAGGTTAGGTTCCTTGGGGAAGGGAAAGTTGTGCAAGCTATGATGGTTGGGGAACTGGTGTAGTTTAGCCTGTCGTTGCTGGTTTCAGTTTGGGTGAACACTGATGGATGCAGCTGGTTGTAATCATTTATCCAGGGCCATCTATGTCGCAACGTTGAACATCTAGGAGTATGGCAGCTTTGTCAAAACGGGGAATCCTTTGGGCAAATCATACCGACGTGAAACAACAATACAATGAAGGCTAAGGCATTGCACTTAATAAATTTCACCAGCTTATGTTGGTACCATTGTCAAGCACGTCCATGTTCAAGATATCACACAATGTGTTGCATGCATTTGAGGGTGCGTAAGAGGGGATCTTCGCCATGAAGCAATGCAGAAAAACACGCACGCGCACACACACACATATCCACACCCACACGGACCCACACATCCACACCCACACACCCACACCCACACACCCACACACCCACACATCCACACCCACACACACACCACACCCACAGACACACACACACACACACATCCACACATCTTCAATGTAAGTTTGTGATGCAAGGGTTGTTATGTCTCAACATGAAGCCCCCTTTGGATCGCATGACGGGCCGCCGACTTTCCGCTCCGCCTCTTCAATTGGCTCAGGTCTGGGCTTTTGCTTCGGTGTCCTTTGTCAGCCAGGAGGGGCTTCTCTCTTCGTTCCTGTGGGCAAAAATCCGCTTCGCAGGAGTGGTCCATCAACCATTGTTTATTGGTTATAGGGGTTCGTTCATCCATGTGCTCCTTTTGTCATATCATCCAATTTACAAGTTTTGTTCCAAGGAATTTATGGGAGTCATTCTATCATTTCCGTTTGTCTTCAGTGCGAGAATTTGCACCTTGGAAATCGGACCGGAAGATGGGTGGAGGCTGTCCATTGCGCTGCCTGGCGTCAGACTGAATCGCTTTGGGCGTTTTTCTTTCGATCAACCACGTGTTTCCAGGTGGTTGAGTTGCAAGGGCCGAACACATGTAGGAGCTTCAACAAGTATTTACACTTACCTCTCAAAAACACAACTTTTCGTAACTTCTTGGGCAACATGGGCCATATGTCTTCAAAAAGATGAGAACTTCCCCAGGTTGCGCAGGTTGAGTTTTCAGGGGTAAGTCAACCCATGCCAACCTTTACCCTTCGGAAGCTCTGGGAACAGAAGCCCTGGGAAGAGTCTCGGCGTGCCAATCGAACGGTCTTTGTTTGAAGCCAATCGAACGTGATCGGAGAGAAGAAGTGTTCCACCGCAGGTTGCCGCTTGTTGTGGTTGTTTCACATTCATTTTTTTAAAATTTATGTGGAATCACCAGGTGGAGGTTGCCAGGCGCATGATCTGCTGTAGGACTGCAAATTGCACGTGTTGCGCAGATGTGTTGAACCCATGGGGGCCTTTATAGTCCAATTGTACTCGCCTGCCATCCGAACAGCACTTCATATTTCATACCTTGCCTACAGTTTGAACAAGCAGGTTCCAGGCCAAGCTTCGCCAACAGGCCACGGTCTTGTGTGTTTCAAACATTCACCGTGCACTGTTTCGGCTTGGGGTGGCGATAGTGATTATCCACCAACAGAGACATAAAAATAGATGGCACAATTCGGCAAAGGGAAGGACTAAACTATATAGTGGAATTCCGCCACCCACTGTCACCCAACTGTGAACTATGCAGCCTCGGAGGGGCCCAGCAGCTAGTGTTTCAGGGAGTGCTGGTCTGCCTTTGTTCTCTTGGTACAAGCTCTCATGGGTGCTTGCTCGCTTCAAAATTCCCTTTCTGGCCGCCGTTGGTTACACATGGATTCCTGAACCTTGCAAGCCAAGATAAGCCAGGTTGGAGGTTCAGACTTCTCTGTAAATGGGCGATGTTTAAAGGGGAACTGGCCCCTGATCCACCCCACAAACACTTGGGCGCAATGCACCATACTTAGAAGGACATCCACTGACATCCCCATTTTCTCACTCCCTGAGTTCCTGGACTTTCTTTTTGAGAAGACCATCTTAGTGCCAAGCAACAAGCTAGGTTACTTTTGGGTTCCCATCCACTCGATCGGAAGCTTTCTTGGGTTTGAAGGGGACAGCACCTGGGGACACGTTGTTTGAAGTTGAGCATTGTCTTGGTTCCACGAGGTAGATCCCCATTTGGCCATACCCGCGGTGAACGGGACCCAATCCAACCACTAAAACAGGTACTAAAATGGGTGGTGAATTCACCTACCAACCAAAATGGGATCCCAAAACGGTTTTGACAACCGCAGCCATATAAATATATACCTTCATATCTATATATATATATATTACCTAGAGTCTCCATGACCCTTAATGGTACCAAAACGGTTTTGACAACAACAGCCATTCTTGAGCGCAGTTGTTCAAAACCGACCTTTTGACCTTTTGGGTTTCCTGGTTTGCTCCATTTTTAGTGGAGGTCCCAAAAGGTTAACCTTTTATGTCCAGGTCCTTTGGGCAAGTGAGTCAGGCAACTTTCCATCAACCGCGTCAGGAGCTTTTGGACGCCACCTCCCGGCGCGCTGTGCATTTGGCCCCGGACTTGTGCGCCCAGGACAGAAACGACGAGATGCCAAAAAGGGGATATCCTGCAAAGTGGTGAAAGTAGCGTCTACCTTAAGATGTGGCTACTAGAGGGAGGGCTACCCTGAATCTATTTGAAACTAAGATGGCCATGGTTCAAAACCAATGGTACCATTTTGGGATAGGTGCACCACCCATTTTAGTCTGTTTTATTGGGGATTGGGATGTTCACTGGGGGCAGGGGTTTTTGATTCATGGCCAGCTAGAACAACTACGTTTGGGCAAGAGGAGATGACTAACTCAAATGATGGGATCAGGTCATCTACTTGCCAACTCTATCACGGAGCCTCAAAACGGGGTCCCCCAAAGGGAGCTCCTTTACAAATGATTTGTTTTCTTCGGTTCCATAGTGTGTCGGGGTGTAAACGCGGTTCACTCCGGGCTTCTCCAAAACCTCATAGAATTGTCTTTTGCGGCCCCATGCTACGCCCATGGAAAGCGTTCTGTAGACCCATGCAAACAGAAGTTCGGTTTTAGGCCCATGGTAGGTGACATGTTTGTACCTTCCCTGGGGTGCTTGCTTCTGTAACTGGAGGTTTCGGGTTCGGAAAACCAACCCAGTGGCAAAGCGCCTCCAAACCGCCAGTGTGCGTAAGTATGGTAGGCGAATCGCCTGGTTAGGAGTCGGTGTGAAAGTCATTGTAATATACTTGTGTATATAAACAAATAAATGTAATATATATATATATATATATATACATAAATTCATAGGAGTGTGTGTGAGTGTGTGGGTGGCATCATTGACGTTTATGCAGTGCGCATCGCCCAGTGCAGCAAATGCGTCAGAACAAGTGCGTGTTGAGTTGCCCATTATCGCCAGGATCTAGCGAATCTGTCCTGGGCCTTCGCAAAGTCGCTTGGCTATGATTTGCACAGCGGTCACATGGGCTGAATGCTGATTCTCACTTGCAGCGGCCTTCATTCAGGGCTGAAAATTGTGAAGGCTGAAGATTGACAATTCGGAGGACTCTGGTAATTGAATCCCAATCAGAAAGTTAAAGCCCGGGCAAATGCTTTAAAGCGCTTAAGAGCATTTCAGGGCTGAGTTTCTTGGATTGAAGGTTCAACAGTTGCAGTCCTGAGTCACCGAGAAGCTTCAGCCTTCAATCCAAAAGCGCATTAAGCGCGTTGAAAAATGCTTTTTGTGCACGCGCATGGACATCATGCACACAATAGTTCCCGCTCAAGTTTAGAATGTTTGTGACAAGTGGAAAGGGTGGACATGACTCACAAGTGCTGGAAGTACCATCGATTGTGCTTTGACTGCAGTGGTGTAAAAGTACAGACTGCTTTCTTATGTCAAGCCCTTGATGATGGCTACACGTTTTTGAAACTCCCTTTTAACATTGCCAAGGGCAATGATTCTGAGTTTGGTGGAAGTCTTTGCCCGTGCTAACACTTTGCCAGGATGACTCTCATACTTAACTGTCGTCCCGCATCCCCATGCTAAACGTTTTGTCTCAGAACCTGCACATATTTCGCCGGGATATTTCGCATATAAGAGTCTAGTTTGCTTATGTCGTGAGTCACCACGCAACTGCATTGTAAAGCCTTGACACTTGGGGGGAGGGCGCCCTAGAATACATAGGATATTATGTATATGTAGGGACAGAGCATCATTCGCAGTCAATTGGATCATGATGGAACCCCCAGCAAGGCAACAGAGCAAAGGGTGGAATCTGGCAATGCGTACTCCATGGTCAGAACCTTGACATAATTTGTCTCAACTAAGTCAACTTCAATCGCAAAGGCTTGCACAACTGTCTCGGGGTTTTCTTTATATATACCCTCCCACCTACCAATATGAACAATTTGACTGGAGGCCTTCAAACCGGACCTTAATTGTTCCTACATACAAACAAACATACATGCATGCATACATACATGCATACATACATGCATGCATGCATGCATGCATACATACAGACACATACACACATACACACATGCATGCATGCATACATGCAGACACACACACACATACACACACCTGCATGCATGCATGCATAACATACATATATACATATATACATATATATATATACATCCATACATCCATCCATCCATCCATCCATCCATCCATCCATCCATCCATCCATCCATCCATCCATCCATCCATCCATACATACATACATACATACATAAATACATACATACATACATACATACATACACACATACACGCAACATACGAGCATAACATTTATATGTATATATATTATGTGGCATATCTGCGAGACAGTTCTGGTTTGGTTTGGTTCTCCTTTCCATTTACGCCAGCAAGTCACTCGCTGGAAAAACGTCTAAGGCTGAGCCGGCGGGACGGGGCCCTGGAGGAGACCATCGCCTCGCAGGTGGTGCAGAAGGCGGGCAAACGGCGCTGCTATTTTTTCTTGGTCCCAGCCATCCGGATCCTTCGCTTTTTTAGTTGTTGTTTTTTTTCGTTGTTTGGTGTTTTAGCTTTTTAAGTGTTTTTCTTGATGTTTGAGTTTTTGACAGTTTTATTTGTGTTTAGTGCTTTAGCTTTCTTCTTTGTTGTTTTTGTCAATGTTTGAGTTGTGTGTTTAGTTTTCGTGGTGTTTAGTGGTTGGATCTCCATTTCGCTTACTACTACAACTTTGAGCGCGTTTTTTTTCAACCGAGGGCCAACGTCGAGAAGGGCCCGATGAGTTTTTGCCTTGGCCCTTGAAAGACCAGGGCTGGGTTTCTACGGCTGCACCAAAAACCACAAGTTTATGGCCGGTGGAGCCCATCGACTTCTGAACAGAAGCAACAAGGACACGTTTCTACTGGGGAATGTGGAAGACCGGGCAGTGCCGCGTTTTAATGACCGGGTTATTTTCTTGTAAGTGTTTGCCATTTTCTACTTTTGAACAAATGTAAAGTTAAAGGGACACCTGGGGATGGACAAACTCCGCTTCGCACCACTTTGAAGTCATGGGGGCGTCCCATCTTTTGCTGGTAGTGGCAGGGGAGTCATCATTCCACGGTTTCTTAGGTGGTGCGAAATGGATTTCGTCCATCCACAGTATGGCTGATGCCAAATGTTTACCCACGCCATAAAACGTGACCGGATGGCCCTGAAGTAGCCCTGGTGGCTTCACAAATGGCTTTTCCCTAAAGAATCTACAGAAGGTGATCGACCTGCTTCAGAGGTCTGGGAGCAACCCTTTTGATTTTCGGTGGGGAGCGTTTAGGGTACAACGAGCGAGCCATGCAGGTCCTTTACTTCCGATTCTTACTTCAGATTTTGGAAATTGACGGGGAGGTGCTGGGCCAGGCAAAGTAGGTTGACTAGGTCCCCCAGTGTTGTCTCTCACCCTTTTTGGTTGGGAGGGTTCCCCTACTAAAATAGACGACAGAAACAAGTTGGTACCCTTATTCTATGCTCTCAAATCTGGAGGACCTAGTTGAAAGAGCTTGCTTGACCATGAGAAAGGTTACCCTCCCTCCCACTAACATGGCACCCGACTTGGGGTTCCTCCAAAGAAAACTGATCTTCCAGGTACCCTCCCGGTGCCATGTTAGTGGGAGGAAGGGTAGTCATAAATGTATGAGTATACACATGATCCAACTCTGTTGCAGGTCAAGAAGCAGGCTCGGAGCCAGGCTGCGGCCAAATTCTGGGCAAATTGGGAGCCTAGTCTGGGACATCTTGACATACTGCGTTACATTGGGATTTGCACATCGTACGTCCAAAGTAGTGCTTAAAAACGGACATCTTGACATACTGCGTCACAGTGGGATTGGGCAAGTTTTGCACTGACTTCGTGAATGCGCTTGCGTCTCATGCAGGTTTGCTTGTGTAAGCTGTCGTGCACTGACTGTTGCCGCCGAGTGTACATACCCATACATGCCACATGTGTTTCTCTACAAATGAAAGTCAACCCTGCCAATCCCAGCTACATTGATCGCAGAAATCGACCGCGACTGTCAACTTTGCGACTCGCAGGTGCACAGCTGCTCTCCGCAGCATTTGTCCATCATCGTGTACTCCTTTGCCTGGGCCCCAATTGAAGCTAATGGGCGTCAGTCTCCAGTCAGAAGGCAAACCAAGACAAGGGAGGGAGGGAGAGAGAGAGAGAGTGTGTGTGTGTGTGTGATATACTCTTTTGCAATGGCTCAAACATGTGGAACCAGGAGGTTGGCCCTACCTTTGCAGCCTTCGCTGGTTCGGTTTGCTTGCAGGATACTCAGGTGACAAGTGCAAAGGCAGCTAGACACATCTACAAGCGTACGTGTCCCAACTGCATGAGCAAGTAAAGATTCGTGCAACCAAAGAGTCAACAAGTGCCTCATCGTTACCAGAGCGGCATGTGTTGGTGCCCAGGCTCAGATGCTGGCTGCAGGAGCAAGACGGGGGCTGTGGCGTGAAGAGTCAATGGGTAAAAGTCTGCTTTGCTGACGATCGCGCTCAAAAACTGTTTGAGCTGATGGAGATTTGCCCTTGATTATCGTCTCACGATGCTTTAAACTGTGCCTGTGCAAGTCACAAGCTGTGCGGCCTCTCAGAGTGGTACCATGAAGTGTCAGATCTCCTCGTAGGTTGGTTCGTCAGAAGTCTTCAAAGCATCACCAGGATCCAGGGAGGAACCTCGATGATCTGTGCTTGCCAGCCAAGCTGCGGCTAAGACAACGCCTCACCCATTGCGCAACTGTATCTTATACCATGATGCGAAACACAAGGTTCGAACTGGTGTCACGGCCCCGTCGTTGCCTCCCACATATCAGCGGGGGGGTGGAATGAAGACCATCCGAGATCAAAGCAAGCGTTAGGTGGCCTCTTCACTGACAGACTCTCCTGACAAGAAGTTGCAGGCGCTATGCCGGGCAGCCCCTTTGAACCAAATATCTGCCTCCATCGTCGGCCCTTTGTCACATCTTTGCAAACCAGGTGGGAGATACCGAGGGAAGCTAGCTTTTATTCCAGGGGAAGCTTCCCATTCTTTCCAGGGATCCTTCTTTTCAGGAAACCATCTTGGAAAATCCCACAAGAAACAGCCGTCGGTTTTTGAGAAAGGCACGATGGGCGAGAAAAGAAGGGACAAGGAATCAACGCCTTGATCTTTTGTGGATCGCTGACCCCGGACTCCAGAGGGATGCCATTTCAGGACTGCCACAATCCATGCCTCGGACGATTGCTGAGGACTGATCGCTTTGGGGATGGAAGCAACGGCTTCATCAGCCTTTGCTTTCCAAGTCTAGGTGCCGTTTATCTCCCCTTTTTTGGTTGGGAGGGTTCCCCTACTAAAATAGACGTCCTGAAACAAGGGTACCCTTATTCTAACCTCTCTACTGGAGGACCTAGAATGAAGTGCTGATCATTTGGTCCCGGCGGTTTTTGAGTCAGGGTGATGAAGCCATAGCTTGGATCATTTTCCACCAGTACACCATGATGGCACCTTTAGAATCTCATTTGGACATGCAGGAGCAGGTTCGCCCAGAGCTGATGGATATGTGTTGCTAGATCAGCTTCAGCTGGGTGTAGAGCACTAGCTGGGCTGACATTTGAAATTGGGAGGCACGATGTTTGATAACAGCCGGTCTGTTGTTTGCAAGATTGTCAGCTTTAGACGGCCCGGCAGTTTAGAAAGCAGAGAGTACCTTTTTCTTGTAGCATAGCTTGTATCTCTACCATCCCCCACTGCCCCAAGTACCGACATGCAGGTAATAGAGAGACAAGGGGGGAGGGTGTTGATGTTTGGATGGGAACCAAGGCACCATTTCAACCGCTGCCAATCACCCAAACTGCCCTTGTTTGGGTTTTCCCAGTGTGTGTGAAACGTGGGTGTAAACATGATAAACAGCCTGGCTTTCCTTTCCACTTTCTCTTCAAAAGGTGAAAAGGTTCAAAACACCACGCGCAAAGACACCCATGTGAGCCACAACTAAATAACCCGGGTAGCCATAGATGGGTGCGGATATCCGCTGTTCAATTCTGTACGCGGCATGGGTAGACCATTTGGCTACCATATTTTGATGACTCATGTTTGGATAGCGAGGACCCCAGGCTGCGACACCTGTCCAGTATCCCGGCAGCACCGTCCGCCAACTCCATGGTGGAGGCACAGTGGAGTGATCCACCTTGGACCTTCTGGTTTCCCCCTGCTGGCCCATGTTGGTCATGGTGCCAAAAGGCTTACCTTGTTTTTTTGAGTTTAGGCATCGCATGTTGTCTTAGTGTCCCTTTGACATACCCCAAAAAGACGGGAACACGGGGGACGGGGGTGGCCAGAAATAAGGCCTTTTGTGAAATATTCCAAAAGAAGGTCAAGAAGACGGGACATGCAGGATCTAGTATTTAGCAGGGATCACACACAGAGCTCGCTGGATTGGAGAGAAACATTGCCACCATTAGCTATGACTCAGTCTCAGGGTTCTTGCAATGCACACATATGCAAACGCCAATGGTCAAAGTAAGTCAGTGCCCTGCGCATTCAGCGCATTCATACAGCTTTAGAATGGACCACGGGAAAAAGAGACCCACATGTTTCTGGGGCTGTGAGCAAGGTCGGTCAACAAATGTGTAGGAATGGCTTAAGCTAAGCGTTAGCTCATACGGTGCTTGCAGACTCGATGGCTGTTCATCAGTGAGGGCCTGCACACTACGGACAAAGAGCATGGCTATAGTTTCAGCGTATGCAGGGTACCTGTTGGTGACAAGCGATCCTTTGCGGACACAAGTTGCATCATGCCCCGCCTGGTTGCTTTCGACAGTTGCCTCAGATTGGTTTGCAAGTTCCAACCTCTCGTTTCTGAACTATGGAGCGTGAGCTGCTTTGTGAACAAGGAACTACCTGTTAAGCAAGTGTTCACAGGAAAGCAGAGTGTGTGATGGTGCCCTCGAAGCAGTTGACTTCTGCTTGCAACACCTTTGGTGCGTTGGAGTCTCAAATGTTTTGCTTATAGTATCATACTTGTTGCGATTTGCAGTATCATTTTATGAACGTGTTGCGTGTGCTTGGGAGGCTGGTCGGTTGGTCGGGTGAAGCAAAAGGGCAAAATCGTTGTGACAAGCGCCATGTACCACTGTGAGAGATCGCTGCCATTCGCTGCCCATCACCTTGAGCTGCACAAGTGGGATGGGTTGAATAACAAGTATAAGTAGCCTAGTTGAATAAGCGTCATACTGTGGATGGACAAAATCCTGCACCACATTGAGACCACAAGAAACCATCGCGTCTTGGCATTTACAGCGGAATCATCAGAAACCAGGGTTTCTGAAGGGTGGTGCGGTTTATGGATTTCGCAACCATCCACAGTAGCTCTAGTCGGGTACAGGTGTTCCAAGGCGTTTTGGCATGTGCTAACAGCATCCTTGGCTGCCCTGGACCTCGGCAGGTGATCCTCACCGCAGCCCTGCAGCGCGTGAGGCTGGCTGGCATGTGAAATATGAGAGCATTGGTCCCAGGAAGGGATGGCCTGGAAGGCCCCCTCCGCCTTTTGGGGGTGCTCGTATGAGCAACGGACAACATGACGGGCGGTCTCTTGTGTGTGATGGGTCTCTTGTTGGGCCTCTTGCGGTAGTAGTGTCGGACAATTCATTTGCGAAGGAACGGCCGGCCCATATAATCCCATATAGATTCCTGACAAGTGTTGGTTTGAGGATGCTTGTCTCGAACTTCCTCAGCCATGTTTGGCCCTGCCCCAAGATGCTTGGACCGCCTGATGGAGTCGCCTTTCCTCTGAGCCAACGCCCGATTTGTTGCGACAGGTGCCCATGCAACAAACAGCGGCAGATGTCTCTTGTAGCAGGCTCTCCTCAGAAAGGAAAAGTAAGCATCTTCTATTTTCTCTTGGCCATTCGGTTCGTCCGGTTGGTGAATGTGGCTTTTAGTGTTTTGTTTGTGGAAAGAGCCACATGTCTTTTGCCAATTTACGTTCCAGACAAGAAATTTGGTTTCGAACTGCATTTCTCGAGGTTCTTCGGCCCCAAGATTAGCCCCAAGATATTGGATCGCTTTTCTTCCTCACTGGTTTTTCTAGGTGTCTTTGCGAAGCTTCCGCCTTTTCCTGTTTTGCCTCCCCCTACCCTGAGAGCATAGGTCCCTTCCCATCCATTCCTTCGGGACGGCCAGGGAGTTCGACGCGCAGGGGCTCACGAACCTGGCCCAGAGCCTGGCCAAGCTGGAGATGATCAAGGACGATGGTTTCAAATCGTGGGGGTCGTGGGGATGGTGGGCGGTGGGCCGGCTGGGTGGGGATGGGCTGGTGCGGGGACGGTGGGGTTGGGGGGACGCGGTGCGGGGGACGGTGCGGGTGGGGTTGGGGATGGTGGGCGGTGGGGGTGGGCGTTGGGGTGGGAACGCTGTGGGGATGGTGACGGTGGGGACGGGGGGGCGGGGGGGGGGTTCGGAGGGACGGTGGGGGTGGCTGTGGGGCTCGGGGTGGGGCGGTTGTGGTCGGAAGGCCTGCAAAAATATTCCCTGTAACCTCCAAACATCTACCTCCAACCCTTCCTTTACCTCTTAAGGTCGTCTCCTTGCGGTTTCGGGGTTGGAGTTACACTTCCGTCGACATGGAATCCACCACAAGGGTCCTTTCAAAGGAAGATCCTCTTGAAGGACCTCTCACCAAACACTTTAGCCATTTTGTTTGACTATGGCTTGAGTACGGCTGGCTTAACATGTTGCCTCAACAAACAAAATATTCGGGCTGAAGTGTGGGAAGCAGTCAACCCTTGCGAGGCCCATGCATTACTGCGTGCTGGTTTTCAGCGAGGAATTCTGATTTGAAACTAAGAGGCGTTTGGGGATCGTTTTGGATCCCTGGCCGCCAGTTGACTGGTTTTATATTATACGGGCATTCCCGATTAGCTCAACAGCAAGCAAGGGCGTTAAGCAAGGGCGTTTTTCGCAAGTTTGCTCCAGGCTTAGGGTGATTTGAGGCTTAGGATATGTCAGGGAGCCCTTGAAGTGTGCCATTTAAACGGATTCCGTTCTCTTGCGCAAAGGACAATCCCATATCGAGCCCGTTTGCTAGATCTCATCAAGGGTAAATCAAAAAGCTTCTTTCTGGTTCGATAGGCAGGAAATGAGCTGGAATATATAACCGGTGGTTTCCTTGGGAGGGCATGCCCCAAACGGATCGATTCCTTTTAATTCCTTGCTGAGCAGCAAAGAACCCGCGGCAATTTGCTGAAGGCTTCTCCGGTGGCATTCTGAGTTTCAACCAACCTCGTCTGCCTTACTTGCCCAGAGACTTGCTGATCTCCAAAAACATGTTCACTTGCTGAGGGGTGAAGATGACGCGGGGCTCTTCAGCGCGCCTCTAACATATCAAAGCTCGAGAGTGGAGAGTCTGCTGTCCCTTGGTGTCCCTTGGTTTGCCAGGTAATTCCCGTATGAATTCTACTTGTGCCAGGGCTATGGGAGCAACTTCGTGACGTTCCCGACAGCCTGAGCACAAAGGTCTCCTGCCGGAAGCGTTGGCAACATGGGGCAAATGTTCTAAGCTCCAATCTGTTGCTTTGCCATGTTGTGTCCATTTAACTTGATTCCCCAAAAAATCAGGGACGCGGTTGTTCTCTCCGAGCAACCACTCAGAGTGGCGTCTGACGGAGCTACTCCAAGAAAATGGTTTGCAGGTAGCCTCTTTCCAACAATGATGGAAGCGGACCATGCCGGGCTTGAGAAGACATCCTCTCCACTTTCACAATTATTGGCAAAAGGATGAACCAACCTGGAACCACAATATCCTGCGAACTTTGTGTTTGTCTTTTCCTGGACTTGTTCTCCTTGTTTCGTGCTTGAAATTTGGGAAAAGAGTATCTCGGCGAGCGGAGGATAACTTGCTCGAGGCCTTGGTGGAGGCGCGGTGCCGATCGCTTTCTGCGACCAGATGCTGCCTGAGGCAGGTGAGAACTGACAAGTTCTGCGCCCATTTGCTTATTTGTGTTTAATTTGTCTCTGTTGGTTTACTGGACATATGTTTGTGTTTGCCGGGGGACTTGAGCAAATGGACGTTGTAAAGGTGCAGAGACTCTCTTGGTGAGATGGAACGTCAACCGATTGGCCATTGCTGAAGTACACAAACCATCGAATACCGGACACAACCCTGATGTATGAAACCTGGCATTTGCCCTGGTTCAGCAGTGGTGAGCACAACACGCCATCCAAAACATAAAGAAAAAACCAAGGGTTAGCTGCAGGGTTAGGCGCATTCGTTGTTTAAACCTGCATTAACCCCACCCAGTGAAGCACAGCTGCCACTAGGCAACCAGCTCTTGCCCCGTTCTGGTACCCTTGCTTATCTCATATGGCTGTGGGTCAAAACTCTGTACCCCGGGTGAACATCAACATGGGTGGCAAATGGATGTTCATCCACCCCAAAATGGCCAAAATGGAGCAATAGCTTATGCCCCATGGCCGTGTACATGGAAATGGAATCCCTGGGCAACCTTTGGTGAACCAAGTCGGCCCGCTTCGCTGGCCACGAGGAGGCGGGGCCCAAGGTGAAGACATTTACGAACCAGGAGTCGGGGATCTCAGAGGCTCCAGGGATCCCACCCTCCTCAACGGGGGACGTGGAAGGGTGAGGGGCATCTCATTCGATTGAAAATCAGTTGACTCAGTGGCCTCCAGTTGGGCCATGTGTGAGCTGAACATTTGCGTTCCCTGGGCCATGGGCCATCTCGAGCTCGGGGCCGATCGACGCCCAGGCTGGCGATGCTGGCCTGGGCCTGTGCTCGCCTGGGCCGATTCCGCAGCTCCGTGCTGCGGCTCGTGGCCAAGGCTCTGGGGCGCAGGGGCCACGGAGCCTGGGACGAGCACTTGCCAAGGTTCCGAGTCCCCAAAGATGAATGATGCCACATGCCTTTTAAAAAAAATGCCTCCGAACAAGAAAACCATGGCTTGAGCTGTTTCATGGATTGCATGGTCTTTATGTGGATGTGAATGCGCTCCTTACCCTTCATGCTTTATGGGTTCCATTGCTGATGCCCGCGAGGTCCGTTTCAGCACAAGTCGCCACTCGCCAGCTCCTCCGAAAGCCAACCGGGTGGAAGCCAACCATAAACCCGGTGGTCGGAGAAGGCTTCTGATAAAACCGAAAGGACGCCAAAGCTCGCCAAATCTTCGCCTTGCATTGATCCCAGCTCATTCTTTGGATTGCTCCCAGTTCATTCTTTGGATTGATCCCAGTTCGTTCTTTGGGTTTATCCCAGTTCGTTCTTTGGATTGATTCCCGTTGGGTTGATCCCCAAAGAATGAACTGGGATCAATCCAAAGAACGAACTGGGAGCAATCCCAAGAACGAACTGGGATCAATCCCAAGAACGAACTCAAGTCAATCCAAAGGATGAACTGGGATCAAACCAAAGAATGAACTGGGATCAATCCAAAGAATGAACTGGGATCAGTCCAAAGAACGAACTGGGAGCAATCCCAAGAGCGAACTGGGATCAATCCAAAGAATGAACTGGGATCAAACCAAAGAATGAACTGGGATCAATCCAAAGAATGAACTGGGATCAATCCAAAGAATGAACTGGGATCAATCCAAACAACGAACTGGGATCAATCCAAAGAATGAACTCAAGTCAATCCAAAGAATGAACTGGGATCAAACCAAAGAATGAACTGGGATCAATCCAAAGAATGAACTGGGATCAATCCAAAGAACGAACTGGGAGCAATCCCAAGAACGAACTGGGAGCAATCCCAAGAACGAACTGGGATCAATCCAAAGAATAATCTGGGATCAATCCAAAGAACGAACTGGGATCAATCCAAAGAGTGATCTGGAATTAATCCAAAGAATGAACTGGGATCAATCCAAAGAATGAACTGGGATCAATCCAAAGAATGCACTGGGAGCAATCCCAAGAACGAACTGGGATCAATCCAAAGAACGAACTGGGATCAACCCAAACCTTGTCAGTCCCGAAAACGCATGCAGGAGACGAAAGCGCGGCTGGCGGAGCTTACCGCCCAGGACGGTCCCTGTGTTTCGCTCGTATTACCTGGGGTGTCTCCAGTTTGGGAGCACCATTTGTTTGTTCCCCGGATGGTTTGAACCACAAGAATCCACACATTTTGGACGCATCACCAACCACCAGCTTGGATGTGCGCACTGCTTGTTGCAGATTTCAAGCGCAGGGAGATGGCTCAGCCACTTTGTTTTCGGTGCGGTGGAGGCGAACTTGCCTCCGGCCACTGACACAGTCATTTTCCCAGCCACTTGCCTCTAGGTCTCCGTGGGACTCTCAAAGCTGGCTACCAAGGGAGGATGTCAATACATACTTTTCTGCTATTGGGTTGGATCTTTAGACTTTAACTTTTTGGGAAATAAAGGTGTTTTCCACTAAACCCCCAAAAAGTTAAACTTTTTGCTGTGGGGTCAACAGCAACCAAGCATGGGGCTATCCCTTCGGGAGCATTCCTTGGAATGCCAGGATCTGAGCGTGCTGGTGTGGTCCTTTGCCCGCGGCGAGGAGGGCGAGCAGATCCGATTTGGATACCCGTTTCGTTTCAGACAGGCACGGCCATAGTAGACATATTCGATATGTTGTCGATTCAGAGTCTTATGGCTTGAGCATGAAATGCTGATATGTTGATCTTGAATGTCGATGTTAATGGCCTCTTGTCTTGCAAGGGTGTAAGACTCAAGCTGAACTTGTGCAGTGGTCTTGACACTTGTTGATCCAACCACCATGGCAGGTGGCCGGTTTGCAGGCTAAATCTGTCGTCTTCACATGACCTCTTTGTCCCATTTTGCGCCGTAGCGGCGCTCACAAGCTCAAAGAATCCTCATACTCCAGTGTTCCGCTGCGATTTCGTTGGACTTATCAAGCGTGGAGGTGTGCTGTACAGAGTCTAATTTCCGACTTCGGCTTGGCGAAGCCTTGTTGTGGCCGCGAGTCCCAAGCAGCTTGGCCAGCGAAATATGGGTGGTCTGTGAGTGGAATCAGTTTGTTCAGGTTTCAATGACAATCCCTGCTTGAAGGGCTATTCTTGTGCGAGTGTGTTGCTTTGTGAACTCCATGCATATGATACTGGTAAGTTTGAAGCCAGTCCCTTTGCCTAGGCGCTTCTGGACCTCACGCAAAGTGTTTGTTTCCTTTCTTTTCCCCTTTTGGATTCCTGAAGACCCACCAAAAGTCCCTCACTGTCCCTCGTGTTTCCTTCGCTGATCTGACTCTTTGCGAGCACTCGTGTTGCACGCAGGACGAAGAAGCTACCCCCGCGCAGCTCGGCGCCAAACGAACGAGGCTCTCCTGGCAGAGGCCTTGACTGCTATTGGGCAACGGATCTTCAGACTTTAACTTTTTGGCTGAAATAGAGTGGTGTTTTCCACTAACCCCCAAAAAGTTAAGCACTTTTTGCAGTGGGTCAACAGCGACCAAGTTGAAATCATCCGTGTAGGCCCGTCTTTGGACAACACGAAGAGAACCAAGCCTGAGTTAGCCCACAGCTGCAAACGATCCTGCTTGTAGGCAAACTTGGGCACTGCACATGTTTGTTTGCCGAATTCGGGGGGAGGTCTTAGTTTGGACTTTGTTTTCATGTCTAGCTGGCCGGCACATCTCCTGGCATCAACAACTCCGCGGCAGTACTGATGCGGGCACTTTCCCCCTACTGTGGATGGACAAAATCCAGCACCACCCAAGAAACAATGGGGAACAATTGTTTGTTGGTATCTACAGGGGAATCAAATCATTCCCAAGGTTTCTTAGGTGGTTCAGGATTTTGTCCATCCACAGTACTGATGCAATGCTCTTCCTTCCCGTTTCTGATCCCGCCCCTTGTAAGGCCAGGACGAAAGCAGGACGGCGGCTGTCGTCTCCGGGGGCAGGTGTTGCTACATCCAACGCTTCACTTGAACGCTGTTTGCGGCCAAGCAAGGGGAGTTGCAGTCTGCGACAAAAGGGGCGCCATATCGGATCCGATATACAGCATCTACACCAGCCCTTGCCGATCTTCCACTGGCACAAGTGCATGATTGAAGAAGGGACGAATAAGTATATTATGGACAACTCGACTTGTGGAGAAGCCAAGGGAAGCGGGACAAGCACACAAAGGCAGCTTCCGGCGTGCCGGCATGACATATCATGCAACAACAGTTTTGCAAGCAAATCACTTTACTGCGTTTGTCGGCGGTATGTTTACCCCCAGATTATCATAGAACTCCACAACCCACCATTTGATTGCAGGAGTCTCCTTTTGGGAGGTTCCATTCCAACTTGCCTGGAACTATGCTGTTCTGGCTGCGCTACAGTTGCGCAGGACAAAGGCCGAAAGGATGCAGCTCTGGGCGTTGCTGGCGTGTTTTCTGCTTTCCAAAGAAATAGATGGCACACACACACACACTTGGGACACGCGGCTTTATGGGTGTGTTGGTGTTATTGAGGGTACTGCTTATTTAAGGGAGACCAAAAGGAAGCCAACCAGCTTTTTTTCTTTTTTGAGACAACCCGATATATCTTCCTGAGGGCCGCCACCTGCCCAGATTGCGAGGTTTAGGTTGCGCTTCTGTTTATTTGAGCGGACAAAGTTGGGGGAGCGATTGAATCATATGTTTTGCCCAGCTTTGGATTCTCTCTTGCACTTCTGTTTTTTTGTTTCTTCGGCTTGCAAGCACGCCCGGGAGACTGATTGTGAGGGTTTAACCATTACTTGACTACTCGCCCTTGACATACTGTGGTCGAAATCCTGCACCATCTAAGAAACCCTGAAATTATGATTCCCATGTAACTACCAACAAACAATGGTTTCCCATGGATTTTAAAGCTGTGCAGGATTCAATCCACAGGTAGGGCTCGGCTCGGCACCTCTCGGCACCTTTCCCCTCGCGAGCAGGCGCGGCCATGCTGAACACGCTGGGCTCTACAGTGATGCGCTTGATCCACGAGCTCACGCCTCAAGACCTCTCCACCATCGTCTGGGGAGACCCGGTCGCAATGGATGAGGCTTCGTCGACGATTTGTGGGTGTTCGTGCATGGTGTCGCTTGACAACCTTATCGGCTTGGCTTGTCAGGTCGAGTGTGCCTTGCTTATGCGGACCCTTCCTGTGGTTTGGTGGGCTTCATTTTGTGAGTTTGAGTCCATTCGCATGGAGAGCAGGCCTATGTTCGGACTTAGCCAAAGTTGCACATATCCACGCAATCGAACCTGTTGGGAAAGCCATTCTTCCCAGATATGAGATCCACCTCCTTGTTTCTGGGACATAGAATGTATCCAGCCTTGCAAGGCTGGACTAGCATAATACAGGCGAAGAATGCTCATGGAGGAAGCTTGTTGCATCTCAAGGAATGTCAGGATGAGATGAGAATAGGTTATAGCAAATCCCAACTTGAGCAGCTTTAGCTGGGGAATGGTCAGGGGCACAGCAGATCAAGGTCAGAGCATCTGAGGTGACAGTGTGTGTTTGAGAATGTGCAAAGCCTTGAACCTACTGTTGATCTTATGCCTTTGTCCTTTCAGAATACTTTTTCAGAGAATATCCCTAATTTCGACTTTTTTCTCGGGGTGACCGGGCCCCTGCAAACGGTTCCTATGGTTCCTGTTCAGGCATGGATCAGCATATGTTTGTGTTTAACGTGCTTGCTGCGAAAGCTCCCGGATTGCATACCCCGTAGGGGTTTGGTGGCATTTTGTCAGTTTCGCCACCTCGGGCTTGCTGCCGGCGGCTTCCTGCCCTAGAAGATCCAAGAAAATATCTCACTCATTTCTAGAGGGGAGAACTCCTCCCCAGTAGCCACCCCCGTTTGTTTCGGACAAGGGGGTTTTGGCCCAAACGGGCAGAACTCTGTTGGCCCAACGGGGCTTTTCGTCGACGAAGCGCGGCGGAAGTTTGGCGCTGAGGCTACGCCACCGCGGGGGTGGAGTGCCCGGACCTCATCGAGGCCGTGGCAGATGAGGCGGTGGGCAAGGTGGCCAGCTTCGCGCCCCAGGCGAATTTCGGGGGGGCGGCGGCTCGAATCCGTTACTGTCCGATGCTCCTAGGTCCCCCCCAGTAGTGCCCTGTTACCCTTTATGCTAAAATAGACTATAAAGAAAAAAGGGTACCATATATTCTAACATATTCTAACCTCTCTACTGGAGGACCTAGGCTCACTTCCGGAATTCCTGAAGCTGAAACACTTTTTGAGCTTGGAACAGTCTAGTGGTAAATAACAAGTTTTTGCCTGCTTTGGCCAATCCACTTAGCAAGTGCCAATGGGTTGATCAAATTTCCGTCCTGCGGCCCCGGTGGGAAATACTGTAGATGGACAAACCCCATGTCACACCACGGACTGAAACCATGGGAAACCATTGTTGGTTGATATTTACAGGGGAACCATCTTTCCAGGGTTTCTTAGGTGGTGCAGGATGTCGTCCATCCACAGTATCATTTTTAGTGGGTTCCCCGAAGCGTTATTGTACTGTAAAGGCCCTTTTGTTCAACGGAATTGGAGGTCCGCGTCCATTTCGGCATGGTTCGAAATGGATGGTCAGAACTTAATGGATTTGGGGAAAGGAGTGCTACAAATTTGGAGTTTGGGCCAGAAGACCCCTCAAGTTGAATGGTTGTTGTTCGGCATTTGATTTTGGCAAAAAAGGAAGTGAACACCTACCATATATGGTAGGATGCCCAAAGAATATGTTTCCAAGAATGAATCCTAACAGGGGCCTTCCCTGATTTATTGGGGGTCTCTCCCCTGCCTGCTCCCTCCGCAGTCCTCCTAGATACGGTGATGTTGACATCGGACTAGTAACCCCCCCCCCCCGAGAAGATCGAGAAGGTTTTTCGGCTCAAGAACAGCCTGGCACTGCAAGAATCCTAGAGTCTAGAGGTCTACTTTAGTATTGGGCAATACCCTCCCTCCAACAATCATGGAAGTTGACAGGAGAGCTTTGGAAGACTATTTTCCTGGGGAACCCCTTTGTGCACTTCCATGATTGTTGGAAAGAGGGTACTACTGTTGAATTGGGAATGAGGATCCCAGAGCTCCAGCTGAATTCCAACAGGAGCTTCGGTCCTTGTTTCCATTTGGTTTGGAATTGCTCGAGCTTCCTTCTGACTTTGATTTGAGCTTCCACTTATTTGGTTTAGCATTGTTGGATATGAATTTCCATTCGATTTAGTGTCTCTGGAGCGTCCTTTTGAATTTGGTTTGAGTATCCAGTTGATTGAGTATTGTGGGATTTCCCTTTCCAATTGATGTACTATTGCTGGCACTTCCTTTTGATTTTGAATCGAGTGTCCAGTAAATTTAGTATTGTGGGACTTGAGTTTCCTTTTGATCTAGTATTGCTGGAACTCAAAAGTGGGTGTGCGACCGGGCCCAAATTACTATTATGTGAACTCACATTATGAACACATTCATGTGGGGTACCTTATGTGACCTTCTTAAGCCATAACTTTTGAAAGGGACTTGATCAAGAAATCACACTTGCAGAAAGCCACACTTATTTTTGATTTCAGGGAGTTCTTGCTGATGTTTGTGCTGGCTTGGCAATGCGTCATGGCATTACAAAGCAAATGGAAAGCAAATGTCAGCAAGGGTTTTATGTGCAGCAGCGTGGACAAAATGAGAGCAGCCGCATCACCAGGGATTCTTGGGGATTGAACCTTTTAATTGGGGTGGGGCATCCTGAATTTGGGGTCTTTTGTGGGAGCCCGGAGTAATTCCATGTGTTTCCAGTTTTTCAACTTGTGCAGGATTGAGGGGCCCCAAGCCGGAGGGCTTAGTACGATGGGTATATTAATCCGATGTTGACATAAATGCCTAGTAGTGCCTTTGACGTTGTCAGATACTTTTTCTACGTCTGGCAGTATCCACCCAAGGCAACCTATATGTGTCAACAGTTGGCCCCCGGATGGCCTTCAGAAGGTCGGCCGCCAGTTAAGAAGCTACCACGTCACTCCAATGTCCCCTCTACAGCGAGTTCATCGTGACTTCTTGCCATCACAACCGAAACGTTCATGTCCTTGGGCCAACAGATCTTTGCGATGCGAAGGGCAGGTCGCAACACGTTGCATGCATTTTACTTG
Source organism: Effrenium voratum (assembly GCA_963377175.1). Classification (NCBI taxonomy): domain Eukaryota; class Dinophyceae; order Suessiales; family Symbiodiniaceae; genus Effrenium; species Effrenium voratum. The sequence goes on along the minus strand of CAUJNA010003694.1, from coordinate 1,047,697 downwards.
TGTTGCGCACTTGTCCTTCCGAATAAGATCACCATCAGGGCCGGGCAACAACCCCTGCCGTATTATTGCAAAGAGCTGTTGTTGCATGCTTACAGGTCAAGGCATATTGCTCCATATTCACATTGTTCGTCCTGCTCACGTCATTGCAGGATTCTGATCCGCTCCTTTTCCAGCGTAGGCTTTTTCCACAGAAGCACATGCGTGTGTCTTGGTGGTTTGCCCGTTGGCTACCCAGAACATGGGGTATCCCTAACGTGGGGTGCCCCCAAAAACCCACATCCGCTCCGTCCGTGAGGACATGGCAAATGTCACCTGGGGTTTGGCGAAGATGGGCCTGTTGCACGAAGAGCTTTTGGAGGCGAGGTGCGGCGTTTGACAAGCGATCCCGCGTGGGTGTCAGCATAGTATTGCATATGATGCGCATATACACTATGTAACAATGTATAATTTGCGTGTTAAATTGCATACACAATGTTTATAGAATATTATACATATATTGTACATGTACTATACATGTGTTATACATGCATTATACATAATATATTATACTATATAGTCCGATGGTCAGGCGTGTATGCATGGTCAATTCTTGAATGATGGAAAACCAAACAGGCAAGGCAACAGTGCGAAAGGGTTACGTCTGGCAATGGATGCATGGCCCATTGGCGAACTATCTTACAGACTGAACCAGGTGTGTTTTCTTGTTGGGTTTGGCTTGGGGATGTGGGGGAGGGTGCGTGTAGAAAAATATGTAAAGACTTACATGCATGTGGCTACAGCACTGGACACTTCTTTGACCAACACCAGTTGACGGCAGCCCCCCGCAACGCGTGCGGAAAGAAACCGCGTGGCAGGTGCTTTCCAGGGACTTTGTGGCCCGTGCATCCGAATGCCAGGCAGGGGTTGCGGTAAGTCGCCCCGAGACGGCGCCCCCAACATTCAGTGGGTGGTTGCGAAATCCGCTTCTCGCACCACCGCTCAGAAACCCTGGAATGATTCGATTCCCCTGGAAATGCCAACAAACGTTATGGTTTCAACCATGGTATCAAAGTGGTGCGAAGGGATTTCGTCCATCCACAGTATGTTTGGGCGATTGTTGGAAAGTAAAGCCAGGGAGTTTTGCCTATCCAGGAGGCGCGCACAAAAGTCGCAGACAAAGTCGCACAACCCCTCGCCCAAGATAGTTGCAGCGTGCCTGAGGGCCAGATATAACTCGTGTTGTGACAATGGCGCAAGGCGAGTGACTAGGAGAACAGAAATCTTCTGAAAAGTAGCCCGCGAAAAGTTTTGCCATTGAGAGGGGCCCTTTTTGTGATATATGCCGGCATGCGCATTGCCCGGCTTCATGTTTACTTTGACTTTATGTAGTTCTTCAACCCGAGTTAGCAGATATGAGTTTGTTGTTTGACGTTTAAAGAGTTGTCACATAGCTATTTCCTCATGGATGAATAGTCAATGTATGGCTTGGCATTTACGCCGATATTGAACGTTTAATGTTTTTGTCCGTGCCAAACACTCTATGGAGGCTATGTTTATTTATGTTACCAACGTTTGGCCCATCTGGATGAACAACTGTGAATGGAGTTCCTTGCTCAGCTCTCTGGATAGTCAGCAACACTTCCAAGCGAGGCTGCGAGAATCGGCTGGGCCAAGCCTGGATTCTGAATGAACCTGCATGTGGCTAACAAAGAAAGCGGTGTGCGCGCTTCCCCTTTTCTTCCCGCAGCCCTGGCTGGTTTGGGTTTTCTATGGTTTGCTCGTTCCCGAAGCCAAACTCAAGCTGCCCTGCTGGGCTTATAATCCGCAGCCAACGCTGTGACCCATCCTGAGCCAACCCGAAGCTCAAGCCCAAGCTCGCGCGAATCGGCGGATTCCTTAGACGCACTGTGGGTGGACGAAATCCCTTCGCACCACTTTTTGAAATCATGGTTGAAACCATTGTTCGTCGGTGTTTACAGAGGAATCGAATCATTCCAAAGTTTCTGAATGGTGGTGCGAGAAGCGGATTTTGTCCATCCACGGTATTTCTTGGGGGAGCCGCCCCCTTCCGAACCTCAATGAGAGGGTTTGGTTCGAGGAAATTTGCTTCCTGCTGAATTTCCTGTAATGTAACCCAACCCTTTGACTCAAGCCCAGAAAATATGTGTGTTCCCCCCTGGGGTTCAAACCACCATTAAAACAATGGGGGTTGATATAACCACCACGTTTTACCTAAGGATTATCATCACTTGGGTATGGGTGAAAATTCAACCACCAGGAGGCCGCAGGCTTTAGTCCATGTTTCCAATTGCCAGGGCAAGCCATTTTTTGGGCTTACCCTATTTTTGACAGACCCACAGCCCATTTCTACTGGGTCAACCCGAAAAGTCTGTGTGTTCCACCTACCACCATTGAAACAATGGGGGTTTCGTACAACCACATGTTTTTTTGTTTTTTTAATCTAAGGCTTGTCGTCATTTATATTGGGTCAAGCCTTCTTTTCATGGGGTTCAGCCCTAATGTTGACCCCCGATTAAGAAACCCCAGTGTATTGAATGGGGGCGTTCCTCTCCAAGCGTGATGAAATAAACCAGGGGTTTGTTCATCTGGTGTTCAGCCCTAGGCTCTACTGCTCTTGGGTTGGATCTTTAGACTTTAACTTTTGGATTCCCCTCATATTTCCTGTTAGCCAGCAACAAGTTTCTCTTTTTTGCTCGGGTATCTACTGCCCCCAAGAGTAAGGGATGCTCGCAGCCAGAATTAGCTGCGGATATCAGCCAGAATTAGCTGGGGTTCATACAACTATACAACCACCATGTTTTACCTGAGGATTATTGTCATGTTTATTGGGTCAACCCGAAAAAATCTGTGTGTTCCCCCTATTACCATTGAAAAAATAGGGGTTCGAATAACCACCATTGTTGTGATTTTTTGTAAAAGAATAAAACAACAACACATCTACTGTTTGTCATCATTTTATTTATTTTTTGTATTGGGTGTAGCCCTCTTTTCATGGTTCCGCCCTGGGGTTCAGCCCGAGGCGCAGCACCTGTCCATCGCCGCCTGGTCCTTCGCCAAGCTGGGCGCCAGCGCTCCGCAGCTCTTCCGGGCGCTGGGCAAGGCCTTGGCCCAAAGGGCGGAGGAGCTGGATCCGCAAGGCGAGAGGAGGGGGGAGGGTTGAGGGGTTTGGGGTTGAGAGGTTGGGGGGTGGTTGAAGGGTGGGGGTAGGGGGGTGGGGGTGGTGTGAGGGTCGAGGGGGCTGGGGGTGGTGTGAGGGGGGTGGGGGTGGTGTGAGGGTCGAGGGGGGTGGGGGTGGTGTGAGGTTCGAGGGCGGTGGGGGTGGTGTGAGGGTGAGGGGGGTGGGGGTGGTTTGAGGGTTGAGGGGGGTGGGGGTGGTTTGAGGGTGAGGGGGGTGGGGGTGGTTTGAGGGTTGAGGGGGGTGGGGGTGGTGTGAGGGGGGTGGGGGGTGGGGGTGGTTTGAGGGTTGAGGGGGGTGGGGGGGGTGGGGGTGGTTTGAGGGTTGAGGGGGGTGGGGGTGGTTTGAGGGTGAGGGGGGTGGGGGTGGTTTGAGGGTTGAGGGGGGTGGGGGTGGTTTGAGGGTGAGGGGGGTGGGGGTGGTTTGAGGGTTGAGGGGGGTGGGGGTGGTTTGAGGGTGAGGGGGGTGGGGCTGGTGTGTTTGGGGGTGGAAGTGTTGAGGGCTGATTGGTTAGGGGTTCGTTCGGTTGTGGGGGGTTTGTTGGAGGGAGTGTCCATCACCTGGCGGATACAGAGCCGTTGATCAAGCTCGTCACATGTTTGCAATTTGTTCGGCAGCAAAAGCGGTTTGTAATTCTGGCCGCGCGTCCAAGTTGTTGTTGCTCATTGGTTTCGGGCATTGAAGCTTGGCTGTACTTTTGCGCATTCGCAGGCGGGTGGCAGATGTACTCACAAACACCTTGCACATGGCAACCTTCCGTGATGGTTTGTCAGAATTCCAGGTACGGGTTGGGCGAGGGTCAGGACCCAACCCAAACCTTACTATCCCTTGTTGTTTGGTGTTGGATTCTAGTGGGGAAGACCCACGCAAATGGCTGGTGGAGACGTCCCCACTCAAAACTCGTACTCATTCATACCTGGACCCTCATTCATACCTGGGACACGACCCCATCATTTTGGGGCAATCACACGTTTTTGTTGGGGTCGTTTGCGGGTCATTCATGCCCCCTTTGGACCGTACTGTGGATGGAGAGAATCCTGCACCACCTAAGAAACCATGGGAAGCATTCTTTGTTGGTATTTACAGGGCATCATCAAAAGCCAGGTTTCTTAGGAGGTGCGAATTGGATTTCGTCCATCCGCAGTATCTGTTGGGAGCTAAGAGATTCTCTTTGCCAGGTGTTGGCAACAGTCTCTGGGCCTTTGGCGTGCTGTGCTTCTGGCACCATCCCTTCGTGCAGGACGGGGGTCGGAGCGGCGGAAGCACCCATACCGACAACCCCGTGCGTAGTGTTGCAATCTTCCTGCAGGGGGATGGATGATGGTTGGTTTTCCGTGCCAATAAACTCTAGGGTCATGTCGCTTGCTTGTAAGCTTTGTCAAACCAATTCCATGCCAATTTGTGCAAGCCCCCAGGTCAAGGGCGGCTTGTGACAACTGTGTTCCGGCCATCCCGCGAAAACACGCCACGCTCAGGCTTTCCAAATCAATTTCAAGCAAAAACCTTCCGTCCACCTTCAAGCTTCACCCTGAACACTCCCAAGCGCAACCTTAATCTACTCCAAGTCTACCCTAAACCGCCCACAAGCCTGCTGTGGACACTCTAAATCATTCCAGCGCGCGTCCGAAGTCAGCTCCTTAAATCCATCCCCAAGCAATTCTACCCAACCTTACTCCACCCCAAAACATTGCTCCACACACCCCGATCCAACCACGACCCACCTGAACTGACGCTTAATCTACCCTTCCTCGCAAAACCCACTACCCACCAGGCTGGAACAATTGGAGAAGGCATGTAGTTTTTGTCCTCTAGATCTTCGGTTTCGGTGTTGCCCCATTTGCGGATGCAGATGCCCACTCGCACAGAGAGAGAGAGAGACACACAGACACACACACACACACACACACACACACACACACACACACACACACACACACACACACACACACACACACACACACACACACACACACACACACACACATACATACACACAGACATACATACATACATACATACATACATACATACATACATACATACATACATACATACATACATACATACATACATACATACATACATACATACATACATACATACATACATACACATACACACATCACACATACACACATACACACATACACACATACACACATACACACATATACACACATACACACATACACACATACACACATACACGCATACACGCATACACGCATACACGCATACACGCATACACGCATACACGCATACACGCATATACACACACACACACACACACACACACACACACACACACACACACACACACACACACACACACACACACACACACACACACACACACACACACACACACACACACACACACACACACACACACACACACCCACACACCCACACACCCACACACCCACACACCCACACCCACATACGTACACACGTACACACGTACACACGTACACACGTACACACTACACACATACAGTAAGACAAAGACAAAGACATACATGCGTTTCTAGTCCCCGAAACTGTTCGTTCTTGTTGAGAGACACCGAGCACGAGGCAGTGGAAGCCCTTCACAGAAGGAAGCCCATGTGAATACGTGTAAACATAGGCCAAGCCCGGGTGTAGGTTCTAGGGGTTGATTCCCCATTCTTTTCAGCCATTGTTCTTTTCAAAAACTGATCGCCATTTCCCCAGGGTTTTTGGTGGTTTAGAAAGATTCGCATCCCTGGAAAGAATGGAAATAGAAGTTACCCCTGGCGTAGGTGCCTTTCCGATCAGTCCTTTAGACCAAAGTAAATATGGGTGTGGCTCAAAATAAAACAGGAGAGGCAGACCGCAGGTTTTGGTCCATTCCATTTACCGATCGGTCCACCCATTTTGGGTATACCCGGCTTTTGGAGCCACGGCCATAATATGGTTCCCCTCCAGCAAGCTCTCGCGCAACTTCACGCAACTTGGCCCGAAAAAACCTTCAACAAATCCCCTTGGGCGGCCATTGGGCTTCCAGCTGGGCAAAAAGGTCTGAGTAGGGGAGACCAAGGGAAACAAAATCGCAGCCATTGGGCTTTTTATTTGTGGGGAAACCAACAACAACTCAGCCCTGGGATAGGTGAAACACGTGAAGCCCACAAAAGTGACTGCCCCGTAGAATTGGGTTCCCTCACTTGTTTGATCCTTCTGCGGACGAAATCCTACACTTGGGATGGCTTGTTGAAAACCGGTAAGTAATGGGATACGCCACCTAAGTCTATCACGCCACCTACCTAGCCACTAAGCCACCATTTGGGGTAGCCGCATACTGATTCAACACGTCACCGAATAAGGAGGTGTTGGAGGGGTTGGGAGTACCGAATGCCATCAATATTGCACACAATGGAGTGATACATGGAATTCCAGGGCAACCCCCCCCCCTCAACTAGGTCCCCCACTAGTGCCCTTTTACCCTTTTTCGGGGGAGGGTTCCCCTACTAAAATAGACTATACAGAAAAAAAGGGCACCCTTATTCTAACCTCTCTACTTGAGGACCTAGTCAAGGCATGGAGCATGTTGTCCATGCCTTCAATCCGTGCTCGAGGCAGTGGGTGGCCGTGCTGTGGCCGATGCCAGCGAGCTCACCGTCCAGGTTCCGTTGAATCGGAGGTGATTTGACGTGGCTCCCTTTCCTCGGACGTTTGGTGGCAGCTGAAAGCATTTTTGCCCTTGGCTCAAATGGTGAAATCAAATGTTTGAGTTCTATGCTTAGGGTGAAGGTTGACAAAGTTCAAGCTTGGTATGTTTTAAAGGATACCTTGGTCACATGACCAATACTTGTGCCATACATGGCTTGGAAGGGTAGCTTTTTGACGTGGATGGCTCAAGGAAAATCCAAAGGACCCCATTGCCATGCTTGGACCGGCGCGAGTTGCTTGGCTCGGACCATTTGACCTGGGTTTTGATGGGTACCTTCTGACTTCCAACGAGTTCCATTTCGAATATATGCTTGTTGGGAAGATCATTTAGGTGGTAAGCAACAAGTTGGGTCACTTTTTTGGCCCATCCTTCGGACTGGTTTCTTGTTGTGAAGACCATTTTGGTGGTAAACAACAAGTTGGGTTACTTTTTTGGCCCATCCACGCAGTGAGGGTCATGTTGTTTGAGGTTGAACATTGTTTTGGTTCCATCTTGGGGTACATGCTGTTTTGTGTCCCCATTTTGATTGACATGAGGCCAAAGGTGCCTCTGCCCGAAACGAACCGACCGAATTTGACATTGGGGCGCTTTGGGGATTCTCTGGCGGCAGCCATTGTTCGTCAGGGCAATGAAACATGACCATTTTTGCGGGTCCTGAGCCTGTTGGCGCATGAGTAAGGGTTCTCCCTGCTGATTTGCTCAGCGACATGTGCGGGTGCTCTTGGACCTAGGGTTTAGGGTCGGTTGAGTGGGAAGCTGTGGAGTCATGGAGTCTATGAGCCCAGTACTGGGCCCAGAGATTCTGTCCACAGCGATCTCCAGGCTTGGGAGTCATGTAGGTGCAAAGGGGTTGAGGAGTTTAGCTTATGTTTAGGCTGTTTTTGTCTTAAGAGCATTTAAGCATGTCTCGGGGGGCATGTAAGGACAGGTTTGAGTATTTCAGGGACTTCAAGAGTATTTAAGGGCTGTAAGTGCATTTAGGGGGGTTGAGCACCCAGCCCAACAGTGTAGCTGTAACTGTTCTGAACGTGGCATTCAAGCGCAATTGATTGGCATGTTCCCACAACATCCTTTATCCATTCCTGGCACGAAATGGTTTTTGTCCATAAACTGCATGGTTTGGCTCTCAGTGTTTGGCATATCTGGAAGGGCGGTGAAAGCCATTCTTTGGTCATGACCCCATGTGTCAACTTCGGGGACCCCCTGTTTTGCAAATCCGGCACTTCGGATTATTGGAAGGCGCCCCCCCAACAAACAAAAGTGCACAGCCAGGGCTCTACTTTTGCTATTGTTTGTTATCCTTGCTTGTTTTTGTTAAACCCAGGGGTGACAGGTCTTGTGTTTAGGGAAGCTCTCCTGTGTAGCACAGCCATAGATTACGGTTCTCAGCATAGGTGTTTTTGGTTGATTTGGTCGAACAATAGAGGGCGATTCCTGGTTTGCCTGGTGGTTCAATCAACTACAGGGGCCATCTATTTTCTCCAAAAAGGACATCTATGCTTTGGTGCATTTTGCTTGGATGTTAGGACTTCAACTTTTTGCCAACTATTGGGTTTTCCGTATTAAACCACTAAACAAGTTAGTCACTTTTAGCAGGGGAGCAGAAAACAGCCAAACAGGTTTTAGAGGGGAGCCCTATGTTCAGAAACACCCAACTGGCAAGCAACCCGGTGAATGGCTCTGGCAAGGGCCGCTTTTGGCGCCCGTTCCCTTCGCAGCATGAGATTCATCGCCGCTTGGCCAGGAGATCGCCAACGTCGCCTTCGGCCTGCGGACGCTGCTCTCGTGGCGGAGGCACTGGGGGGGGGTGTGGAAACGGGGCCTTGTGTAAACCACGGGGGGGGAATTTGGGTTGGGGGAAGTTAGGTTCGAGGGGGTTGGCAGTTGGGGTTGAGGTGGGGGCTTTGAGGGGATTGCTTCAGTTGCCCAAAGTGGAGTTGGGTTACCTACAGCGGATCCACCGCAGTTGGGATCATGGTGGTTTCTTGTGGTTATCTTGGTGAAGGTTGAGCTAGGGAAGAATAGACGATGCCTTCATCGATGCAGGTGCCTTGAAAACGCAAAGCAGTACAATTTGGGGAAGTCTGGGACTTGCCACGTGCTGGTTGATGTACACGGGGAGGGGGTGATCTTGTGAATCAGTTGCTTCGAAGTTTCGCGTCATTTAGACAAGCGCAGCTCAAGGTAAGAAGGCTGCACAGCAGGACAGTCACCAAAGCATCACGGCCGATCCGTGCAGCCGCGTCACAGAACGAAGCCGTAAGAAGGGCCATTAAAAGGAACACCGTCCTGGGAGCTTAGATTTGAAAGAGGGAGGGTACATATATGTATGTTATATATAATATGTCATTCACTGCTATTTGAATCAAACTCCAAGTCAGAAATGACCCGGACGATGCGGTAAACATGCGGAATAACTATATGCATGAAGTGTTGCTGAATGCGGTTAACAGAAACGCCCTCGGGCGGTGGTGTAGTCGGATCATACTGTGGATGGACGAAGTTCTGCACCACCTAAGAAACCCTGGAATGATGATTCCCCTGTAAATGCCAACAGACAATGGTTTCCCATTGCCGGATTTCGTCCAGCCACAGTATCTCATCAGAGAAGGATAAGTAGAACACTGAAGGGGACGTTCGAGTGGCTGCATTCCCGCCTCAATGAAAACGCAGCACTGCAATCCAGATGGTTAGCTCCGCAGCCCAGGCTGGACTGACGAGACAAATGGATCATATTGCTTGTCATGGCTTCGCATGTACGAGTGGTCTTCGGTTTATTCCGAGTTCCACTCCCATTTTCCGACATTTAGATCTGGGAATAGCCAAGGGCCGAGAAGTTTTAGCAGCTACTTTCAGATTTGGCCCCTTCCATGGACCAGGCATCCGGCTCAGCAAAGAGAAGCCCTCTGAAACAACTTGCGAGCGGAATCTATTGAATCTATTGCGTGTGGCCGTTCCAGGTTTGTTCTTTTTCGGTTGGTTCTATCAGTTGTTTTTTGTTTAAGACAACTCCAGGAGCATCACCCACCCACAACGAAGAGGCGGCGAGTGTCCTGGTCCCAGAGCCGTCCCTTTCGAAGAGAGGCAAAGCAAAGATCCTGGCGCGCAAGCGGAAGCGGACGACCTGGCGAAGCTTCTCATGGACGGAGTTCGGAGTTCGGTCTCAGCTCTGATTGCCAGACTTGGCCGAACTTCTTGCCTTGGCTTTCCCTTTGAACTTGCCTTAGGCAGAATGGAGCACCAAAAAGGTCGGATTCTTGTTGGCTTCCCGCTAGAACCGGAGGATGGTTTCCTCAAAACAGACACACCCATGCATGTTCCCTTTCAGCCAGCAGCTTGGGGCGTAGTCCATCTTGTCCCTCCGCTCGTTCTTCGCCTTTCGCTGACGACGTTACGGACCAGTGCGCTGCGGGAAGCAACAAGTTCACTTTTTGCAGGGTGTTTAACCGTGCTGCGGTTGGAGGGAAACTAAACCCGCAGACAGAAGTTGAGCTTTGACTTCCAATGCCTTTGGTCTTTTGCCCGTGTTCTCGCTGTCAAGTGTAGGCTTGAAACTATGCAGCCATTTTGGGACGCTTCAAGACGGCTGCGGTCCACATACATTTCCCACGTGTTTTTGCCGGTCGACAGTTCTAGCAATTCATGGCGACCTCTCACAGGTTTTGCGATCGGCATCGCCCACGATGAAGGTTATTGTCACCGGGATCCCTGATTGTTAATTGGTTTGCCCTTGGTACATGCCAATATTATTTAGAGAGAGAGAGAGAGAGAGCGAGCTCCACTAGATTGGTGAATCATCTCTATAGACAGTATGACAGTTTGACAAATCACGATACCCAGTTGCCAAGTTCCCCAGAACCTTTTAGGGAACCGAACCACAAATTCCCTCTCTGCTGTTAAAGTGCAACCGTTACAACGGTTGCAGCTTTCATTTGCTTGGATATGTGCCCCAGTTGCCCAGTGGATTCCGCCCTTTTTGTCATTCCGTTTTTTTTGGGGCCGGGTTGCCCTTTACTTTAAACTCAACCAACCAAAAATGGCTGGCGCTTCTTCTTTTTTTTTGCCAATGCAAATCCTCTGGGTATCTGGCTGTGGGTCAAGAATAGGTACCCAAAATGGCTTGCCTTGGTAAATGGAACCAAACACGAAAAAAGCTGCGGTCCGATTCCTGGTGGATTAATTTTGGCCCACACCCATCTGAGAATAGGTGCGATGTTCACATTCCACGGGTTGAATCCGACCATTTCACCGACCACGAGGCTCCAGGGCGGGCATCTGAGATCTGCCTGCGCCTTGAGCCTTGACTAGGCCCGGCTAGGTGCCCGACCTCTCACCGTTTCTTTTTTGGTTGGGAGATTCGGGTCCCCTACTAAAATAGACAAACACGAAAAAGGCTGGTACCCTTCTTCGAACCTCTCAAATCTGGAGCACCTGGTCTACCTCTCTACTGGAGTACCCTTACCTCTCTACTGGACCTAGTCGCTCGCCTCAGGCGCTCGCTCCATTTCAGCCACAAACAAAAGGCCGCCTCGCAGGACTTCCTGGCGGCTTCCGGCGGCTTCTTCTGCCGTTCCTGGATGCGAAGGGAGGGGCGAACTGAGAGACTTGAAGGGATGCCTAGACTATCTGGTCTGGTCTGAACGTGTTTTTTGGTTGTGTGGGGGGGGTAATACAATGGATTGATTTCAATATCAGGCCACTCAGTGAGGTTTTGACTAGGGGTCACAAAGGAATCAAGCCCACTGATCCCAGGCATATGATGGGTTACTTTGTTTTGGTTCGGTCATTTACTGATGAACCGCGGCCCGCTTGCTGGTCCAAAGATGTCTGGTTTCAAACTGCTGATCTCTCGAAAGGGTGTTTTTGATTCAGTATGATTTCCTTGGAAGGCAATTGAACCGATGACCATTTGTCGGGATTCCCTTGATGATTCACTCAGCTCGCTCGATCCTTGTTTTGGAGCAATTCATGTGCCGATCTCTGTGTGTATCGCGTCAAAATAAACAGTGCTACATATGATTTAAGAAGTCTAACAATAACTTCTGTGGTACTAGGACCCAGGAACTACCTAAGTTTCGCTCTCTCTTAAACTGCATGCGTTGCGGTTGAACGGCTTACCAGAGCTAGAACACGCGAGAGCTGGGGAATAGAAGCGGCGAAAACGTGGCCCCGTGCAAGAACAAATCGGCTCTTGAAGGGCAAACCACCTGGGTCGCGATTCGGAGTCGGGCCCATTGGCACAGCCGCGCGCTCTGTTTTGTAGCCTAAAAGTGAACCTTTTGCAGACTTTGAGCGGGTTGACCTCAAACAACTTGGGTGATTTTCGTGGTTCAGCCTCGCCATTAAAATGGAGAAGGAGAAGAGCAAGAGAAATGAAGAAGAAGAGAAAGAGAAACAGACAGACAAATCGGGGGAGAGAGGGAGAGAGAGCGACAGAAAAAGAGATAAACACAAAGAGGAAGAGACAGAAGAGAAAGGAGCAAAAATAGAAAGATAAACAAGAGAAATAAGAAGAGAAAGATAAAGAGGATGAGGAAGAGGAAGAGAAAGGCAAAGAGGAGGAAAAGGAAGAAGAAGAAGAGACAAAGCGCAGAAGGAGATAGACAAAGCGGAAGAGGTGAAAGCAGAAGAAGACGAAGAAGAAGCAGAAAGAGAGAGAGAGATAGAGAGAGAGAGAGAGACAAAGAAAATTTCAGGGGCAAAGAAGCGATAGTTCTTGCATTTTGAATCTTGCACCCCCCGGCTCTGCTGGTTTTCTGGTATGCATCGAGCTAAGACGAAAACATCAACATGTTCCACAATCATCCCATGAGTTTGAGGCAGTTCGGTACAATCCGTTTTTCCCACACTCCGATTCTAGGTGGTTTGGCCCTTTTTGCGCGGAGACGTACCGAGTTGGCCATGAACGCGTTCTCAGGCAAAGCGAGCGGCGACGGGGCCAGCTGGACGGACTTCGCCAACGTGGCGGCGGCCGCGGCCAAGGAGGAGGTGGCGCACATGGGGCGCTAATGGGGGACCGCCCCCAAAAAACGGGCGCCTGGATCGCCAGTTGCTGTCTTTTTTCTTCTTCCATGCACTTTACCCCAAAAACCAGCAACGGTGACTGAAAAAAGCAGCAACTTGGCCATCTAGGTGGTTTCTTTTTGGTGTTCTTTTAGAACCATCCAACAAGGGCACACCCAAGACACAGACGCACCTTATGTGAGGTTCAGCCAGAATTACCAGTCCATGCTTCAATCGAACATATTTGCAACACATGCGGGCTCTAAGTTTCACTCTCAAAGGCCAAGGGGCGGACATGCAGCGTAACCCACGGCAAGCATGTCCGGGCCGAGTCACACAGCCTGTGATACTGGAGGAAGCCTCGCAGGGACAGGACAAACTGCATCACAAAAGTTTGTTTTTTGTTTTTTTTTCCCTAGCCGTTGTTTTTTCTTCCCCTAGCCATGATGGCTCTTCAGAAGCTCCCAGATACCTTGCGTTCTGAAGCATTTGACAGTGTTCCTCTCAAAGGACCTGGGCTGAATTGGAACTGGGCCCCGATGGTTCCATCGGGGCCCAAGCAATCAAGCCATCGGGTGCCATGTGAATTTGCAGATGATGGTCGTGGTTGATCACTCGGGGCTTATCCAACTTCTGTGATACTGTGGATGGAAGAAATCCACTTCGCACCACTTGGAAACCATGGTTGAAACCATTGTTTGTTGGTATTTACAGGGGAATCCAATCATTCCAGGGTTTCTCAGGTGGTGCAGGTCCATCCACAGTATCTTCGGGAATCGATTCCCTCTTTATATGGGGGCTTGGTCTTTGGGGTTCGGCCCCTTTTGTTGTATAGAAGTGGTCATTCAATCATTTCCCACAGCCCTGCAGATGATGGTTGCATGATAGCTTGCATGTTGGGAACATCATTCAGTTGGCTGGTTGGGAGTCGTTAAATGAGCAGGACATGAACGGCAATGGCATTTAAGTCTGTGTCATGGGAGGGCGGGGCTAATGATTGGTGGTTTCCCTTTGGCTTCCCTTTGGTTTCCCTTTGGCTTCCCTCCCTTTAACTTCCCTTGAAACCAACCTATCTAAAAATGGTACCGCTTCCCTTTCAACTAACCTTTAGAAATGATACCGAGCCTCAAAACCGCACACCCCGTGGTTCAGGAGGGGCTTGTCGCGCCGGTGCTGAAAGAGCTAGAGGCGGGGTTCGGGCATCCGCTGTTTCCACGCGGGTTTTGTCTACTGGCTTCCCTTCCAAATCCTTTCTCTGCTGGCTTGTGAGTGGATGGACACTCAGTGACTTACCGCACACATGGTTGAGGGATTTGGCTTCCCTTCCAAAGTCTACACCGGCCCACGTTTTGGTCAAACTGCCACGCAAATCGATTGGCACCGTTGTAGGTTGCTTATCAACCTGATTCGAAGTGGATTTGGTCTATTCACATTTGGTTGTAGAATGGATGGAGCTCAAAATTAGGACACTCAGTGACTGACCGCACACACGGTTGAGGGATTAAGCCAAGGTATCCCAGTTACGGTCATAGTGGTTTAGGCTGCTCAGAACCAATTTGAGTGATCTTTATGGTGGTTTTCTTTGTTGCAGTGGTGTCCCACTCCAGATTGTGATTGGGATTAGAGATCGCCACACTTTGAAAATCCCAGGCAGAGTGGTGTGTCCTTTGAGGGAGCTCCTTTTTTGGGAGGGGGTCTTAGAGGGAGACACAAGGACACCTATTGGAATTGATTCCTCCCCGTTCAAAGACGCACCAAATGCATCATGGAGTCAAGGAATGAACCCGATTCTGCGATTTGCCATGCTGCATTGCCTATGGCCTATTGGGGAGGTGGACATCCAATGTCGGGAGCATCGGTGCCTGAAGCGAAAGAGCAACCAAGGTTTCGCCGAGGGCATCAGCAAATGGACAGAAGGCAGATGGTGTTCTGCCACCGATGTATCTGAATCTGAGTGACTTATAGGGATTGATGTCATGCTCTGAACTCTTCGACGCTGGCGTTTGTATGAGCCAAGGCAGTTTGCTTGTGGGGCTCCTAATTCGTCGGCCATGTTGGACACTGTCCAAGAGAGTCTTGACATGAACTAAACCATCGTTCTAAGTGGTCCATTCCGTGCAGAAGGCAGCGAACAGTGCCAGTCAGGCACGCTTTCGGCGCCTACACCTCGAGCCTTTGGTGGAGGCGCCTTGGCTGGATGGGCTGTATGGACCAATTTGGAGACCTTAGCTCGGAATTGATTTGCATGATGTATTTCAGATCTTGCCCATGTCCCCAACTACAACAAAGGGCCATAACTTATGATGCCTTGTGTGGATGAAGCTGCCAACATTTGAGCTAAGCCGCAAACTATGTTGCAGTCAGACATTTGTCGGTGCGGTTGTCGTACGAAGAAGTCGCGTGACTACTTCCTTGCGACTTAGGCGGCTTGGTGACTATCCACATGCCTGGTCTTCGTGTACCAAGAAACCGATAGAATGAGTCACCTGAGCAGTTTACACGGATTCTCTACGAAGTCGATGGAGACATTTGTGGCTCTGTGGCCAAATCTGCAGATTCCGACGGCGAGACCTGTTGCATTCAGCGATGGTATTGCTTCCTGCATGGTTTTGCCTGGAGCCCAAACATACTGTTTGTGCATTGTAATGCCCTGGCATAAGAGGTTGAGTTGGATAATGTTGGAGACTTTGTCCAACAAGTCCTTGCAAACCATATATGAATATGTGCCGTTTGACTACGTGGTCGTGGCCGGCAATGGCACTTGTATGAATATGACCCGCACGGCAGCCAAACATCTTACGGCAGTCTGGGCGCTCCCGAAGGCCGAATCTACCGGAGTAGCTTCCTCTTGCAAGAGTTACATGTCGGTTTTACCTGTCCCCTGCTGTACCTTTTACCTATCCAGCTCGATTTGTAGCGCCGGTGAGACACTTCTTGCCTGAAGTTCTAGGGGTCACTTCCCCATTCTTTCCAGGGATTATTATTTCTAGAAAACCACCAAAAACCCTGGGGACATGTCTGGTTATGGCTGGTGTTTGAAAAGAACGATGGCTGAAAAGAATGGAAAAGGAATCAACCCCTAGAGAAGTACTGGCAAGACTCATTAGCCTGTTCACCTTGCGTTGGCAGATTGCCCAGAGGGATCCATTTCCATGATCTCCACAAAGTGATTTGAACATTCGCCAAGAACATTGTCATCATGTGAGAAAACTCTCAGCTCTTTCCTCGAAGCATTTTGTGCGGAAGATCAACCGGAAGCATTTGTAGCCAAGGTAAATGCGGTTCATGTTTCCATATATGCTCATTTGGAGCAACAGGGCTTCATGCTTGCGCTTCCCGGTTGTTTGCTTTTGCATAGGACCATCAACATGTCTGGTTCCATAGGTCTGAATCTACAGCGTGTTGTGTACTCATTATGGACTGATTGGTTCACTTGCATTGAAGAGCACGGCCTTTTCACCGGCAGGATGACAGAAACACTTCAACTCTCCGCGATGTACGAGGGTTTTGGTGAACAAAGGGGACCCCCCGCCAAGAAAAAGAACAGAGCGTGTGTTGTTTGCTTTTGTTTAGTGAACACAACCTAAAAGACGACAACCTCCAAAAGCACCGGCAGACACCTGTACTGTGGATGGACAACATGGGATGAACTAGGGCCTAGATATGAGCCACAATCAAAACCTGGGTAGATGAAGGTTAGTAGAGGACGATCCCAACCATAAATAGCTGCGGCCGCCTTTCTAATTCTTTACATGGTTCTGGGTTCATTTTCGTACCAGGTTTTGAGCAAGTGACTCATATGGGAAACTTGGAATCTATGCGCCAGGGCCTTCAGGAGACCTTGCAGAGCAGCAAGGGCCTACACAAGCTCCAGGAGGCGGATGATGCCTGAACATGGGTGTGTCAAAAGGAACTCACCGAAAATTGGCGGCTTCCTCTTGGTGACCCTTTCCAAACTGAAAAAGGCTACCCCTCCCAAAACACACCCCAACTGGGAAAGAACCAAACCGAGGCCTGCTTGTTGTTTGCAGTGGGAGCGGGGAGCACCTCGACATGAGCTCGAGGCAGCGGTCTCGTCTCACTTCGCAGGGTGTTGTTCCCTGGCGGCTTGACTGTTGGTCCGAAGAGTTGCGTGTGGCCTTGAAACAAATCAGCTCTTTGACTAGCTCCCCCAGTAGTGCCCTTGTACCGCCAACTTTTTTGGGGAGAGTTCGCCTACTAAAATAGACTACAGAAAAAGGGACCCTGATTCGAACCTCTCTACTGGAGGACTTAGTTGATCTGGCTTGGAATCCGCCATGTTTTTTCGCCAAACGCAAAAACAAATCAGATCAAAGGTCTGGTGCTCACGGGACTGTGGCGTCTGGGCAGTTCAGACTTTCCGTCAGGGCTTTGAGAACTGTGACGAATAGCCTTGTGATACTGTGGATGGTTGCGAAATCCATTGTGCACCACGAAATAAGTTACCATGGTTGAGACCATTGTTGGAATCATTCCCCTGGGTGTCTGATCGGTAGAAAGAGAAGCGGATTTCGTCACCGGTTGTTTCCCTTTAAGCTACTCGGCAGCTTAGAGGGTGACTTTAGGAGTGGCATAAATCGTGGGGCGCTGCACGTGAGGTGCTGGACGAGGCATCTGATGGCAGCGCCTGCGGAGGCGCCAAAGAGGGTCTCGCTTGGGGGAAACCCGCCCAAAGCACCCACAAGAAGATCCTCATTGTGGGGTTCCACGTCGATTTTAGAACGTGACGTCCCAGGTCCCACCAGACGATTCCTGCGGTGCAGCTGATGTTGGCAGGGTTTGTAAACACACGAAGGGGATCCCCGTTTCAGGGCTCCACGTATCTCCACGTCGATTTTAAGGAGGGCACCCGTATCTACTTCTAAGAACGTGACGTACCACCAGACTATTTCTGCAGCGTGGCTGATGTGTGTGTCCGCATAGTTTCATAAACTCAAAAATGCTGGCTATGTTCTTTGAACTTCGCGAGAATTTGGATTTATGCGGGTTCCGCATTTTTGCGGACTATCGTCCAGCGAACGCGCTTCAACGATTTGTAGTCGTTTCTTTGTGTTACATGGTGATCGTTTTGTAAATGCAGCAACACTTCAGGACACGTCAATCTTGAGTTTTCCCCTCTAGCCAATTCAGGTTGAACGTCCGTGGAGCTCCGGGAGGGTTCTAGGTTCTGCGGATTCCGGGGCAGACTCCAAGGTTCCGGGAATGAAACTGTACCTCCAGGTGAACATAGTGACGCATTCACGAAGTCCTTATAGCCGCTTCATCTAGCAGCTAGTGCATATCAAAGTGAGAACACGTGTCTCGCAGAAGATAGGCTCGGTTCACACATATCGCTTTGGGGGATCTTTTTTTGGGGCGAAAGGATCGTCATGGTCCTTGTCTCTTAAGTCCCTGGGGGTCTCGAAAGCGGTTTGCTTTGTCGTTCCGATCCCAATTCTGAGGATGCAACCATCTTCCAATATCTTCACTGTTCTTGGCATGTTTTGTAGTTTTTTAGTTTTTTTGTTCTGTTCATTTTTCCTGGGGCCTGCAAAAAATCATTTTTTTGCTACCATACCAAGAGTAGAGATGATATGAAAGCACAATTCAATGCTCATTATCTCCACGCGCCTCAGCCACCAGCAGTCCATCAAAACACTTTTATCAAACATTCACGCATCGACCCTCTGCATTTTGCGGGCAGACCCTCCATGAATCCCATGGCTCCCGTCCGTCCGTTTCGACACCTGAGTCACTTGCTCAAAACCGATTCGGGGATTGAAGGTTAGTGAGGGAGAATCCCCTTGCCATGGATAGCTGCGGACATTTCCGCCTTAATTCTTGAAGCATGGGATTACGGGATTACGACCATTTTTTCATTCCGGGGTTTGGATTAGGACGTATCCGACGGGTCCCGGGACCCGTGAGGTGTGCCTCACCTCGGGGAGTTCTACTCCGCAGAGGTCTTGGATCGCTTGCAGCCGCGGCCTCAATGCGCTCGCAGCCGGTTTTGTCGGAGGAGGTCCACACGCCACGAGGGGAACGCCTCTCAAGATGGGTGGCGAGGTTCTTTCTTGGAGGCTACTCGTTTTTGGAAGCTTTGTTTGGAGGGAAGCCAAAAGGAGACCAGACTCAGTTGGGTTTTCTTTCACATTTGACACATTTCCCTGATGGTCTATTTCTCAAGATGGTTGGTTTCCTTTGGGGGTTCCCTTTATCAGCCAAGAGGGCGTTATAGACCGGACACCCATTTTGCCTCAGAGACCGATCGGGTCTTGGGAGCAGCTGAGCTGCTTGCTCAAAAGGGAAATGTAGAGACCCCTGCAACCAACTGTTTATCTAGGTGCACCACCCATTTTAGTCTATTTTAGTGGTTGGATGTGGATGTTCACTGGGGGTACACAATTTGGATTTTGACTCATGGCCAAATGGCACAGGTGTCCCTGGCAACCATCGTTCTTTCCAAACACCGGATCCGTTTTCCCTCGGTTTCAAAGGAGGTTTTCTAGAAAGATTCGGATCCCTGGAAAGAATGGAAATGGAAGGTACCCTAGAGTTGATCATGTTTGCATGTTCTGTCTTATACATCTGCCAGTTCCCAACCAGGCTCAGGGCATGATCCCATCTAGATCAATTGTTTCCTGTCTTGTTTCCTTCTCACCTTTTTGCTTGGTGAGTTTCTAGGTACTAGGTCCCTAAATATGACCTGTCCTTCCGATAGGGCTGTGTCTATCGAGCGCCTCTTTTGCAGGTTGTCACCCAAGCCTGAGGATTTCAAGCAATGGCCTGGCTCCCAGAGCCGGCCCGAGTGCGGGACGAAGTTTTCGGTTCGAACCAAGCAGCGTGATTTAAGCCACATGTGAGATGCAATTCTGCAATACTTTGTTTGCTTGCGGCCAGGCTTTTTTCGGAATTTGTTCTGCACACGCCTGAGCTGAGCAGATTCAAATCTGAGCACATTCACATCTACCTCAGCACATTTCAATCTACCGGCGCTCCCTGAAATGTGGTTAGCACGCACTTTTTCCGGCAAGCTTTGGCTCGAGCCAGGAACGGGCCCTGTGATGCAACAAGAAGGTAGCCCTTCCCAAAATGGCGCGGGCATCGCATTAGGAACGAGTCGGATTATGTCTGGGGACATTATTTTGACGGTTTCTGGGGGTTAGCAAAGTGAGAAAATGGGGGTGTTTCCCTTAACCCACCACTTCTGGGGGTGACATTGATCATGGTAGAATGATGAGGCCAGTATGTGCATTTTCGCTTGGCCCAGACACCAGCCAATTTAGGGGTGCTGTATTTTGGGGCCAACTGCTTGGACAACAGCGCGGTGGACGAGAGACAGCTGGCACACCGGCTTGGTCTCTTGCGGCGCAAATCGACGCGGCAGTGGGGATGTGTGAGGGTACCCCTGAAAGTGGGTTGGTTTAGCGGAAAGCTAAAGGGAAACCAACGATTTTGGGGATCTCCCAAACTTGTCCGTTCTTAGCAATGGCCGGCCAGATGGCTTTGTCCGTCTCGCCCGGACAGCCGACTCATGAGGCCGGGTTTGGCACCGACTTGTGAGATGGCATGCAGACTCGGTACATGGAGCTTGCGACACCCGAGCCCAAGTTGCTCTCTGGAAAACCTCAAGATGATGATTTGTATAAGTCAGTGAAATGGGACTTCATCGAAACGACCAGGGTTTGCGGTTGGCTTGTCGACGGATTGAAAACTTGGCCAAGGCCGTTCTGGTCCTTGCCCTCGGAATGAATCCCACGCAGGCGGTTGGTAGCCCTTTGTTTGGCGCGAAAATCAACCCAAGCACGTCCCCAGCATTTAGAATTTACTCATGCCCTCATGTTAGGCTACCTCCAGTCACTACGCTGACCAAAGTTGCGCTTCTTGAAGTTCAATAAGACTGCAGCCCATTGCCCCCAGAATCCTACACGGAAGCACCTATGCAGGTTCGAGCAGTCAATTTTGAATGCCGGGAAGCCTTTTGTTATTATTGAAAGCCTTTTGTTATTATTATTATTATTATTATTATTATTATTATTATTATTATTATTATTATTATTGATTTAACGTTGTGACAATTGACTGTCCCACGCCTGCCGCATGGATTGCGCTCGTTACTTTTGCCGGATAGGGTCTTTGGAGAGCACCTAAGCGTCAACTCTTGTCTGACTGAAGTATATTGCATCCATCAACTTCCACTTCAGCTTAATCTCCAGCTATCAAAAGGCTTCCCTCCAGCGGCCGGAACGGGCGCTCGCCTATTGACCCACGGTGCCACACATCGGCGAGGTGAGGAACCAGGTCCCAGCCCTCTACGGGAACGCCTTCGAAGATCCAGCGCTGCGCCAGCGGGGGCCCAGTTGAATTGGGCTTCAGGTGCGCGAGCTCGGAAGAAAAAAACCCAAAGCCCAGCAGCTCTTTGGCCATTTGCTGAAATGAGTCTGTTTGGCTTTTCCTTGTTGGTTTCAACCGGAATGTATCACAATGTTTTATATTTTTTTTCAGAAGCTTGGGCTAATGGAAGTCTTGGGTGTGATTTGAAAGGCCTCAGGGTGTTTGGGAAAGAAATGGCTTGGCTCCTTCACAACAACAGGTTGGACCTTTTCCTCATAGGCACAGAGCAACACAGAAAGAAAGGGTTCCACAAAAGGCATCTATGGTTTTGGGGGTTCCATGTCAGGCAGGAGTCAGAGTGGACTTTGCAGGCATGGAGGCCCATCGACAGCTTGTGTGACGGGGCATAGTATATCACCGTACCATACCTGAAACCATTTGAACTGACTTCCTGAGCTTCTGCGAAGACCATACTGTGGATGGACAAAATCCACTTCGCACCACTTGGAAACCATGGGAAACCATTCTTTGTTGGTATTTACAGGGGAATCATCCGAAACCAGGGTCTCTGAGGTGGTGCGAAATGGATTTCGTCCATGCACAGTATGTTGTGGCAAACCATACGTGATCAGGTTCGCCAAGAAGGCCAGCGAAGCATTCAAGCTTAGACAGCTCGCCAGATTGAACTGAGATGACCCACCCATTCTGATATGTGTCCTGGAAGATATTTTCACCTTTACCTTGGGAGGGTGGTTTACGATGTATCCCTCTGGAATCTGGCTTTCACCAAACCAAAGAGTGAGGTGAGGGAAGGAAGAAAGGAAGGGAGGTCAGAGGCAACTGTTCATTGTAAACCTCACCAATGGAACAAATTGATATCAATCCCATGTTTTTTGTCTAAAGACATTTTAATTCATCATCACCATCTTATCTATTGCATGATTGCAATGAACAATTTGGATGCTGAGATAGGACATTCCATTTTTTTTCATTTTGCTCTGCGGACTGTCCAAGAATAAGGGGGACGATCCCGCACAAGTTGAAGCTTCAACAACAGGTGACGGGAGGCAATCTGGGTCTTCTCCAAACATACACTTACTTTTTGAAGTTGGTAGTTCAACTATGGACAGAGTCAGAACGTGCTTCAGAATGTGCACATTTCCCCTCCGGAGCAACATAGCGCTTCGGGGGGTAACTGGAAGATCAAATTTTCCTCTCGGGGCCGGGTCCCAAACGCCAGGTGGCACAGGGAGAGTCCCTGGACCCTCAAAATAGCCTCAAAAATTGGAGATCACCCCACAACTTTGGGGCAATTATCGATTTTTGAGTTGGAAGTTTGAGGGTCCAGGTAGTTTTTTCTTTGGGTTGTAAGCAAGTACCTTGGGTCACCTTGTAAAGGTGGTTTCCTATCTTACACCTATACCCATGTCTATCCGATTTTTACACAGTGGCCTGAAAGTCGAAGCCACAATCAAACCCCGGGTAGATAGCTGCGGCCGCCTTTTTTTGAGTCGTGGCTCTGGAATTACGACCATTGTACCGGGGTTTTGATTCTGACTCAATATAAGTCAAGCTTTTTGAGTAGGGGGGTGCTTCTCCCTGGGTGAAATGTGGGTGGCATCTGAGACGGTGGCTCGAGGCTCCTGGCGCACTTCGGCGCAACGTGGCATGAGGACTTGCGAGAGCTGGGGCAGCTGGTGGGCAGCGAGGCGCGAGATGACGTGACCCCCCCCAAAAAAAATGTGCGCGGACGCCCAAAACGGGGGGCGAGGGGAGGGGAGGGGTCCACGAAGAAAGTGGCAAGGGGAAAGTTTGGGGGTTTAGGTACTTGTACTGTTCGCCCTTTGAACCACCAAACCCATCCTGGGTACAGTAGAAACGGGTACGAAGGGACACTTTGGGAAGCGGAACCCATCCCTTTTTGTTGAACTCCCTGGCTTGCAAGGGAAGCCCAAGGAACCCCTAGGCTCATTCCCAAACCCCTAGGTATCATTCATTGGGTGGTTCCCTTGTGGTGATTCCCTTCGCTGGGGAGCTCACCTGTTGGTCATAGCCAAGAAATCTCATGTTTGAACCCACTTTGTTGGGGGGAAATACACAGAACTAGAGGGACCCCTGTTTTTGGATGTACCCGTTTTTGATGTTTAAACCCCAGGTCCAAATCCTGCACCTGCACCAGCTGGTAGGTGGTTTAGCCCATGATTGTAGGTTTTCATCTATCCCAAGTGGTGCGTTTAGTGCATTTCGTCCACAGTACTGTGGATGGACGAAATAAACCCTGGTGCTCGGGAATGAAAGAATGAACCTGGTGCATCTTTTAAACTAAAACAGATTCTTTCAAACGGGGTCATTCCATGTCTCATTCCCTACTGAGCAGCATGTAAAGCCCTCAACTTGGGGGTCTCGCCAGTCGGGGTTTCCGACAGCGACAGGAGAGGTTAGTTTGATTAGAAATAGATTTCACTGGTTTAGATTGGTGTATGCCCTGACCAGGGGCACCCATCGATTTCTCATCAAAAGGACGCCTATCTGCTTATTTTATAGAGAGCTCACCTGGGGGTAAAACGAGCTCACAAGGATCCTTTGCTTATCCAATATCCAATAATTCAGCTTGGAATAGTACCCGGG
Source organism: Effrenium voratum (assembly GCA_963377175.1). Lineage (NCBI taxonomy): Eukaryota > Dinophyceae > Suessiales > Symbiodiniaceae > Effrenium > Effrenium voratum. The sequence continues at coordinate 1,023,869 of CAUJNA010003694.1, read as the reverse complement.
GAACCCATCCCAAAATGTATTGCTTTCCTTTCGGTGTTCTTTTCAAGCACCCCAAGGCTACCCTCAAAAACAGGGCCACGCATTTGAACCTTTCAATTGCTTGACTTGATTTTTCTCATCCAAAGGACACCGTTTCTGCCTATTTTTCTTGAGAGCTCACCTGAAAGTCAAGCGAGCTCACCCTAAGGCTCCTGTGCTTGTTGAACCCTTTCATCGTTTTGTCTCATCCAAAGGAAGAGGCTCCTGGGGCTTTCAATGGAAGACCCGACCCCTCCATTAGACACCCCGGAGGTGGGTCTCAAAACCAGGTTCTTCTATTTCCCCGACTTCAATCGGGAGCCTCTGGGCATAACTCGAGCGGCAAGTAAAGCCATTTGGCTGTGGCTCAAAAAACCGGTACTAAAATGGCCACCTTGGTAAGTGGAACCAAAGTTACTAAAACCCGCGTAACCCCAGCTCCTGATTTTTTTGAGCCACACCCACGTGACTAACAAACAGCAAGCATCATGCACCGTTGGAGCCGACCCGGGGGCGAAAAGGTCGAAAAGCTCAACTTTGATGTCGGTTTGGGAAGCTGGTCATTCAAAGGAGTTCAACTTAGTTCATTCAATCCGACATTCAAACCCGCTCATTCAAGCGGAAGCTGGTCATTCCAAGGAGTTCATTCCCAGCTTTGTCAACTTTCCTTTCTTCACTGTTCTTGGCATGTTTTTTTTGTTTTTTCTTTTTTTTTTAAGTTTTTTTTTTTTTTGGTTCTGTTCATTTTTTTACTGGGGGTCTGCAAAAAACAACGGTTTTTTGCAAGCCCATACCAAGAGTAGAGATGATTTAAACAATTTGGTGTTTCCCCTTTTGCCCTGGCCACGGTTCGGTTCTTCGAAAGCTTGCCCGGTCCTGACGATGGGAACAAACCAGAACACTCGGCTCCATTTCCCAGCTTTTGTCCACTTTCCTTCGGTCAACTTCGTTTCGCCGCTAGGAGTGGCAGCTGAAGGCCGCGGAGGCGAATCGCCAAGTCCCGCGCCTCGAGGCCTTCGACCCTCGGGGCTTCCGCGCCTCGGCGGGCGATGGCCGGCGCTCCGCCCCGGAAAGGCGGGGATGTGCCGTTACCTTCAGAACGAGAAAGACATGGGGGTCAAGCACCCCAAACAAAGAGACACATGACATATATATATATATAGCAAGCATATATATATATAGTATGTATATATATAAATATGCATATATATATATATATGTATACAGGTAATAATTGATTGACTTATTTACTTATTTACCCAAGACTGAAACGAAAGGGAATGGGAAAATTTGGATGGACTAGATGCTGCACCGAATGTCTGGTTTATGAACCAGAGGGCGTGAAGGATCGCAACTCAAGCGAAGTGGGGTTGGTCCGTCCACCGTACTGTGGACAAAAGTGTTTTTTTTTGGAGGGTATCCCTTTCGGGCTGGTTTTAAAGGAAACCAACATGAAAACTACAAGCCTTGGAGTCATCCTATTTTGACACACACAAATTCTGCATCACAAGCGATGGTTTTCCTTTGGGCCCAAAGGCCGCTGGGTTGAGGTCAAGCCGCAAATGAAGCAAGGCCCGATACTCCCCGCTGCCAGTGCTCCAACTAAAAGGGGCATGTCTCAAAATATGAGCTCCTCCCCCATACAGAAATCCGCCATTCGAACTCAACGTTCGCCTTTAAACCAAGGTGAAACGGGTAGCCTCAAACATACAGTGGACGCACAAAATCCATTATTTTACCAACTAAGAAACCCTGGAATGATGCGATTTCCCCGTAAATGCTGACAAACAATGGTTTCTTCTGGATTTCCTCCACCCACGGTAGCAGTGAGGTCAGGACGCGGCGGTGTTCCACCCCAGCTACCACGAGCTCATGGCATTGGGCCTGCGCTCAGGCTGCAGCGCTTTCGCCTGGCGACACGAGAACGCCAGGCCGGGGCTTTTGGAAGCGCTGGACGCCCGCGCCAGAGGCATGTGCACCTACTAGGTCCCCCAGTAGTGCCCTTCTCTCCCCTTTTTGGGGGGAGATTCGGTTCCCCTACCAAAAATAGACTACAGAAAAAAGGGTACCCTTATTCTAACCTCTCTACTGGAGGACATAGCCTAAATACAATTTACTGCCAATTTACCATAGTTGTGTGGTTGAGTATGGTTGGTGTACTTGCAATTTTTAGGGCGAGGTCAAGATTGGATGGTCGAGGTGGGTCCTGGCCAGGTTCCTCTCAAAAGGACATTTATACATTCACACAAGCCATAATTTATTTTATCGACCTGCTGCACATGTTTTGTATTTGAATATTTTGTTTAACAGTCTCATATATTAGTACGTTAGTACCAAACACATCAAGTAATGTTTGTAATATTGATGCATCCACAGTATTGAATACACCTGCTTCACCGTTATATTACCAAGTTATAATTGATCATGTATTTGTTGATACTGTAAATTCTGAAATTCATTCATTTACCCTTTCTTTGGGGTTGTGGGAGGAGATGGTTTTGCTGCGAGAAACCAAAAAGGATGCCACCCATATCAGTCTGGATCGTTTTGTGGCACTGTTGGCTTCTGTGTTGGGAAAATGCCAAGCTTTAACACATCCGCTGTGAAGCAAACCATGAAGAAAGGGCCGTCTCCCCAAAGCAATGCGCTGGTCCAGCGAAAACGCATCAGGCTTCGGGGTTTCACGGCAGGCCAGGAGCTCATGTGATCCGCGGCGCTCTGATGTATCTCATGTACCAGCTGGACCAAGGGGTCCTTTGGCCGATCGAGAGAGACAGAGAGAGAGAGAGAGAGAGAGTGAGAGAGAGACTGGGAGATGCGGGGTGATTCAATCTGTGTCAACACAAGTTATTTAAGCAATTTGGTGTTTCCCCTTTTGCCCTGGCCAGGGTTCGGTTCTTCAAAAACTTGGCCGGTCCTGACAATGGGAACAAACCAGAACACTAGGCTCCATTCCACATTGAGACTCACACACCCAAACGTTGTTGTTGTTACTCTTCTGACCTGGCCCCACCAGTGAACCGAGGGAGCATAGGTTCGGTGTCAAATGTCAGAAAGATTCATAGTCCATTTTGGGATGAGCCACGAAATTCCAACCCGAAACCGGGGGACTCACTATGTTTTCTGTCGCTGTCCTTTATGCTGAGCCCAGATTTTTTGACCCTGGCTCACTCGTCACGACCTTTTTCAGTCGTGGCAAGTGGTTGCCTCCTTACGTCCGCGACCTCCGACAGAGTGTCTTTCTTGAAACTTTAAATTTCCTAGGTCCCCCAGTAGTGCCCTTTTACCAACTTGTTTGGTTGGGAGGGTTCCCCGTATACTAAAATAGACTACTGAAAAGAGAAAAACAAAAGGGTACCCTTATTCTAACCTCTCTACTGGAGGACCTAGTTTCAGGTTTTTTGAATACTTCCATTTGCTTAGATTCAAGGGAATCTGTCACTGATGGAAATATGCTTATGTTCGTCCCCGGGGAACTTAGGGAAATGCAGGATTACAAGTCACCCAGACCAGTGACCGTGCTGAAAAATCCGGCAGCAACAGATCGGGGGGACACCAAAGTCACCAAAGTAGGCTTTCTCTATCCATCTCGGCGTCTGGATGGGGATACCCAGTGCGTTGTGATTGTTCTGCACTACCCAGCAAACCCTGGAATGTTGATCAATGGTTTCCCACGGTTCTTAGGTGGTGCAGGACTTCGCCCGTCCACGGTATGTGGGTGCCTTTCCTTCGGGAGACTGCGCTTTTGCGTGGTCTTTGCAGTTTGGTTGAAGAGGGGACCAAACAAGACGTGTACAAGGTTGTTCTGGAAGAACTTAGCCACAAGCGGTTTAATACGAGTCTCCACCGAACACTGATGCAGTGACCTCTCCCCGCGTTGCCATGGCACTCTGAGCCACGAGGAAACGGTTCTTCCAAGAGCCCTCCCAGTGGGAGGGAGACAGAGTCCCTAGGTCTCCCTACTCAAAGGTGATGTAGACGAAAGGTGGCCCCTTTAAACAGTCCTGGTAGGTGTGCTGCCCCTTGGTAATGACCTTCGCGGCGGTGCCAGCGCTGCGTGCGGCGAACGCAGAGGGCGGGGAGTTTGGCGGCTTTGTGCAGGACTTTGCCCGGAAGCCTGGCAATCCAACCCCCGAGGCCTCGATACCTTTTGATCGGTGCGGGTTTTTCCAAGTTCTCTTTTCGGAACCTCCAACATTTGCGATCGTTTCGATTTACTTGGTGCGGGTTTTTCCAATTTCTCTTTTTGGAACCCCCAAAGTGGCGATCGTTTTAGTGGACACCACCAGGAAACTGCAACTCCTGAAGGGAAATCCAGCGGCCAAGTACCAATGCATCCCATTGGCAGCTTTTGAAACCCAAGCTCGCACCAAAGAAGTACGCGGAAATGGAATTCCCTTGGCCACTTCCAGAAAGTGGCAACCTAAAACCCAATATTTTGCCATACACCACAAAGATGAGAGATGATGAGACAGGACGGATTAAAAAACATGATAATGGATTCTCGTGGCTGGAGGAGAACCTTGTTGAGCAAACAGGGGAAGTTCAAGCACAACTTGGCCCCAAGTCGTCCTCAAGCTGTCACGGGGTTTGATGTTTTCATGTTTTCCCTGATTCCCTATTTGGCCTCACTGCGCATGAGCAAACTTATATGTTCTTTTTTGGCGCTCAAAGGCCTTCGTTTCTGGATGAAGATGCTGAGGAAGCTGGTCTCCGGGGAGTACTGCAGCAAGGACCTGCCCTTGTCGCAGAAGACCGGGGCCACCTGCGGCATGTCCATGACAGAGACCTGGTGGCACATGTGTTTCCTCTTTCTTTCGGTAAGGATGTCCTTTCCTTTCAATCAGAGTTCGCCAACCAAAGGGTACCTGGTAGACTGCGGCTTTGGTTGCTGGATGGCAGACCTATGGCTTTTGCTGGTTCGGTGGCCTTTGTGGATGGATGGCAGACCTGTGTTGATGGATTGACCGTGGATGCCAACAGGCTCGCTCATGGCCAGGGCCAGGGGTGTTTTCTGAGGAGAAGCAGGGGGGCTCCGATGTGCGGGCCAACGACACCCGCGCCACCCCAGCCGCTTGGAGCAAGACTAAAGCCGCCTCCGGGAGCGCCGTAGCGTAGCCCAGGGATGAGGAGGGAAACTTTGGCCGTGGACTTCACATGCGGTTCTGGTCTGTCTTTGCCGGTACGCCTTGGTGGGATTATTCTGAAGGGAAGCGAAATGGAAACCAACCACAAACCCAGATTGTCTTTGGGGAGCGTGATTGGGGATGTCTTTGGTTGTCTATTCAGTTGTTTTTGGGGATGAGTTTGCGAATTGGAGATGACTTTGAGGCTATCTTTCGGGGGTTGCTTGGGGATGTCTTTGGGGATGTCTTTGGGGGATGTCTTTGGGCTGTCCTGGGTGGTGTCTCTAGGGGATGTTTTTGGGTTGTCGCTGCGTGTCTTTGGGTTTCTTCGGGGATGTTTTTGGGTTGGCGCTATTTCTGATCAAGCAGGTTGGGCAGGGCTCTCTGACTCAGCCTCAAGACTCGTGTCACAGGCGGCGTCTGTCGGTCAAGGCTTGGCTCAGCATCACTCTGACAAAAGCCTGGCTGGGATCCCTGCCATGTGACCGCTGCAAGATACTTGAGAGCAAGACTCAAGACTGTGCTTCAGCCAGGCGAGTGGGAAACTATGAAGCTGCATTTTCTTTGCTGGTGGCTGCAGGGTCACGTTCGAACTTTGGTGGCCCATTGCCTCAAGATTCCCCTCCCAGCCGGGCGCGAAGCTGCCACTCTTGACGCGGTCAATGCTGGCGTTCAATTGCCAGAGCAGGAAGAAGACCATCGCCCGGATTTCTCGGTCACGCGCAACCAGGTCTCAAGGGTGTGGAGGTGTGGCGCATCCTTCCTCTGCAACTGCTTCTTGCATGCCTAGGGATTCCTCAGGCAAGCGCTCAGACCGGATTGCCCCTCAAGGCAATCGCAGAGTTCTCAGACAGCACCTTGGGAGTCTCTGCATGGGCAGTCTTTCCCGGGGCAGTGGCAGCTAAGCCTCAAGATTGACTGCTTTCAGAACGATGGCGTTTGTGATGCCATTGTTGAACATTCCACCAGCAATTGCATTAGCCGACGGCCGTCGCCTTTGCTTCAGATCATCAAGATACTCCTGAGACACTGGCATAGTAGCAGCGGATTTCTCTTCATCACAGCTTGTCTTTACGGATGTTGGGAGGATATTTGTGGGTACGTTTGGGGGTGCCTTTTGCAAATGTTACTTTGGGTGTTTGGAAAAGGTCTTGGAGGGACGCGCTCAGGGGGACGTCTTTGGGGATGTCTTTGCGGATGTCGTTGCTGTTGTCTTTGGGGATGTCTTCTGAGGTTTTTTTGTTTGTTTTTTGGGGGGGGTGCCTTTGGGTGATGACGATGTCTTTGGAAGGTCTCTTAAAGTACTTCTTGGGGGGATGTGTTTGGGGGATCGTCTTGGGTTGTCTTGTGGTTCGTGGATGTCTTTGGGAATTGTGAATCGGGATGTCGTTGGTGGCATCTACGCGGTCTTTGCTTGCGGTTTGTACTTGTGGGTATCTTCGCAGCATGTGTGGCAAGCTGCCTTGGGGAGTGTCTCGACAAAAAGTCAGTTGAGTTTTTTTTGGTGGGTTGGCTTTGGAGAACATCTGTTTTTTTAGTTTGTCTCTGGAACTTGTCTTTGGACATATCTTAGGGGACGTCTTCCGCAGTGTTTTAGGAACGTCTTGGGGATGTCTTGAGAGACATCTTCAGGGCTGGCTTTGGGGCTCTGTTGGGGCGTTTGCGGAGCTGTCTTCGGAGATGGGCGTGTCGGGTTCGTAGCCTCCATCAGATTTGAATACTTGTTCCCCGAAAGTCGCCCGAATTCAGGGAACGCTTGGATGCCACGTTTCAGGTAGGTTGGACCGAGTACAATAGAATCCTTTTTCTGGGATTCTCTAGTTGGTTACGAACAACAGTTTGGTTGCGCGCGCATGCCTCCAAAACCATATTCAAGCAGTATTTGCCGATGGCACTTGCCAGGTGGTTTCACCTGTGTTTCCTTCTCATCACAAAGTAAGCCGCAAGACGAAATCCTGCACCACCGAAGAAGCCCTGGAATGATGATCCCCCTGTAAATACCAACAAAGAATGGTTGTCGCATGGCTTCAAAGTGGTGCGAAGTGGATTTTTTCCATCCACAGTAGGTCAAAGCTTCCCGGGAGCGTTCCAGTCATGAGGTGAGTGCTGAGCGCCCGGTGCCGGGCGATGCCTTCTGGCTGACGGGCCACAAATGGTTCACCTCCGCGCCCATGAGCGACGCCTTCCTGACGTTGGCGCAGACCCAGGAGCCGGCGAGACGGCGCGTGCCGGAGTCGCTCCCTCGTGTGCCGCTTGTGAGAGAAGTAGGTTGATGGGCGGGGTCTAAATAGCAAGCGGAGCTAGTTCATGAGTAAATGTAGTAACTCTCGCACCTGGGTTCACCTCACTGACGTTGGCACCTTGCTTTGGCTCTGAGGTAAGGCGCCGCGAGGGTTCCACGAGGGTTCCGCCAGGATGCCACACGTCCCGCACGGGTGCGGATGCATGTGCTGTTGGGGATGTCACCTGAGCTTATTGCTTAGCCATGACAGGGCTAATCCTGGCAGGCCTGGGTTGGTTGGTTGGTTGGTTCGTTGGTTGGTTGGTGGGTTGGTTGGTGGGTTGGTTGGTTGGTTGGTTGGTTGGTTGGTTGGTTGGTGGGTTGGTGGGTTGGTGGGTTGGCGGGTTGGCGGGTTGGCGGCCGGGTTGGGGTCGGGTTGGCGGGTTGGTGGGTTGGTGGGTTGGTGGGTTGGTGGGTTGGTGGGTTGGTGGGTTGGGTGGGTTGGTGGTTGGTGGGTGGGTGGTTTGGTTGGTTGGTTGGTTGGTTGGTTGGTTGGTTGGTTGGTTGGTTGGTTGGTTGGTTGGTTGGTTGGTTGGTTGGTTGGTTGGTTGGTTGGTTGGTTGGTTGGTTGGTTGGTTGGTTGGTGGGTTGGTGGGTTGGTGGGTTGGTGGGTTGGTGGGTTGGTGGGTTGGTGGGTTGTGTGTTGATGGGTTGGTGGGTTGGTGGGTTGGTGGGTTGGTGGGTTAGTGGGTTGTGGGTTGATGGGTTGGTGGGTTGGTGGGCTGGTGGGCTGGTGGGTTGGTGGGTTGGTGGGTTGGTGGGTTGGTGGGTTGGTGGGTTGGTGGGTTGGTGGGTTGGTGGGTTGGTGGGTTGGTGGGTTGGTTGGTTGGTTGGTGGGTTGGTTGGTGGGTTGGTTGGTTGGTTGGTTGGTTTGTTACTTGGTTGGTTGGTGGGTTGGTGGGTTGGTGGGTTGGTGGGTTGGCGGGTTGGTGGGTTGGTGGGTTGGTTGGGGGTTGGTTGGTTGGTTGGAGGGTTGGCGGGTTGGCGGGTTGGCGGGTTGGCGGGTTGGCGGGTTGGTGGGTTGGTGGGTTGGCGGGTTGGTGGGTTGGTGGGTTGGTGGGTTGGTGGGTTGGTGGGTTGGTGGGTTGGTGGGTTGGTGGGTTGGTGGGTTGGTTGGTTGGTTGGTTGGTTGGTTGGTTGGTTGGTTGGTTGGTTGGTTGGTTGGTTGGTTGGTTGGTTGGTTGGTGGGTTGGTTGGTGGGTTTGGTTGGTGGGTTGGTTTGGTGGGTTGGTGGGTTGGTGGGTTGGTGGGTTGGTGGGTTGGTGGGTTGATGGGTTGGTGGGTTGGTGGGTTGGTGGGCTGGTGGTTGGTTGGTGGGTTGGTGGGTTGGTTGGTTGGTTGGTTGGTTGGTTGGTTGGTGGGTTGGTGGGTTGGTGGGTTGGTGGGTTGGTGGGTTGGTGGGTTGGTGGGTTGGTGGGTTGGTTGGTTGGTTGGTTGGTTGGTTGGTTGGTTGGTTGGTTGGTTGGTTGGTTGGTTGGTTGGTGGGTGGGTGGGTGGGTTGGTTGGTTGGTTGGTTGGTTGGTTGGTTGGTTGGTTGGTTGGTTGGTTGGTTAGTGTGTTGGTTAGTGTGTTGGTTGGTTGGTTGGTTGGTTGGTTGGTTGGTTGGTTGGTTGGTGGGTTGGTGGGTTGGTGGGTTGATGGGTTGGTGGGTTGGTGGGTTGGTGGGTGGGTTGGTTGGTGGGTTGGCGGGTTGGTGGGTGGGTTGGTTGGTTGTTTGGTGGGTTGGTGGGTTGGCGGGTTGGTGGGTGGGTTGATGGGTTGGTGGGTTGGCGGGTTGGTGGGTGGGTTGATGGGTTGGTGGGTTGGCGGGTTGGTGGGTGGGTTGATGGGTTGGTGGGTTGGTGGGTTGGTTGGTTGGTGATTGTTTTCAATATCCTCAGCATCACAAGGTTTGGGTGGGTTCCAGGTTGGCTCAGGGTGGCTTTCGGTGGGCCCAGGCCTGTTGAGAGCAAACTTGGGTGTGGTTGTTTAAAGTTGGTTTCGGATATGGTTGTGAAGTGGGCCCCACCGTAAATCAGTACTAAACCATCTACAGTACCTCAAGCGCAGCCACCCCCAATTTGCTCTCAACAGGCCTACCAGCCAGGAACCCACCCTAGAACCCAGCCATGTTAAAACGATGCCGGGCCTGAACCACCCTAAGACCCTAAACCTACCCTAAGACCCTAAACCTACCCCAAACCCTTCGTCCGGTGTCTTGACGCCAACCCTAAGCCCTTGACACCTTCCGACCGAAGCTTGCCACTAAACCCCCTGTGGCAGGGTTAGGCTACTGCCAAGGCTAGGCAAAAGCATCTCAGCCTATTTCGGTTGGTCCTAGGAATGGGAGCACACGGGGCATTGTTTGTAAGTTCGAAGCTATGTTTCGCATGGGAAGAGTATGGATGAGAGGCTTTGCGGAAAGCTTACACCGCTCTTCCACGCCATGGATGACAACATGACCTGTACACGCTCAGATGGTGCAATAAGTTCGCTGCGTTTTGCTATGAAAGACAGAACTGCCCTGACCTGCAATTCAGCATAGGCCGCGTATATGAGAACTCAAGAACTTGCACGCAGGTGACAGCTGTGTTCTTGCAGATGCGTTTGATTCTACCACTCCAATCTTAACCACTGCTTACGTGTTCACACACTTCCTTCCAATAGTTGGCTGCAATCGAGTCAAGTGAGGGCAGTTTTGTTTGTGGAGGGCTTTTTGGTGTTGGAGGCTTTGTTTTCTCTCCAACCAACATGTTTGTGTCAATTAGCCCTGATGACCCAGATGGCACCCAAGAAGTATCTATGTGTGTCCATGGCATCATGTCCGGCCTGCACTTTTGCAAGTCATAGTCTTAGTTTGCTTTCCTTTGATGCCCTCCCCAATCTATCCCCAAAAGCGACATGGTTCTTCTTCAGGCTTTGATCCTTTCAACAGTGCCTAGGTTGGAGTGGAAGCAGCTTGTGGGGACCCATGGGTGCACCTTGGCCAGTCGGAGCCCAGCCACCAACCTTTTCCTTGGTGGGCTTCCCACTACTGGTCCCCCCCAAGCAGATTTTTTTTCTGCCAGGGTCGCTGCTTGCAGCTGGGTTCTTGGTGTCAGAACCAAGCTGTTTGGGTTGCCACTGGAGCGGTGTTTCGTTTCGCCTGAGGAGGGTCTCTCCTGCTTCCTGGTGCCTCGATGGCTGCCCGACGGGCGCCGCAACGCAGGTTTCAACGTCCAGCGCTTGAAGGCGGGGAAAGCCGATGTTTCGGCCAGGTGACCCCGAACAGAAAAGCCCCCTTTTTTCTTGAGGGGGGGGGGTGTCTATTTTGTGCCAAATTGAAGCAATAAAGAAGGGGTCGTTTTTGGGTGACGCGCTCCAAACCAATGCCTGGATTCAACAGCGAACTGGCAACGACATATAGTCCTAAACGAAAAAACCTCGTGAATTTGCATGTTCTCAACACGACCTTGAGCCGAAACATGTTGAATGGGTTGGCACACTTCTTGTTTGTGAGGACACCAAAGGGAGGCGGAGTTTCATCAGGCGATTGGCCTCCCAAGGTGGAATCCAAAGGCTGGTCCTTTTTACGACAGCTGCTATTTTTTGTTATTTTCTCGTTTGAAGCTCACAAGTTGGCTTCTTATGTGCCGGAGCTTGCTATGTGTACAGGTATGTTGAAGCTTCTTGATTCAAATGGCTTGCAAATCTTGCCGCGGCCTGATCATGCTGAAGCATGGAAAATGGCAGTGAATTTTTTTGAGGGGTCTGTAACAGAGCCGCGGCGGACATTCGTTACAGACCTCGTTACAGACCTCTGTAACAAAACCAGCTGGCTCGTTACACACCCCTCGTTACACACCCCTCGTTACACACCCTCGTTACACGCCCTCGTTACACACCTCAGATGAACAAACCAGGCGTGACTTGACTGCCCTGTTTTTGCCGCAGCTTGGCTTGCGCTGAATAGCTGCAATCAAGCTGGAGCTGCGGAGTTGTACATGTTTTAAGGGCTTCGGGGCTTATAAAAGCTGGCTTCGGTTGAAAGCTGGAGCTTCTCAGATGGATTTGCGACTAATACACCTTGCTGGGCTCTCAAGTGAAAGTCGTGAAGAAGATCCCCTGCCTCATTTCACCAACCTTCCAGACTTCAAACCAGACATGTTCTAACTCAGCCGGCCTGCCACCAGTCATTTTTGTGTGACAATGGGGAAGCCTCCAGGGAATGCAACAATGTTATCCAATTAAAGAAAATCCCAGATACAGTAGATTGCCAGACTTGTTCCCTGCGAGTTTTGAATAGTGATGTCCCTTGGCCAGCTATAGCTGTACTTGGAAGGACTCACCAGTTATCATCGGCACCTGTTTTTCTTGGTTTTGGGTTCCCTCTGGAAAAATGGTTAACCCCCTGCAAACACTTCATTCAATTTGGATACTGTCTGGTGTAAACATGGGGGGGGGGGGCAAAAGTGGTTCCCCAAAAGGGGCCCGCACATAGGGGGACCCTCCAAAACTCCAGCGTTTTTGGTTGCAGGTGGCTAGTGGCCCTGTTTTTTTGGTTTAATTAGCATGCTGTCTCAGGTTCTTGGTCCCCGGGTGAACTTTACGACCGGCGGCCAGGGTTGGCTCGCTGCTTTTTTTTTGGCTCAGGAGAAGCTGGGGGACAAGTCCAACGCCTCCAGTGAGGTTGAGTACCGCAACGCCTGGGGCGTGTTGCTGGGACCCTTGGGCCGCGGCGCTCCTGGGCTGCACCGTGAAGGACGTCGGGGAGCATACGTAGGTTTTCTTCTTGTCATTTTTTTTTTGTGGGGGGGGGGGGGGGCGGGGAAAAGGGGGGATCCCTTTTTGGTTGGGTTTAAGGGAAAAGCAGGCAAAACTAACGAGGTCTTCTTTTTAAGGGGGGGGAATTTGACCATACTCAAAATATAAAGTGTCCGGGATTGTGTTTGGATCATTTCGGTGGTGAGTAAACAGGTTTTTGGCAACAACATTTTAGTGGTAGACATGTAATGTCTGCTGTTGATTTTGAGAGCAGGGAGGCCTTGATCAAATTTAAGTGGCACGCCTATGTGTCGTTACCGGAGGGAGCATGTGTTTTTTTGCTTTGGGGGGCGGTGGGCATGCGATGCGGGGGCTGGAAGTTGTCAACGAAAGCGTCACCTGCAGGAGAGTTCTCTGAACAGTGGTTACGCTTATCCAACAAAAGCAATTGGCTCGTTACGTAGTTACAAGGGCCTCTTCACTTGTACTGCATTTGGCAGAAGATGTGTTTCTGCTGTTCCTTTGAGTAGTGTGCTGATCAAACACGACCAACCACTGTTTTCCTTCGAAGGCTGACTCGTCCAAAACCAAGCGTTTAAACGGGTGAGCTTTTGTCTGTTGCAGTCGTTTAGTGTTGGCTGGAACCACCATTAAAATTTAGACTTACAAAACTTTCCCTTTCGCCCAGGGTGAAATCGCAAGCCCCCTCCCCATCTCCGCGTTAGCATACTGTGGATGGACGAAATCCATTTCGCGCCACCTTGAAACCACGGTTTTCAGTTGCAAGAATTCCAGTTGACACCTTTCTGCTTCTTGGCATTTCTCGTGGCGGAGTCGAATCCTTCCCTTAGGTTTCGGAACGGTGCGGTTTTGAGGTGCGCACCATCGTGGAGATGGTGGTCCACACCCGCCTGGACTGCGTCATCGGCAGCTGCGCCCTGATGCGGCGGAGCGCGCAGCTGGCGTGCCACCACGCCACGCACCGCTGGGCCTTCGGAAAGCCCTTGGCGGCCTGGACCGCCTTCCAGTTGCTTAAGTTTTTTTTTGTTTGGTGTGTCTTCTCTTATATATATATATATATGTATGTTTTTGTTCCCTTGTTGGTTTCAAAAGGAATCTATCACTACTGGAAATATATTTTTCCAGGGGTCTTAACCAATTGGAAGCTTTGTCTCCGTGGGGGTGTCTTAACCAGTTGCCCAGTGGTGCCCTCTTTTCAACTTTTTTGGGGAAGGGTTCCCCTTTCAAGTCAACCAACTGAGACTCCAAGGTTTTTTTTGGGGAAGGACCGGTATGGGACCCCGGATCTGAGCAGAACCCCTGGTTGATTAGTACAGTGGAGAGACGAAATCCATTTCGCACCACCGTTCATTCCCCTGTAAATACCAACAAACAATGGTTTCAACCATGGTTTCCAAGTGGTGCGAGGATTTCGTCCATCCACAGTAGGGGGGGTGCGTCTTGAGACTGGAACACGGGGGTTGTCTTCAAACTGGTCGAACTTCGGAACCCCCAAAACGGCTCCGGAAATCCCTTCGGCTTCTGAACACCTAGCAAAAAGGAGGTGCCTGAACCCCCCCAAATGCCATGCTTTGACAAGGTTGGTGATATTCCAAAAACCCCTTGGTGATTCCCTACTGAGGACGCGGGTCAGGGGTTCAGGCCATACTTGGTTGCCTGTTTTCAATTTCACTGGGCTGAAGGCTTAGGGCGACTGCACGTGTGACACCAAGGGAATCCCCCTTCAAAGTGATAAAGTCGTAGGAATCACCCATGCCGGTATCACGGGAGGAGTGATGATAACTGTTACTTTGCATTTTTTGCATCACCAGCAGTTGTTGTGAGAATTATGACGACGCATTCCCTGCATCTCAGACAAGCTACTGCAGGATTAATTCGCATGATAATGAGCACCTTGTTGGATTTTAGAGTGTGGAAACTTGGGCAGGAAAACCATGTTAGGGGCACTTTGTTGTTCGCAAGACTTCGTCGTATTGCCGTGGATGCAACAATTTCGAGAAGCAATCAGATGGTGATGACGATGATGATGATCATGATGCCCTGGCATTACCAGCGGTTATCATGACAATCACCCCCTGCATTTCCAGTCGGGTCATGGTGGTAATGATGCTGATGATGATGTTGGGGATGATGATGATGATGATGATGATGATGATGATGATGATGATGATGATGATGATGATGATGATAGTTATCATGATAATCATGACTACGCATCCTCTGCATTCCCAGTCGGGTCTGTCGGCACACTTGAAACGTATATGAAAAAAACGATAATGCCGATGATCCTGATAATGCAAATCATCACCCAACATCAGTGATGCTGATAATCATCACTTATGCATCCGCAGCATCGCCAGCAGTCATGAAAGGTTATCCCCAGCATCATCAGTAGTTACCGTGACGACATCCTGATGATAATCATCACTATGCATCGCAGTTATCATAACAATCATGACTATGCATCACCTGCATTCCAAGCCGGGTCTAACGGCACACTTGAAACGTATATGAAACAGAAGAATGATGATGATCCGGATGTTGTGAATCATCACCCAGCATCAGTGGTAATGATACTCATCACGAGGACAAGGACGAATACAACCCCTTCCCATGCGCCCCCCCTTTGGAGAAAGGGGTCGGCGGATATGTGTTGGAGTAGATTTGTTGTTTTTTGCTTTACGCAAAAAGCAAACACAAACGGGTCCTTCTTATGCCGACTATGTCCACATGACCAAAAGCGAAGGTGCCCCTTTAAATGAAGGATATTCCAGGAGTTGGGCGGCCGTAAGGGTTTGCCGGGGGTAGCTGGTTGCTACCCGGCGAGTCCTGGAAAGGGCTTATAAGGGGTTCGCATTTTTGCGGGTAGTCTGAGAGGATGTCACTTTAATGGAGCCAGGATTTTCCATGTTTTGTTAGCTCACACCGGTGGCGGCGATTTCCCTGTGGTGTCAAGGTGGGTTACGGATCAGGAGTACAGATCCCCATTTTGAAGAAGCGAGGTGAAGCAGCCGCTGATGCGCCAGGCAGGGGGAGGTGTGTAAACTGCCTGGAATGCACGGAATCAAACTGCCGTTTGTGTCTGTGTGTGTGAGTTTGTTTTGTAAGGTACCTTTTTCGGGGTTGGTTTGGAGGACATCCAAAAGAAAAAAACACCACAATCTGATATGTCAGGGTATTCTTTTGGACACGTTCCTTTTCTCAAAGATTCCCGGGTCCACTCACTTTGACCCCGTTTTGACCCAGGTGAATCCTCAAAATAGGCCACGGGACTGGGAGTGTTTGTTCAGAGCTTTCGAAGTAGGGGGTGGCAGTTTTGGGCTGGCTTTCTTTAAAGGGAAGCCTAGTCCAGAAGACCAACCACTTCAGGACTAAAGATATGTTGGGTGCAAGGTGGCGCAATTCCAAGATATGTTGGTTTAGTCCTCCCCTTTCACAAAAAGGGGGATGCGTCCTTCGCTGTAAGAGCGCAGCGAAGCGAAGCAGGTGCTGGCGGATTTGGCGCTGGAGTCAGAGGCAGCCCTGGCCATGTGGATGCGCTTGGCGAGTACCTCGCTGTGGGGCTGGGGGGGGGGATGCTCAGATTGAGGGGGCGAATGGGAGAGGGTTGAGCTTGATGGGAGGTTCATGGGGAGGGGGGGAGCAAAGGGGGGTTGTCAGCAAATCGGGGGGGGGGGGAGGGAGGGGGTTGAATGTCGAACAGAAATCTGGAGATCCTGGGATTGAAAGTGACCTTTGGTCATTTTTGCACCAGGCCGCCCATTTGGTAGGGTAGGCCGCCTGTAGGGCCTGCCAAGGGTCAGGGCCCCAATTTTCTACCGGTGCCAACTGGAGGCTCCGAAACAAGTGTCCATGACTTTGGCTTTGCTTTATCAAGGAACCAAAGATAAGGCATCTACACATGCTTTGGCCCAACATTGAGTGATATTGGGATGTGTCCGTTGATTTCCTGTAAAACCAACACCAAAAAGGGTTTGATCAAGAAGGACACCTGTTTGGGGGGGGGGACCTGAGCAGGAATGGTGAGGTTTTCCGTTGCCTCGAACTTTCAGTTAGACCGCTCACATGGGAACCTTTGCTTGAATGTCTTGAATCAGAAATTCCCTTGTAAACCCTTACCCGGCCATCCCTCTGCAAGAGGCAAAGCGGGGTGAGCGATCTGTTTGTCTTTGTTGTAGAGTTTGAATTGCAACTAGCAAATCAACTAGCATCTGTTCTTTTCTCGTTGTTTTATTTAAAAAACGAAAAAACATACCTGTTATTTTCTCATTTTTTTGGGAGGGCTTCCCTTGGTCAAACAGGGCACTTCTTGCCATGGTCCATGGGGGTTTGGGCTTCCTGGAGGCTGGAGCTGGACATGTGTCTAAAAAGTATTCGCGTGATCGGAGCGCCAGCCTGCGGCCAAGCTTTTTGCGATGGTTTCAGGCCATCAGCCAAGGATGCAGAGGGACACTTCCGTTTGCTTAAGTTGTTTTTCCCCTTGGTGGTTTTAAAAGGAATTTATCACTACTGGAATAGTGTCTTTTCTTCTTTTTTTTTTTCCGGGGGTCTTAACCAAGTATTGTTGTGGAGTCATGAGCAGGACTGTGGCCAGAGGCGAGGGAAGGGTATTTGCGGTTTGCCCGGACTGCTAGTTTTGCGCGGCTGCATTGGTGTAACTGTGTTGCAACTAAGTACTGTAGATACTAACCTGGGGTAGAATTAGGATACATGTTGCGATTTGCCAGTGACTCAAAGTGAAGCAAACAATAACATATACATTCTATAGCTGGGCCTAACTCTAGTCATGTAACCATTCTGCCGGAGATCATTGGAGTCTTGCATGGCCAACCGGAAGTCCCCCCCCCCGTGCCCCTCTGCGGGCCGGCGCTGCATCTCTGAGTGTTTTGGCGCACTCTTCTATGGTAGGGGATGCTTGAAGAGACCTCATCCCATTGAAATATCAATCCAAAGGGGGGCTCCTCCACTTTGAGAAAGCCCATCTGAGGAGCGCTCGAGTCGGAGTCAGAAGCTGCCTTTGCACGGATTGCCACGGCCATCAGCAAGTACTACGCTCCTCGTTTGGCAGGAGCTGACTGGGTAGTTTATGGTTGGAGACGAGCGGCAACGGCAAGCCACATTTAGATTATGTTCTGCTGTGCCACGCAATGCCTACATAGCTTGGAAGACACCGCTGCGTGAAGCGGCGGCCTACCGGCACTTGGATTGCATTGAAAAGCGTCGCAACACGTAGCATTTGTTTCTGTATATGTCCAAGGACAGCTTGCATTTCCATACGAATTGGTCTCAAACTGTCGCTTGTGAGTACTTTTTGGCGTGGGGCAGGTCGTTGTCATTGATTGATCTCGTGTCTTGGCATCCTTTGCAGGTTTGATCAGAGGAGCACTGCAACACCCGACTTGCTTGCTTGATTACGTGGCTGCTTGATGGTTCGTGGTTGCATGTGTGCATCCTTGTGTTTTTGGGTGTTTGTGTTCTATTTGTGATGCGTATTTGTGTGCGTGTGTGCGCATGTGTTCTTATGTTTGTGTGTTGCTTGTTTGGATGCCTCACATTACCTTACTCTTTGTGAGCTTCTTTTGGTTGCGCTGGAGTTTGGCGCTGTCCATGCTTTACAGACAAGAGCCAAATCGAGACCCTCCATTTGAGGCCTCACCCCGATTTGAGGCCAGCTGTTCAGTGGCACCCTGTTTCCTATTTTGGTGAGTTCCCCACAACAAAAGGCCTACTACCCAAAAACATACCCTTTTTGCCCCACGATCGCTGGGCAATCTGGTTGAGGGATGGCGCAACATGGGTCTGACACCCTCACTTCCCTGTCAAAAGACTTTAGGTGTTTGTTGAGAATACAATTTTGGAAAATTTGGACTTCAGACCAATCCACGGAAGTTTCTGTGACACCAAGAGAATCTCACTTTGATGCTGTGGATGGACGAACTCCATTTCGCACCACTTTGAAACCATGGTTGAAATCACTGTTTCTTGGCATTTCTCGGTGCGGACTCGAATCATTCCCTTGGGATTCTGAATGGTGAAATAGAATTCTGGATTTTGAACTCCAAACAAGACACTGCCTTTCTGTTTCCCTTTAGCCCAAGGTGAAAAGGGTAGCCTCCAAAACCAACCCCCCTCCCATCCCAGACCCACCATAATGTTGGGGAGTGATTAATAAAGGCCTCAAACGAATTGGCGGGGGTCAATAGCGAGAACCCCCAAAAACAAAATGGGGGTCAGACTGGGACCTGCCTGAGTAGTTTTCCAGTATGTATTGTTTAGAATTGGTTTAGTGTTGGTTTAGTATTCCTTTGAGCTGGCTCACTACGGTTTAGAATTGGTTTAGTATTAGTTCAGTATTCTTTTCAGTTGACTCACTACAGTTTAGAATTGGTTTACTATTGGTTCTTCTTCTTGGCAGGCTGCCCTGGCCTTTTTTTTTCACAATTCCCTACCCTTAAGCAAACTGCATTATCTTCCTGGGGGTTCCGTGTGCCACCCCCTTGAACATTTGTCAGGGTGCATCTTCTAGCAAAGGGATTGATAAGGAATTTGGTGGTTTGGGACAGGAAGCAATCCAGAGATTCTGGACATTTCTGGCTTTATCTGAGAACAGCAGGGCTTTCTTCTTGGCAGGCTGCCCTGGCCATTTTTTTCTTCACAATTCCCTACCCTTAAACAAACTGCACTATTGCCTTCCTGGGGGTTCCGTGTGCCACCCCTTGAAAATTTGTCAGGGTGCATCTTCTAGTAAAGGGATTGATAAGGAATTTTGTGGTTTGGGACAGGAAGCAATCCAGAAATTCTGGACATTTCTGGCTGGACTCAAAAGTTTCAACCCTCAAAAATAGTCCATTCTTGGAAGGGGACATATTTTCGGGATTTCGGGCAGATTCTTTTTCTGTAATACCTACCCTTTTTGCTTTTTCAGGAGAGTGAATAATTTTGAGATGTTTTTTTCTGTATTCACTCCCGTTTTGTTAATCGCTATCTAACATTACCGTGGATGGACGAAATCCTGCAATACCTAAGAAACCCTGGAATGATGATTCCCTGTAAATGCCAACAAACAATGGTATCAACCATGGTTTCAAAGTGGCGCGAAATAGATTTCGCAACCATCCGCAGTATCACTGCCTTGAGCTTGAGGGGCTCAATTGGGGGCTGCTTCCGCCTCACAAATGTGAGGTGAATCGATTTCTCCAAATTTTGCACCCACCCACAGTACACAGGGCTCAAGGCTCAAATCTGAGGGCTGCCTCCTGACAAATGGCCGTGGCTCAAAAAACGGGTACCAAAATGGAACCTTGGTAAGTAGACACATGGACCAACACCCGCGGTTTGCCCCTCCAGTTTAATTTTGAGCCACCTGGGCCACAATCAAAACCCGGGTAGATGCCGGTTGGTAAGGGAGACTCCCAGCCATAAATAGTTGCGGCCGCCTTCTTAATTCTTTACATGGTTCTGGGATTACGACCATTTTAATCCCGGGTTTTGATTATGACTCGCCTGACCCAAATCCCCGAGGTGTGCCGCCGCGCGGTGCCGGTGGCCTACGAGGCCATGGAGTGCCACGGCGGCAACGGCTACGCGGAGGGGCCCATGGCGCGGCTCTTCCGCCAGAGCCCGCTGAACGCCATTTGGGAAGGCCGCGGAAACCGAGTCCGAAGGGAAACCGAAGGGTCGCAGGGTGGTGCCGGATGTGGCGGATGTGGCGGGAAAAACGGAAAAGGGGGGGGGAGGAGGGTTTGGGTTGGGTTGGGGGGATCCTTAAAAAGTGTCCCTTCCCCAGAAACATGCGGGAGCATTGGCTGAAATGAACAGGGATTTGCTTAAGAACCACCCATTGCAGTCTATTTTAGCGGGGATTGGGATTTTCCCTGGGGGTTAGTGGGGATTTTGACCCATGGCCATATGTTCCAATCATTTGGTTAAGAATATGTTTTATTTTCCCCTGCTGGTGTTAAAGGGAGTCTATCACTACACTGTTTTTCCAGTGGACTTTTGCAAATGGAAGAACGGGACCCCGATAGATTCAGTGGAAAAAACGGGGGGGGGGGGGGGGTGGTTTGGGTTGGGGTGCTCCTTAAAATATTCCCTTCCCCCCCGCAACAAACATGGCACCTGTCCAAGGATACCTCGGAGAACATGAAAGATGTATACCTTGACCCTCAAACCACGCTTGAATAATGGGAAATCCCCACATCATTTTGGGGCAACGACACGTTCTTAAGTTGGTAGTTTGAGGGTGCAGATAGTTCCCCTTTGGGTTGCAAGCAATCCCTTTGGTCTTCTTGTAAAGTGGGTTTCCGTTTGGGTGATGTTTCAACGTGACATCTAGGGAACTGGGTGTCTTGAAGGGGGCTGTGCAGGGCCAATGAGCTGCAGGTGGTTTAAACGGCCTGCTTTGTGCAGTGTTTTGCTTCGTTGGTTTTGTGCCAGTTTAGAGGAGTCTGCCAAAAGCTGCCTTATGCAAACATATATGCAAAGTCAGGATGAGTCCCCTGAACACTAAATAATTGGCGGCTAGAAAACGACATCCTCCAAAGGACCCGTGATGTTCCTCTATTACCGGTTTTGGTTTTCTAGGACCTTGCCTGCAGTTCTAGTGGTCCGGCAGCGCTTTGAAGCTGCAACGATTAAGCCCCGCCCAACATGGTTCAATCAATGAGCGAAACCTGCCTGGTAGGATTGCAAGCTGCATCATTGATGTTGCGACTTCAGGCAGTGCAGCATAGTGGCCTTGTTTTAATTCGTCTATCATTGAAGGACGCTAACAACACACCCACGGTTGCTTTCCGTGGAAGTTCAAAGCACCGAAGCTGCCATTCGAGTCGCAGGTTCGGGCAATGTGATTTGCCTCGACATCCTTCGAGCGCTACGAAGCTTGGCTGTGGCGGAGTCGACGAGTTGTGAGGCAAGTTGTGTGCTCGAGTTTCCCCTTCCAACAACGCGGGGCTTTTTCAAAAGGAGAGTCGTCATACCATAGTCTTACCAAACCATTCTTTCTTTCAGTTTCCATGATTGTCGGAGATAGTGTGCTGCTTTTCTTGGGTTGCGCGGGAGGAGTCGATGTGGCCCGTGCTTTCTGCCTCAGTTCGCCGCACCAAACAACATGCCCCGGCACTTCTTTGTTGTATACGGTTCCATTCAGCTTCAAGGCAATACATTTTGCCTGGACCTTCCATTGTTACATAAATTTGTGTCGCGAGAAAAACTGCTCAGGCCAACTATTTTTGCCCAATGATCCAACACGTGCTCGTTCCCCAGAAAACGCTCGTTTCATGAACACGCGGCCTCTCTCTGCTCATATAGTGTTTGTTGCGTGGACACAGACCCGCAAAACGGGCGCAAATACCCGCAAAAGAGGTGCAAATACCCGCAAAACGGGCGCAGTTACCCGCAAAACGGGCGCAGATACCCGCAAAACGGGCGCAGATACCCTTAAAATGGATTTGCGCCCGTTCCGCCGAAAAGCGCTCGAAAATTCTGCTGCGCAACACCCAAGGGATACAAATTTATCTAACGAATGAAGGTCCAGGTGCTCATGCAGGGACATGTAGTCAGGCAGGACGGCCCACCTGCTCCTGCCTGCCTGTGCTCGAATGGAAGCCACAATTGGGAAGCCTCAGTCGACAATAGGCTTCCAGTGTGCGCAGTAAAGCGGTTTGCACCACCAACTAGCTCCCCCAGAAGTGCCCTTCTCACCCCTTTTTGGGGGAGGCTTCCCCTACTAAAATAGTCCAAACGGGAAAACGTGGGTACCCTTATTCTAACCTCTCTGGAGGAGCTCGCCAATGTACTCCAGCCAAGGCCGGGAGCCGGAGAGCGCGGAGGCCCTGCTGCGTGAGCTGAGCTCCGCGGAGACGAAGGCGGCGGAGACGGCGCCGTGGGTTCGAAACTTTGTTTCAGAGATGCGCCCAGGTACAATCTTTGAGGAATACTGTGATCCTGTGACTGGCGAATTTTGGTGGCCTGATGTCGTGTCTCATGAGCCCTTGTGCTGCAAGCCTTCGCCTCCGGGATGATGATTTGCTTGCCTCCGAATCGCCGAGAGCCTCAAAAAGGGTTCGTTCGCAGGCAGCGAGCGCGTTGTTTGCGGCGAACGGCTACGGGGAGACGCTGCGGGCGGTGAAGCAGCGGTTGGCCATGGAGCCTGAGGCGCGAGTGGCCACGGAGACGGGAAGACGGGGGAGCCTTGTCACAGTGGGCGTTAACGGGAAGCCAACAAGAAGTGGGAGTGCTTGTCAAGACCGTTTTGGGATCCCATTTCGGGGTAGGTGCATTCAGCACCCAGATTAGTTTATTTTAGTGGGGATTGGGATGTTCACTGGGGGTACGATTTGGATTTTGAACCATGGCCAAGTCACCGATTGTGGGGAGGGGGAGACCTTTTTGGGGAGACAAACACTTTTCAGGCAAGAGGGGAGGTCTGTCATTGTAGATGTCCTGCCGTTGATGCTATGAGGGGGTGGGGCTGTTTTTGTTGGTTTGGCGGCATGTTTTGCTGGGTTGGTTCAATTGAAAACGACAAGAATTTTGGGGTAACCCTGGCCTATGTGAAACGCTTCGAGGCGCCACAAGGGCTGAAGCTCGGCGACACCTGACTTGCATGGGACAATCCAAATCCCCCACAAGGCACGAGCCCCAACTTTTGGAAAAGTGCAGTAGACAAGTTCCCGAAGCTGGGCAGAACGACGCCCTATCAAGAAAGCACGTGCCAACGGGTTTCGCCCAGCCACAGCTTGCTCAAGCATCCCCTCCAAACTACTATCACACTACAAGCCACAACCAGAAGCATTAGCTTTTTATGAGCCAAGCCAAGCCAAGCCACAAATCGAACCTCCAAACCTCCAGACCTCCGAGCCACAAGATCACAGCTGACCATTTCACGTCGCGCGAGGCCTTGGAGCCCTATGCGCGCGAGGTGGCGGACCAGCTGGCGGTGGCGCTGCAGGCCGGCAGTTTCCGGCGCCCGAAGAAGGGGCTTGGGGTGTGAGGCCATCGGTCGGTTCAAACGCCTTTGAAAAAGCTTCGAAGAATTTGCCAAGAAAAGGTTGCTGACCTGGACCCTTAAGCTACCTTAAAAATGGGTGGTTGCCCCAAAATAATGGGGGGAGCTCCCGTTGTTAAGGGTAGCGTGAGGTTTCAGGTATGAGTGAAACCTTAGACCAAGGTTTTATGAATGATATTCCCCTCGCGGAGAAAACGGATTCAGCAGGGTCCCTGAACTTCTGAGATTGCGTTTGTTTTGCCAATCGGACTGCAATAGGACATTTCTGATTTTCCATGGAGAGGGACTTGATGGGGTTTTGTGCTATTCCGGGGGCCTAGCAATTGAAGGGGTGTACCCTTGACGTGCATGTCAAACCTTGTTTTCTTGTTTTAAGCAACGCATGTAAAACAAACTAGAAGACGGGGCCCGAAAGCATTTTCCATGACACGCAGCCCGAATCGGGCCATTTTTTCCACCGTTGCATTTCACTGTCTAATTACTCTGTGCATGCAACTATGCATTTCACTGCCTACTTTCCCTGCGCATGCATCTATGCACTTCACTCTGTAATTCGTTATACATGCCTCTATGCATTTTACTGTCTACTTTCCCTGCGCATGCACCTATGCACTTCACTCTGTAATTCGTTATACATGCCTCTATGCATGTTGCTGTCTACTTTCCCTGCGCATGCTCTATGCATTTCGCTGTCTACTCTGCGCATGCCTGTATGCATTTCCTTTCGCTACGCATGCATCTATGCACTTCACTCTGTACTTGCCCTATGCATGCCTCTGTGCAGCTTACTGTCTACTTTTCCTTTGCATGCATCTATGCACTTCACTCTGTACTTGCTTTTCGCATGCCCCTATGCATTTCCCTATCTACTTTTTCTGCGCATGCCTCATGCCTCTATGCATTTCACTGTGCACTCTCCGTATGCACCTCTATGCATTTCACTCTGTACTTGCCCTGTGCATGCCTCTATGCATTTACTGTGCACTTTCTCTATGCATTTCACTGTCTACTTTCCCACTTTGCAGCCGGAGCTGCGGGGACGTACTTCACGTACTACTTTAAAAGTTACGACTTTGCAGCCGGAGCTGCGCGGACGTACTTCGCGCACTACTTTCGTACTTAAAAGTTGCGACTTTGCAGCCTGATCCCTGCAGACGGTCGCGCACAGACCGCGAAGATATGCGAAGATTCACACGGGACCACAGCAAGAGCGATCTGGGATACGCACAATCTCCGCACAGGGTCGCGCGCGAACTGCGAAGATTCGCACGTGAGCATCGCGAGAGCGACCCGACACGCACGACCCACGCAGAGGGTCCGCAAGAATCGCAAAAAAAAACTCAGTTTTTGCACCTCGACCACGCCGATCCCCGCAGAGGGTCGCGCCGGCAGGTCGAAAACCGCAAAAAACTCTAAGTCTATCTTTTGCACCTCGACCACGCCGATCCCTGCAGAGGGCCGCCGCGCGCGGCCGCAAGAATCGCCAAACCTCCAGTTTTTGCATATCGACCACGCCGATCCCCGCAGAGGGTCGCGCGGGCAAGTTGAACATCGCAAAAAATCTCCAGTTTTTGCACATCGACCAGGCCGGTCCCTTAGAGGGTCTTATCTTCGCAGAGTGCTCTTGGTCCCACCGCGCCGCCTTAAGATACTAATTTTAAGGAAGCGTGCAGGCTTCCTCGTGCAAGCTATGCTTGTGTGAGAAGGAATGCAAAATCGCTGCGCGTTTCACTGTGTAGTTTCGCTATGCGTGCCTCTATCTGTCTACTTTCCCTGTGCATGCCTCTATGCATTTCACTGTCTACTTTCCCTGCGCATGCCTCTATGCATTTCACTGTCAACTTTCCCTGTGCATGCATCTATGCGCTTGCCTCAGTACTTGCCCTACGCATGCTTCTATGCATTTCACTGTCTTCTTTCCCTGTGCTTGCCTCTCTGAATTTCACTGTCTACTTCCCCTGTGCATGCATCTATGCATTTCGCTCTGCACTTGCCCTATGCATTTTGCTGTGCACTTTGACTGCGCATGCCTCTATGCATTTCATTGTCTATTTTCCCTATGCAGTCGAGCTGTGCAGAACGCAACGACTTTACCGGAAGAACCCTTCGCAATGCCTTTCGGGAAATGCTTTTTCCGGCTAGCCGATTTGTTTTTTCTCTGGAATGGCAGCCCTGAAGACTATGAAAAGTGTTAGCATTGGCAAAATATGTTGGCAACAGCTTGGGCAACTTGAAATTTATGTTTCTTCGTACTTTTTCTGAAATCTAGACGCCGGACAGCGTCTTTAATGTGCCCCAAAGGAGTTGAGAGGGGATTTGTTGGCCAAAGCTTGTGGGCTTTGAAGTATAGTCTTGGCTGTCAGCCGGCTAAGAACGGAACACCGGGCGGCTTTAATCACAGGCGGTTTGCTAGTCACGTTCTACCATTGAATAGCGTCCCTTATCGCTACCAGACATTAATTGCAAGGGAGAGCAAAACCATTGTCATCTCCTCTTTTTTTTCAAAACACATAGCCACATATAGGTGTGTCTTTTCTGGGACCCCCGAAATGGCGGTTCTCTTTTTGGTTTCCCTTTCGTTTATTAGCTTAAGACGATTCTTCTTTTATCCCTGTTGGTACAGGGAATGTATCACTGGACATATTTTTTCATTTCTTCCAGGGGGCGGAGAAGCAAATTGAAGCTTACCCAACCAAACCAAGGGGTAGCCTCAAAAACGTTGCTCACATTTTGCCCACATGGGTGTGCCACTTTTTTTGGGGGAAGCCTCAAACTGGTGGTTCTCCTTTTGGTCCCTTGATAGACCAACCAAACCGAGGGGTACCTTCAAAAAAGACAACCGACCAAACCAACCCAGAAACCCACCCCCCTTTATAGACCACCCAACCCGAGGTACTGAACATCGATCACCGGACATATATTTGTTGCAAAAAACGAATCAGCAAATAGAAGCTTACCCAACCAAACCAAGGAGTAGCCTCAAAAAAGCCAACCAAACCAAACCTGACAATCCCCATGTTAAGGTGGTTCTACTTTTGGTTTCCCTTTCTAGACCAACCAAGGGGTTCCCTCAAAAAAGGGGTTCACTGGACATATGTTATCTTCTGTTTTTTTTCTCAGGGGACGGAGAAGCAAGAGCGAGGGGTTCCTCCAAGAACGTCTCTGCCCAGGCCGCCACTTTGCTCAGCTTCGGCGACCCCAAGACCGCCGCGGCCTTCCTGGCGGCGCGCCTGCCCTCCGCGGCGGCGGCGAGGGGGGCGGTGGCCAGCCACTCCATGGGCGCCACGATGGCGAGGCTGCCAGAGGCGGGAGGGCCGGAAGGGTTCCTTTGGTGGTCCCACCTCTGTATATGGTCTTTTGGGGGGTCTTCTATATAGTCTCCTAGGGGGTCCCCAACTCCTTCATCACAAATGGAAATCAAGTGGAAGTGAAAGGGTTGGAAGGTGGAAGCCTGGAAATTGGGCGTACAAGCCAGTCAGTGGAAGTGAAAGGCCTGGTGGAAGTGAACAAAAGGTGGAAGGGGGAAGGCTGGACCTTGGACCTAAAACACTGCTGGTGTTTCAACGCCCTTTGCGGTTTATGATTCTAGGTCCCCCAGTAGTGCCCTTTTCCCGTTTGAACTTTGGGTGGGAGGGTTCCGAACCCCACTAAAACAGTTCTAAACCGAAAATCAGTGGGTACCAACCAACTTTTTCTAACCTCTCCACTGGAGGGACCCAGGCGTTCGATTTTCGATTTTTTCAAGACGGACTGCCGCGGTATGGCCAGGAGTTGGTGGAGCACTTGATCCAGCGCCTTAGCCTGGATCCGGACCTTAGTCGCCTTTGAATGCGGCGAGTGTCAGGCGGCCCAAGCGCGAGCCTCCGTCAAAACAAAAGCCAAGTGTCGGTGAAACACGACATGGTGATGGTCTCTGCACCAAAACGCCAAGATTTGTAGAGGCAACATGCCAAGGCAATGTTTGCATCGAGGCTTCATTGATGCAATCAAGCACTTTGGTACGGGTTTGTTGAGTTTATCGCATGTATTCAGTGCAGGAGATCTAAGGTGGTTGCTTCTATATTGGTCCACCGCCCTTGTCATCATTTTGATGGAGGCTTTTGTTTCCGGCTTGCCGAGAGCGGTTCCAGAAAAAAGAGCGATGTGGAGAGGAATTGGTAGTGCGCGTACCAACTTCTTGCCGGGACATCTTGCTATGCCCTCTGCATGCCTGCAGCTGCTTTACACGTGAACTGTCTGTGGCGTTGATACGCTTGCTGTCCTTAAACCGTTACTCCCAGCCCGCCAATATGAACTGGATTGCCTAGAAACAATTCCTTGCCCCTGTGCCAGATGGTAGCGGTTTCCCTTGTTGTAGTAGTGCCCTCGCAGGATCGCGGATTAGGATTCAGGATTACCACAAATTACACCGCCCATGGCCAATACATTGCCTGTGAAGAGACTGGAAGGACTTGTGGCACTGAGGCGTCAAGGGCTTTTTTATCCATGGAACCACAGCCGTCACTGTGGTCGCTGTGTGGCTGTTCCTGTCAGTTGTATTAGCTGTAAGATTGGCAGTGCATTCCTTGCAGGTAATTTCCGATGAGAAGTTGTTTGAGACTTGCCCATGTTGGCGGATACCAGCCTTCTTAGTACTTGGAACTGCGAAACTTGCGAATCGACTTGAAACATTCAGCTTTGAGGTCGGTTGCATACGTGCGACTTGCCTTCATGGCCACGCAGTGCTACCAGTCAGCGATGTCATGCTGTTGAGTTCCCACATTAACATTTGATGAACAGACCAGCTGTAGAGACCTGCATCCTTTTGTTTACTCCTTCGCTGGAAGAATGCAACCTCCTGTACTTGTCGCTATTGCCGTTTTAGACGACCAGCTTCCATTCCGCGGTTTCAGGATGCATGTGCCCTTCCCAGCCGCAACATGAGTCATAGTTTCTGCAGCCTACACGCCAAAACACGGCATCAGTTGACGGGTTGTCAACACGCATCCAAACAGTCGGCACAAGGCGGCACCGTCCCAAAAGAGGCGATCTTTTTGGAGATTTCCGCCCAACCGCTTTTGATACTGGTCCGCCCAACCCGTTCAGGTTTGATACTGGTCCGCCCAACGGGTTTCCTTTTTTCATCCGTTTTTTTTTTGACAGCCTTGAAATATTTCGTTCGGCAACAACCCCCTCCTCCCGAGCTTTTTGACAAGATTCTCCAGTTTGAGTTGAAATCTTTCATGCAACGAAGCTGAAACGGCATCACTGCAGGTTCCCTGGTGAGGAGGCGCGTGGTGCTGAGTGTCCGTTTGCCGGCACCGTTGCTTGTGACGGATTCCTTGCACCAAACAGCCCGTTTAAAAAAATACGAGCCGGACCTCTTGAGCTTACCACTGAGAAAGAGGACATCTCGCTTTGCAGTCTGAAGCACTATGCTGTTTATGGGTCTCGCTTGCTACCTTGAAGTTTGACACAACTGCTTGCCTTTGAAATCATGAGGAGCGTGTGTTGTATTCTGGTTTTGCTGGAGGCCTCATTGCTTGGATGAAGCACTTGGGAGGCTTCAGCTGATAGGACACGTGCACCGATGTCATGTTTGTTTCCTTTGCGAAATCGTTGCGCACAAGAATCCTGTATTCTTACAAGACCCCGTCCCTTGCGAGCAGACAGATCTGTCACCGCGCCTCTGTCTCTCATTTGGTTGGGCTGCCACAGCACACACTCAATTTCCACCACATGCTGGTCCACCCTTTTCACAGACTGCCACATTTGACACCACCCAGTTTGCTCGCTTGCCCCGTGGCGCCCTTTTTTCCTTTGTTTTGGGAAGGGTTCCCCTTTAAACTCCATCAACCCAAAAAGGACGCCCGTTTCTTCCCATGGAAATCCACAGGGCATCTGAGTCAGAAACTCTTTTTGCGGAAGTGGTGCAGCTGGTCGGAAGTGCCAGGTGGTGCCAACATGGATCGAAGAGGCCCGCCACCTGCTGGGACGCCAAGAGTGGGAGGCGAGTGACGAGTGATGTTCAGACGAAAAGAAGAAGAAAACAAAGGACAAATGCTTATTGACGCTTTGCTGTCTATGTTTCAGAACTCAACCCCTCGTTCCCGACAATGTTGCGGAATATTTCAATCACAGCCTGATTTCCATTTGCTGCACATCGTGTTGCTTTTTCAAGACATCTTGGGCCTTTTCTGGATTGTGCTGGCTCTACAACTAAAGCGTCGTCATTACCTTGTCACCTCGGCATATGAATTTAGCGGGCAGGGAAGAAGTCGCAGCTTGAGGATGACCCCCTCTTATACAACATTTCCTATCCGGATATTTGTGGAAGGTCTAGGCACCAACGAGCCGTTCAGCATTTTTGTTTTCGAGCCCCTCTGTGAGACTCCATGGACTGCAAGAGTGCCCCATTCACCTTGTTGCCCCCCTTGGGTTCGCCGACGTGTTAGAAATGAGATCAAAACGTGATGTCCAAAATGTGATGTCTCCGAGGTTAGTTGGTGGGTTGGTTCTTGCTGAAGCCCGGGCCATTGGCCATGCCCTCCCGGCTCCAAGATTCCCTGAAGGTTTTCTCATTGCCCTGGGTGCAGCCCTTATGTAAAAAGCAAGAAACCACGCCCTGCAACGTCTTAAATGTGCAGTTGTGTTTTGCCTTTTCAGAGATTTCTTTAAACTTGGATTGGGCACCTTTTTTTTGGATCGAGGACATTTCTCTGAAATATGAGGGCTCAGCCCTCGCAGGGGCTCGTGCTTGGAAACCGTGCTTGCGTTGCTTGTGGCTTCCTCGTTGGATTGCGAGCATGCTTCTGTAGCAGCTTTGTGGAAAAACCAACTTTGCTCAACGAATTGCGTCAGCACGTCAGCAGCACTACATTCCAGAAGCGCAATGTGTGGCCAGTTGCTCGAGAAATTGCACCTGACAAACAAAGCCGGAAACTGCCAAAACAAAGGCGGAAATTGCCGGAAAAAGGCGGAAATTGCCGGGAAAAAAACAAGCAAGATGCAAAACGGTGCTGGCTGACATTCGCGCCAGCTTTCTCGTTCCAAATCGCCCCCCTCGAGCTGGCAATGCTGGCCATGAGGGGATTCAGACGGCGCTCTGGTGGAAACCAACCTACAGCAACGTGAAGAAAGAAGGTCCTCACATCCAATTCAGGGAGAAGGCAGACCAGGCAATGCGTTGCGAATGCGTTCTTTGAAAACCAAGGCGCCTTGAAAGAACCATGCCATTTGCTTCCGCATTATTTTCTCGAAGGCGTATTTTTTTTTTTTGCATATGTGGTTGGAGGGTGAAACACGGCGAGGCTGAGAAAATTTGTACACGGGTTTTTCCCATTCCTGCGGGTACTTTCGAATGAAAAATCAGCTTGAAACCCCAAGAGTCGCGAATGGTTCGAGGAGTCTCACTTGCCTTTGTGCCCTTTGCCTGTTTCACAGCTGATCTCGCAAGATGCGGGCAGTGACCTTTTGGTTCTGACGGACCAACTAGCCCCTTTGTGCGGAATCTCACTTTCGAATGAACCCCCTTTTTTATTCGATTGATGGGCCTTCAAACAACCTGGTTTTGAGACCTCCGTGTCTCATGGAGGGGTCGGGTCTTCCATTGAAAGCCGAAGCCGATCGGAGCCTCTGGGTTTGGGGCTATGTTTTTGTTGAGGCCCATTTCGGGGTTAAAGTTAGGGAAACCGTAGGAAAGCCGGCCATGTTTGGGGTGCCCCTGGTTTAGACACACCCATCGGGAGACAAGAAAACTGGTGCGTAGAGTGCAGCGACTTTTAGTACTGGGTATGCAAAAAAAAGCTCATGTGAAGAATTTGACAGTTGAGCACCATGTCAGGCACGCTTAGGTACAAAGTGTCCCATCACTACCAAAAGATAATTTGTTGCTCCACTTCCAACGTCAACCAAGTAGGAGGTCTTGAGCCTTCAATCCTTTGCTTTCTGAGGTGCCGCGATGGGGCTGTGTGGCAGATCCCTGCCACGGACTGCCTCCTGCAGCGGAGGGGGGAGCGGTCCTTCAAGCGCCCCCCTGAAAAAGGATGGGTGTGGGTCAAAAATGGGTACCCAAAAGACCCAACATGGCTTGCCCTGGATAATGGAACCAAGGACTAAACTCTGTGGGTCCCTGGTGGTCTCATTTTGACCCATGCCCAAATGAATCAATCAATTGCTGGGGGGGTGGGGCGGGGGTTGTTGAGTTTTGTTTTTTTTTTGGGGGGGGTTGTTGAGTTTTGTGTTTTTTTTGGGGGGGAACCACCAATTTCTGGAGGGGGGGTGTCAACCTCCTTTGCTTTGACCCGGTTGCACGAAAAAAGGTGCTCCTTTGGCAGATATGATTCATCCAGGTGGATGTTTCTATGACTCGGCAGAACTGGGGGGGGTGTGCTCCCCGGTCCGATTGGACTCCGGCAGCCCGAAGAAGCTGATGTTTTTTTCTTCTTGGTTGTCAGTCGGCGAAATGTGGAAAGACGATGAATTTCGAGACATGTTCAATCGATAGCTGAGTTTGTTAACGATTGCAAATGAGGATGGCTGTTTTAGATGATTCCCTTCTGCCATGGGATCCCAGCGTCATGTTGGGTAGGTTGCTAGAGTGTTCGCTTTCTGTGCGCATGTTGCTGTTCAGGGTAGTTGCGATGCGGTTCAGTTCGATTCTGACGTTGCTGCCATTGCTTCACATGCTGCCATATTGATTTGCCTAGCTGCAGGCGTAATTTGCTTGACTTAAGCTAGAGGAGTAAGGGGAGGTAGTTGTGTTGATTTCAGGAGCGGCTTTTGGGCCCTTGGGTCTTGTTAGCACAGTCCACATGTCCCATGTTGAACTTTGCATGTCAGAACTGCCGATAGGCAGGGCGCCAGTTGCCTGATGCACGTACCATGCTTTTCGGCTTCCTGCACGAGCTTTTGAAGTGGACCACAAGCGGGCTGAAGCGCTGCCTCTGAGTTTTACGTTTCCAACGTTGTTCAAGGCGACCGATTTCCTTGTGCGGCTGTCCCGTACTACCTCGCTGGCGGCCAAGTGGATGGTTAAGGCTTCTCCCCTTCCATTGTTCCTTCAAGATGTACAAGGTATCTTGTTTATTTTGCCTGTGAGTCTAGCACATGCCGTGGTTCGCCAAAGCTGCCACAACAGGATACTGTGGTGGCGCACGTGCGCTGGGACGTTTGCTACATGGAGAACACCTGGCGCAACGATGGTGCGCCGCCTGCTTGATGCATTGTTTGCCGCGCATTGTTTGTCAGCTTATGACTTTGCTGCGGTTTTCCAGCCGCATTAGCCATTGTTGCGCTCAGGCGTAATGTCACATTGGAGAATTTGGAGAGACATGGCTGAGTACCCTTGCCCAGGGCGAGTCTACCATGCCGTGCGCTCAACTTCGGAAAGGGAGTGGGAGTCGCCAATGATGGTTTCAGTTGAAGCACATCCAGCGGATGAAGCCTTTAGTTGGATCTCACTCCAACTCAGCCTCGATGCTCAAAGTTGTGCTCCCATGGATGTTAGGCAAGCCACGACAAAGCGGCACCGTGGGCATAGGCGACCGCGGGCTTTTGGTGCGTGTTTTTCACGTGGGAACAAAGTGGTGTGTGTTTAAGGAGCTCATACCTTCGTCGCGGTGTTTCTTTGAAGAGCACCATGGTGGCAGCAAGGGGCGAGTGCAGGTGATGTTTCGAGCCCATCAACGAACAGTCTGTGCAATTCTAGCGAGCTGGCGGTAAAAGATGCTCACCCATGATGAAGGTTGTCTACTTGGGATTCCTGTAACTGAGGCTTTCCGTAAATAGCTGTATTCGTTTTTTTGTGGCTAGTGGCGGTGGTTATGTTGGTAAGTAAGTGAAACGCAGGCCGGGGAAGCTCCGCGGAAACGGCGCGGAAGCTGCGACCTGCTATGGTCTTTCGAACTATTGGCTTGTCTTTAAACATGTTACACGCTTGCACCGAAAAAGTTACGATTCTCAAGCTGGATCTCGGAAAGTGAACCTCGCGTACTACATCTGTGTATGAAAAGTTCCAGATCAACGAGCTGGAGCTGAGAAAGTGGCCTTCGCGTACTACATGTGTACTAAAATTTGCGATTCTCAAGCCGGAGCTCGGAAAGTGCCCGACGCGTACTGAAATAAAATCCCCGCGCCTTTTCGTTATGTAAGGGGACGTCCCTTAACTTGTTTTGCAGGCCCAAACCATTGTGAACCGATAGAGAGGAGAAAAAAAGATACCCCCAGAAGCCATCAAGACACACATCAGGTCCAAGCTGTTGTCGCAAACCAAGAAGGCGGAATCAGACATGTGCAGGGCCCAAGCTGATACCCAAACCGATGCCCAACCGATACCCCCAACTCATCAAGAGCCTGTCCCGGAATGTTCTCGAGATCTTCTAAGGAGATGCCTTGGTCTGGATCTGCTGAATAACCAATCGCAATTTCACAGCTGACCAGAGCAGATGAAGAGCATTCGTAGTCATGGATCGGATGCTGCAGAAGGTACGCTTTGCGCCGCGGAAGCGGCGCGGAAGCGGAGGGATCGCCGCTGTTTTTCTCAGTGTTTTACGCAAACCCTCAAATATTTCTTGCTTGCCTGATCTGAGCTGCAGCCCGGTGCCCTGAAGGTATGATCTGACAGCATGGTTGCAGCTGTAGGTGTTGCGATGTAAAGCCTCAGTACTTTAAAGATTAGGCTTCTAGCACCATTGAAGCCATGGCACGACTTTTAAGCTTTGCTCAAAAGCGCTGCGTATCATAATTATACAATGTTATATTTACATTCATATACACATCCCATCATACCATTCACTTCGTCGCTCAGGTGCATTCGAAGTATTCGCCATGCCATGCTGAGGCCGCGTCGCAACGAGCACAAGCACGGGGCGAGCAGTTGCCACAGCTGAAGAAGGAAACCGAGGAGCTTTCTTTGGGACTGAGACGAGTCGGTTCTGTTGGGATTTCGGGGGAACTATGGCGTCAGGTTGCGGATGTGCGATCACCCAGGGTTCCTTCCATATATATATATATGGATCACTTTCTGATTGTAAACGCTTCGCTGTGGTTCGCCTTGGCCCACGTGCCAAGCCGGCCAGGAGGATGGACAGGCCTGGCCACTGGACTTTTGCTGGTGATTTTGGAAAGATGCACGGCAATAGTGGGGAAAACTGTACTGAAGTGCTTGCTGCCCAGGCTTGGGCGGGCCAGCGGCTGTTGCCGGAGAAGCTTCAGAAGCACTGGTCTCTGGCTACATTGCGAGGAGTTGTGGAGGTTCAAGGGTCTCACGTGTCCGCACTGTCCCATTTGGGGAGTCGGGAGGACCTTGAGCAGATCGGGCTTGGCAAGCCATTGGAGAAGCCCCGCTTCGTGGATGACCCGAAAAACGCGACGTGGCCTGGCATGGCCAGGCCAGGTCGCGCCCTCCGGCTATCCGAAGCCTTCTGGCGCAGGTGGCAGCGACCCGGGGGTGCTGGCGCTGAAAGCAGAAGGCGGACGATGGCCAAACTTGGGCTGGACTGGCTGCCCCAGTTGTCTCAGGCAGGATACACAGGCCTGGCCAGCGGGAGATATGCGAGGGTCAAAGGATGGGCGGACATCGTGTCTCTAGAACCCCCAGCTGACACGCAGCCAGGCATGGCCTTAACCAAAGATGTAGCCCGGAACACTTTATCTCAAACACGTATCCGCTGAGTTAACTTCACTTATGCATGTCTTTGGACATTTGGACCGGTCTATCAAGCACACACAAATTTTCACAGCCGCCGTGCAAAGGCCCTTCAAATACATCACCCCACAGACCCCACCTTGTTCTCCAATTTGCCCCAAAAAGTCTTGATGCCCTTCAACAAACTCCAACCTCCCGGGTCTCCCCCAGCTCCCCTAGGCGATGCGCCCAAAACCGGTTGCGGGCTTCCAGGTTTCCAGGCTTCGATCCTGGGAGCCCCCGGATCGGAACGGAGGAGCTGCTGCCGGCCTTGCGGCAGCACCTGCGCCGGGACATGCACCCGGAGCGCCTGGCGCTCTTGGAGCTGCTGGAGCACCTCCGGGCCGAGGCCCGGATGCCGCGCCGGCGCTTGTTGGGCGTTTGGGATCGGTTTGGTTGGGGCCGCGAGGGTATCCCCGAAAACTTAACTAACCGGTGGCGGGGAGGTTCCCACCGTTTCAATACAGGACTCTCCAGTGGCTCAGTGGATTCCACTGCTTTGTGTGGGCTCGGAACCAAACAAATATAAGTTCAAACCTTTGTTTTTAAGGCAGGGTCACTTAACAACTGGACGTCGGTGTGGTTGGGGACTGAGTTTAGAAAGTGAAACTGCTCGCCTGGCCAAACTGGAGCATTGGTCAATTGAGATGGCTTGAGGTGAGATAGGTTCGTTGGGGTTTTGTTTGCTTGGGTTTGTTTGGATTTGCGCGGCTTGGCTTGGTTTGGTTTGAACGATTAGTTGTCGCGCATTTGACAAGGAACACCTGGATCAGGAGGGATGACTTTGGTCGGGCACTCTGAGGTTTTGTCTAAGAAGCTATGGCACCGTGAAAGGTGTCGATTCTCTACACTTGGAACTGCATTATTTCCCTTGGACGGCATCGTTTGAGGTAGTTCAGAAAAGTATAATTACAACAATTACATACCAGGAATAAGGTGAGCATCGGGAAAGTAATCGGGTGGTTCCAAGACCATGTCATACACTTGACATAACCATTCCGCCAACCGGGTTTTGCAGTCCACAAAAGGAGAACAAACTACGCTGCGAATAGGATGTTTTGCTTGGCTCAGTGGCTTAGTGATACTTGTGGTTTGGCAAGTGCGGCCGAACTGCAAGAGTTTCTGACGCACCCTATCTATGATTGTGAACAAGATTAGAATATTGCCTTCTTTTTTTGGAAGGCACTGGATCAAGATTGAGTTTGTACCCTTCCTGAGGCTAAATGGCTAGATAGAAATCAAGATCACAAATCCTAAATCACACAGACATTGGCCATTGCTACTGTGGATGGACGAAATCCTGCACCACCTCAGGAACCCTGGAAGGATGATTCCCCTGTAATTCCCAACAAATAGTGTTTTTCCATGGTTTGCAAGTGGTGCAGGATTTCGTCCATCCACAGTATCTACCATTAGGAGTACAAGATATGGAGGGGTTAGCAGTTACAATGCCACAAATAGATACCGGTACTCTGAGGGATGTGCAGCATGCCAAGTATCAATCTAGATGACTATGCAAGTTTAAACAGACTACTGAAGCACCACCCGTTCAACCCCAATGTTGTCAACTCGAAGGACTTAGCCAGTAGTAGACAACATTTCTTGGGCCCAGCCCACACGTGCCCAATCACATATTTGTTATATTCGTAGAACATTCAGACAAAACATGCAAGGATCCTTCTTGAGCACAGCATACCCAGCCTTCAAGCAGGTGTTGTTCCAATGCACATGCCAGGCGTCCTGAAAGTTTTGTTTCTATGGTTTCCCGGCCAACTGTTTCCCAGCCGGCATCACGTTGGCTTGAAAGTAGTCAGAGACGTTCCCAATGGATACCAAGCTGCTACGAACAAGGGACATGTTGGATTGGATGAAGCAGCCAGGCTTCACTTTCATTCTCTCAAGTTTCAATGGGCCTGTACTTGAGGTCCAACAAATGGGATTGTGTCAAAATAAGGTGGCCCTCCAAAAATGGTTGGTTTGCCTTTGGCTTCCCTTTGAACCAGCCCCGAAAAGGGTACATTGCAAAAGCCAGCGCCCCAACTGGTACCGTGGGGTTTTGTTTGAACGAAGTCTTGTGACCAGTGTCCGGAGCCCCAAAACCCAATGTCCGGTTGCCGGTCAGGAAGGCGAGGACGAGGAGACGGGCGGCGCGCGCATTGCGCAAGGCTTCAGTTTTGGGGAGGGGAACTTCAACATCCACAAAGGTAGAAAATTGGGAGTTGTCTGATTTTTTCGTTTCTTCTTGTTGTTGTTTTTTGTTTTGTGGGGGCCAGATTTCTCTGTGGCATAGTGATAAGGTGGAATGGGAGCCCTCCTGAGAAGGGAGACTGGCATGCCAGCCAAGTTGCATCCTACCCATGCGGAATACATTTTATTCACACTATCTAGGGGATTGCCACAATGACGATGCCAAAGGGGGGCTCCTTCGACGTATTGAAAAAGCATCGCAATCAAGGAGACACGTGTCAGGTGACTAGCAAAAAAAGTGGCTTGGGTACTTTTGCGTGCAGCCCTGTCATCGGTCGGTCTAGGGACAGGTGTCTGAATTCTAGCGTGTTTGCGGAGACGGCAAACAGAGAAGAATGTGTGTTGCAAGGCCGTATTTGAAACGGTTAAGCCTGCCAAATGTATCCCGTGGTATTTGATTCGCCCGACGCACACTTCGCAAGTACTTCACGCGGTGCGTGTTCAATCAAAGATCTGTACTCGGGGGTTGAAGCAACATTCTGAAGCAAAGACACCGCTTAATTTTTTGGCTGAGGAGAGGCTTCTGCAGCGGTGCGAGGCTGGCAGTTTGCGCTGGCCAAGGGGACCACTTTGAAAGGCGGTAACTGGAGTGCTGAATGGGGCCAGTTTGGCCATCAGACTTACGGGTGCTACTGAAATTGCTTTTGCCTCGTGTGGGGTTGACATGGGAGGCCAAGGCAAGCCCGGTTTGGGGAGTCCCCTTTCGGACATACCAACCTTGTTGGAAAGAGATTTGCTGACTATTTCTAGCATCCATGTTAAACAACCTTGCATTGGGGGGGGGGTGATGTTCAAAGTTGAGATGTTGGAACCCGTAGTTAAGATCGACAAATGTTCACAGTACATTGTCCGAGGTTTGGAGAGTTACATGCTGGCAGGGAACCGTCACCTCTCGTGCAATGGCGTGTTTAAACTTGAACAGCATCGAAGGCCCGATATGGCCTGATGCAGTATTTTCTTTGGGGGGACTAGCAAGCCAAGGGGTTAAGCATAACTTGTCGAAGGAAAGCCCAGGCATGTTGCAAGGCCGAGATCTGAAGC
Source organism: Effrenium voratum (assembly GCA_963377175.1). Lineage (NCBI taxonomy): Eukaryota > Dinophyceae > Suessiales > Symbiodiniaceae > Effrenium > Effrenium voratum. The sequence continues at coordinate 985,740 of CAUJNA010003694.1, read as the reverse complement.
AGGCAGACACTAAGTACAGGCAGGCAACAATATAGTTTGTCCACGGGCTGTCTGACATCACTACCCTTCCACAATTACCATGTCGTAGATGTCCTTATGTTGACTGATTTGATTCTGAACCCTTCAAGGGACAGCATGGCGCTGGAGATTGATCTTGCACGATGGGAACAATTTGTTGATGTGCGCCAGCAATCCGCAACGACAAATGCACGAGTTCCCCCCGGCTTTACTCTATGCACCACTGGAGGTACCAATCAACCGTTGCAAACCCTGCTCTCTTGGCTACACAACATGTGGACTACAGGTCCCCTCAGATCCTCATGCGTGTGCACGGGACCCGCGCCTTTGCAGGGACGGGTCCAGGTTTATGTCTCGCAGTTGGGCGCCCAGTGGAAAAGCCCTCGCCTTCGACGAAAGACCTTTAAAGAAGTGGTTCTCGGTTGCCTCCGCGGAGAACCAACAGCAGGCTATTGTGGTTTTGATGGCCCAACCCTCGCTTCCATGGCATCCAATCCGCGTGCTGAGCAAGTAGCGGCCACACCCAAAAAGAAGCCAGGCCCGCGTGCCTCTGTGCCATTTTGTTATATTTAAAACAAACACCCACGATGCGTGTTGAGCCTTGCAAGTCTTGAGCCATATAACTTTTGGACAGCTCCAGCACATCGATTTTGGCTGACCTGCGAGCAAACACGAGTTTCCCGCTTCCAGCAAGCGGCAAGCCTGTTCTGCGGGCGGGGCGTTTTGCCACAAAGATTGGTTTCCGATTTGCATGAGGGTTGGCGCCCATACGGCTGATTTGGCTGCATGTAACAGTTCCTCTTGGTCAGTTATCCGGTTGCCTTGCAGCCGCGGATACGGCCGTCTGGGTATGCGCCAAATTTAGGGAAAGAAGACCAAAAGCAGGCCTGCCTGAAAGGGGTTGCTTGAGCACAAGGTACACCCTGCTGCAGCAGTCGATGCGTTTGGGGTTTCGATGTCCAGGAAGTCGGAGCGATGCCGCGTCCAGGTGGTATTTCCATTTGGTTTGTACATTCTCATTCCGCGACATTGGCTGCCTTGTCAAACACACAGTTAAGCTGCGCTGGAAAAGGACGAATGGCCGATCTTCCGTGTGACGACACTGAAGGCCCCCGCTTGGTAGTGCAAGCATGATAGGCTTGGGAGTTGGACTTGCCAGTAAGTGTGAGGGATGTTGTGCCCATCAGGCGAACTTCTGGGCCAGAACGCAGGTTGCAAGGAAATGCCTTGGCGGCGGCCATTCAATTGTACCAGTCAGGCCAGGAGTGCCAGGCTAAAGGTCGCCAGTTAGATGTCGACAGCTAGCAGAAGGGATCACATCAGCCATAAATGGCTGTTCTTAACATGGTTCTGGGATAACGACCATTTTGATACCAGGTTTGAGTATGACTCACCTGAACAACGAGCATTACCACTGTTGACAAGGTTCAGAGCCGTAGCACATTTTGATTTGAGCACCCGCTGAGGTACCCCTGTGTGCCAGGTGCCAAGCATTCAATGACGCGGTGCGTGTGACGTGGTTTCGCTTCGATGTTCCAGACAAGCTGAGGGTGGAAGCGCTTTCAGCAGAGGGGTTCTAGGATCCTGAAGGCCCTGCACGGCCTATTATCAATTTTTGGTCAGGATCGACAAATTGGTATTGACTTGCAATGAAATGCTGTGAACAGCCCAGGAACAGCCCAAGTTTTATCTCTGTATGGAGAATCGATGAATCGACATAGCCATGGACAACGTGTTTGTTTTGCAACACAACGCATATGTTCATTACCAATTCACATGTTCATTACCAATTATGATAGACTATGAACTATGAGCAGCCAGGCGCACATGTTTCCTTATGATAGACTATGAGTATTATGTTGTTTTCTTTTTTAAGAGCAAATCAATCATATATATGTATATATATTTATAGACGCCGACTATGAGCAACAAGTTTTGGGTGCTTGCTTCACGTTGCTTGGATCAGCTTCAGCTGAGGTCTTGCCTCGCAGTCTTCTGCCAGTTCAGACGCAGGTGTCGTGGCCCCAGGTGAACTTGGCGCCTGCTTGGGCTGCCTCGGCCTTTTTTTGTTTAAGAGGTTTTATGCCTCCTAACTTACATTTGCTTAAGAATGTTGGTGTATTTTGGTCTGGTGGTTTATTTGCTCTTAAGATTTTTCGTTATTTCCCCCGGGATTTCCCCCTGTTGGTTTTGAAAGGAATCTAGTACTACTGGACATTGTTTCTCATGTTTTCTTCGACGGACTTGAGCAAAAAGAAGCTAACTACCGGTCGTGAGGTTGTCCCCATGTTGACACTGAAATGAAACAGGAAAATGGTTGGCGAGATACAGAAGTAAGGAATGGAGAAAGAGTTGGGAAGATGTCGGATGACTCATTGCCTGGGAGTGGGCAGATCTATCTTTCTATCTGCTTTGCCCGGCCACTTTTCGTTCCTTTCTGTACCGTTGGCAGTGAGCCAGCTTAGAAGAAACGCTCTCGTAGCCTTTTTGCAGGGAAATGGCAGTAAACCAGCCATGACTCTTTCTTCATGAGGAAGCCTCCATTTGGAGCTTTTATATGGTATGTTTTTGTGGGCTATCTTTATTCGACCTGTACTATTCGCAGCTGACAAATTATGAGCAACGGACAACATTGCCAGGGCGATGGCATTACTTCCTAAAATTCAAACTCATGCGAGGTGGGACAATTAATCCGCGAATATTGACCAAGCCAGCAATGCTTGGTGGATTTGGGGTCAGTAAGGCGGACGGTTCCTGCGGGATATCAAGATTCTCGGGTCTGTCCAATCTACTTCTTGAAAGGGTAGTTTTGAGAGTGCTGCTCCAGTGGACCCGCCAGTAGATGCTGTCGCTCAAAGGGGTTTCTCTCAGTTGGCATGACTTTTGAGGCGTTCCACCAGGTTGCTCACCGTTTTCCCCTCCTTGCACCGACCTCAAGCGCTCGATTTAACGCTTCAAGCTCACCCTCTACTCTAGGCTGCGTCCACCGTGGTTGCTGTGTGCACCGTGGTTGCTGCTCATGTTTTTGCGGGCTCATGGATGCAGCAACAAGTCTCAGAATACAGGAATCCAACTTCAGAAGCCAAGCTGAAGCCCAAGATGGCTTGGGTGACCTGATTGCTTCCGAAAGAAAACAAAAAAAACCTCCCCCGATGGGCAAAACGGCGTAGCTGGAGGTCCCAACATCCAGCTGGAGGTGGCCTTCGATAACGCCGGGGGCTGAAGCAGAGTCGCCAGCCGCTCGCCAGCTGCGTTTCGGCTCTGAAATGAAACCAAGGGACCCCAGCAGGTGGTAACATTGCCGGGTATTTCGCGGCTTTGCCAACAAACTGGCCCTTCATTTTTTCTGGGGCAAGTAAGGCGAAGGAGTTTTGTCGGCGCCCTGAAATGAGAGCCTGGAATCAATCGACTGGCTGAGGCTTGGACGACCTTCTGCGGCCAGCCTCGGAATCGATGAGGTCGGGTCGGGTCGGGTCCCGCGGCGGTGGGTTGTTTTGCTTTGGAACTGCGCCCGCCTTGGGTCGCTTGCATTTTGGAGGGAAAGGCATCTCAAAAGGTTGTTATGGGTCCGGTGACACCCTGCAGTTCTTGGCTTTTAAGTCGGCCCTTTTTCCACCGCCATGGAAGAAAGAGGGAACTCCTGAGGCACAAGGTAGCTTGAACCGGCCTTGGAAGCTATAGATTGATGGGACAAGCTATATTGATTTGGAGGGAAAGGCATCTCACAAGGTTGTTATGGGTCCGGTGACACCCTGCAGTTCTTAGTTTTTACGTAGACGGGCCTGATCCCACAGCCAGGGAAGAAAGATGAGGAGAGGAGCAATAAGTTGATAATTTGTTATGATGATTGGGGCGCTTTAATCTACCCCTCTTCAAAATAATAATAATAATAATAGTAAATCTCCTGACCCTTCGCCTATTTCAAAGGCATATGGGATGTTGTGCCACCATGGCGATATGCTGCCACACCTAAGTTGTAGTGTTGACGCCAGAAGAATAACCCCTGTTTATTAGTATGGGGGGTGTGCCCGGTTGATTCATCACTTTTGGAGGGGAACCCCCCGAATGAATACACAGGAGTTTATTCATCGAGGGTCAACATTCATGATTTACACTCCCAACGAAGCTTGTGTCTCGCAGGGTTCTTGCACGGACAGCCTGATTTCCTCTTGGCTTGAGGGACTCGTGTTACCAAGCCGCTTGGCCAGAAAAGCAGGCAAGTTGGGGTATATAGATGGGGAGTTGTTTCAAAGCCAAACCAGAAGCAATCCACGGATGTTGTTGGGCTTCCCCAGCTGGTCCTGCTTGCGGGCACTGGGCTTGCTTGATTTGTCTGCTCGCCAGACGGATCTTCGACCAGAACCCCCACGACGGCGCGCCCTGCAATCTGCAGAAGGTGCTCAGCCGCAGTCGTGCTTCTGTTTTGCTGACCTGTGCCGAAGGAATGCCTGGCATTCGTAGTCGAATCCCGGGATTTTTGGCCTGCCTTTGCTGGTGATGCCGCTGGTGATGTTGGCCCTGCGAACCGTGATATCATGGTCGTTGCCTGACCTTGAGTCAGCTATTTTGCTCAGACCCGGGGCCTCAGACCCGCATGGAAAGCATGTGAGAGTAGAGTTGCTTGTAAGATCATGTCTAGCTGCTCCCTTTGCGGAGCTGTCGGATTCCCAGGTTCTGTTGGCTCAGCCACATCAGCACAGCCCGTTGCAGGACCTGAAGCAGTCCACCTGGGTGAGCCGATGTGCGCCAAGAGGCTGCGAGACACGCGCCTGAAGTTCGCGGGGCCGAGTTGGATGGAAGCACTCCGATGGCATACCATGGCTCACTTTCTTTATCGGTGAACTTGAACAAAGCAACTTGCGGAGTCAGGTTGTTCCGCTGTTCGGATCCAGGAGTCATGGGAAGCTGTTGGAACGCACCCATCTTGGCGTGTGCGAGCTTGGCAAGCTGAAGTAGCAACTGGCCAAATGCGCGTGTGTGTGCATGTGCCGGTGAAGCGCCAGCGACCGAATCGTGGAAATTGACCCGCGTTGACCCCAAGAAAAGCCGACAAGAGATGTGTGGCTCCAGTTGTTCAACAGAACTTCTTGAGAGGAGGCTGTGCCATTTGAGTAGCAAACTTGGGGCTTTTCAACGGTCAGGGGTCCCTAAAAAGTCCCAGAGGCCTTGCAGCCGTGCAAGTCGCCGCCGAAAACGAGGCTGAAAAGCAGGTTTGCGACCTCCTGTTCACATGGAACCTGAGCCTGACTGACTGGGGTTTTTGAAGTGACCTCTCAGGGGCTAGAGGCATGGAAATGATAGGCCCTTTTGCAGGTTCTGATGGGAGGGGGGGGTGTTTCCCTTCTTCACCCTTCAAATGGCAACTGTTTCCTTTTGGTTTCCTTGTGAAATACCAAGCAACAGGGGTTCCAATGGTTAGTTTGGGTCCGTTCTTAGGCTCTCCGGATATTTGGAGGTCCCGCCAAAACATCAACCTCCTGTCGCTGCTTTGCGTTGTGTAGCATGTTGGTGATTTTCGCCTGATTTTTGGTCCTCCCAAAGTCACATGTGTGTAAGCCATGAAGAACATGCAAAATCACGTTCTGGTAGATATACCCTCGAGCACAATGGCTCTGGAAGAAAATGACTACGTCACATGTCACATTAGCGGAATTTGCTTTAGGGGGACCCAAGTTCCGGGTTCTTCAGGGAAAAAGGGTGTGCGACCTTACGTCTCTCCCAAGTCTGCATTGGCGGCACAGCCATTGGCTGAGAGTCTAGATGACACCAGGAAAAAACGACACAATGACCAAATGAGCATCGGCGCACAAGCTTCTGAGATATAGAGAAGGCATCACTCAGTTGAGAAAAATAGCTTGGAGCTAAGCAACGCAACATGCTTGGACCGACTTGAAATTTGTTCCACATGGGTTGCATCGCTTCCACTTGCCGTGCCTTGCGCACAGACTGGCACAGACCTTGCAATCTGTTTGTGAATGTTTGTTTTTGTTATTTCTATAAAAACGCTTCGTGAGATTGAAAATCTCACGACACTTCCCGAGATGTCGCAGGAAGCATTGTTCCCGATTTGAGCAACGCATCGACATGGGATGAACGAGCATGTGGCGAAGATACTGGAAGAGCTCGCCTTCTTCCTGGCGCTGGTGGGTGTCAGAAACTCGGCTTCAAGCATTTGGGACGCATGTGAGAGGTGCTGGAAGGAGCGAACGTATTTTGCCTATGCTTTCCCCAACAAGGGTCCCCCGGCTAGGTGCCCCTTTACTCTTTCTTTTTTGGGGGAGATTCAGTTCCCCTAAAGTAGACTACAGAACAAAGGGTACCCTGATTCTAACCTCTTTACTGGAGGACCTAGCAAAGAAGTCAAGTTGCTGTGTTCATTTGAAGTAAGCGGCCTCCTGAACCGCTTGCGTGGGCAGCATATTTGCCTGCGGGTTCAAACTCACATTCTACAAGAGAAACCATCAAACACTCATGTCATGAGTGTTTGATGGTTTCTCTTGTAGTGCAGTTAGCTTGTAACATCTGCAATTGCAGCTAAAATGGCTTACGGCATACAGTAGGGGTGGGAACATGCCACTCACACTTAGGCAGAATTGCTCAACGAGCATGGCCGCGAACGTTTGCTATTTGCATCCCTTGCCAGCCGGGTAAACTGGTTGTCTCAAAGATGTGTTTGTCCTGTCATTTTCTTCACCTTGTCCAAATCATATCCCCAGAGCAAAACGGCCCTGGACTTGTGAGAATGTAGAATGGGACGCATTCTAGAGATTGGCGCATCCGGTTTTGGCCAACTCATGCTGACTCCTTGGACATCGGTCGCGGTGCCATGCAACTTGTTTGCGCTCTTGAAATAAATATGTCACCTTGGAGTAGCGGGCAGCGGGCAACGCTCGGGCAAGTTTCAGCAAACCTCCCTTTGGGCAAAGCCAATCAGTTAATCCCTAGGACAATGATACAATGATACATGGCTTCTTTTTCGGAGGGCACCTTGTTGGATGGTTCTGAACGGAAGCCAAAAGATCACCGAAGCTTATTGTGGGTTTGTCCCCTTTGAGAAAAACCCGCGTAGCATATTTTCTGCTGATTTGACCTGGGCAACAGAAACAAAACCTGTTGACTAGGATGGCTTGACAATCGGCACATTTGAGGTCTCCCAGTTCCGTCATGAAAAGGGTGGTCAACCACAAATAACCCCAAGGGCCTGTTGTTGTTTGTGCGAAGGGTTTCCTGGCTCGCTGGACAATGAGCCAGCGCCAATGATTTATTTGCTTAACTGTTTCCTCCGAATTGTTCAGCCACAATCTGGGTCGTGCAGATCAATCCTCAACCTTATGACAGATAGACATCAGTTTCCCTTGTGGTGTCCCACCTCGGCTTGCAGATTAGGGATTCCCCGAGTTTGAAACACCCAGAGATTTCAGGGTTCCAGACACCAGCTCGCTCGCGAAGGGCGAGAGTGTTCTCTAGTTCTCCAGACTCTTGAGCCCATAAAGGGGGGGCAAAAGCCAGTTCTTTGTCTCCCAGAATGTTCAGCCCCCCAAAACGGGTGGTCAACCACAAACAACCCCAAGGGTCCTGTTGTTGTTTTTGTTCCATTTTTTTGAACCAAATAAATGCCTCTAACAATAATTATACTGTTTGTCTGTGTTTGTTTTTGTTTTTTTTGCGAAGAGTTTGTACCCTTCCCCCAGTCCAACGGCGAATTTTCCCAGCGGCTGGGGGCTCTTTAGGCGAATGCCTGCGCTTCTTGGTGCGGCGGGGCCGGCCTGGCAGCCGCGCTGCGGAGGCGCTGGGGATCTCCAGCCTGGTGCTGGGAGCCTTCGGATGCGATGCAAGCGCGACGTTCGCCGGTTCGGGTCGCCGGTTGGGCCGCCGGTTGGGCCGAAAAAATAATAATCCGAAAGTCGCTGGAATTCGGTGGGTCTGTGAATGTTGACCCCAGAAGTCCAAATTCAAACAGGTGTGTGTGTGTGTGTGTTTGGGGTCACTTGAGGTGGGTCTGTGTTTTGCTTCCATTTGCTGAAATGAATATGTATTCTTGTTTTCTTGTTGGTTTTAACAGGGACTCGATTCATCACTACTGGACATATTTTCTTGTTTTCCACTGGACTTAAGCAAATGGAGGTCTGTGCGTTCTTGAAGGTTGACCCCATATGGGTACGAGTCAAAAAGTAAACACCAGGGGACCGCAGGTGCGTCCTTGTCTTCATTTACCAAGGTTCCATTTTGGGTGCGTGGTCTTCATTGGGTCCAACAAAAATAGGGTAACCCCAAAATGGGTTGGTAAACAAAAAGGGCTGGTGCAGTTCCTGGTAGTTTTACTTTGACCCATAATGTTGACCCCGTATTAATCAACCAACCAGTTTATTGATAGGGGACTGGTTTTGGCTCTTCAAAAGTGGTCTGATTCCCCACTAAACCCAGGGACACCCCCTATTGATAAACTGGGGTTGATTAATATGGGGTTGCGGTTTGGCTTAAACGGAAGCCAACAGCGAAACCACCACCCTCTGCCAGCTCCAACTCGACACATACCCAAGTGAACGTTTTGGTTTGGTTGGTCGGTGGATTGGTTATGATGGGTTGGTCGGTCGGTCGGTCGGTCGGTCGGTCGGTTGGTTTCTTGGTTGGGTTGGTTGGTTTGGTTAGGGGGGTCAACATGATTTTTGTTTGCTTCTGAATGATATCCATTTCATTAACATGATGTTTCTTACTTATGGACTAAACCCATGCAAGCCAAAGTTTGGTTTTCAGGAGGTCGCTTTCTGGGACCCAGCAATCAGCATCTTTTAGAAGCCTCGTGTCCGCTTCTACCGCTGCGTTGACCCAATTTGCCCCAGAACCACGAGCCATTCCGTTGCCCTCTGCGAAACTTTCACGGAGGTTTGGGCCCAGGCAGTCCGCAGAGATGTTTCATCACTTGCTGGCCAGCCATCCGGTTCCTTAGCTTGGTAGATCCTTTTCGTGTCAAGTGGTAGTTTCCACTTAACCCACTAAAGATTAAACCTTTAGCGGGGGATCGAGCTGAGGGCAGCCCAGATCATGTTGTGGCGAGGATCTCATAGCTGTGCATCGAAGGATTTGCTACACGGGCGAAAATGAGAAGCATCCTTATGTTGAGCGTGTGCGCATGATCCTGAGCCAAGCTGGAGAAATCTAAGATCTAAGGATTTTTGTATTACACCCCGGGAATACACCCACTGGGTATTGCCCCATTTAGGCACATTTCCGGATAGAACCGTGTTATTTTGAACCATTCTGGGTCATGTCCCGAGGGTGTAGTCCCAGGGTGTAGTACCAAAACCCTCAGAACTGATAGGCGAGGTTTTGCTAGGCTATGTAGTGCTGGCCTGGCAAATGACCTTCGCTCCAATAGGTGGCTTTCGTTGCCTGAGTTTTTTGCGGGCGAACACTGCGATGAAGGGCATGGCCACGATTGTATTTCGTGCAGAGTGCAAGCTAGCAGTTGTCGATTTGCCAATCACGGCTGCTGGTGAACACTCTTTTTCGGACACTACTATAATGATTGTTCTACTGGAATGCTGAGGAACGAAGCATCAGTTTGTTTGACCGCATTGATTAGGCCGGTGTGCAACTTGTTCGCCTGCGGGTTTTTGTTAGTATGGCTCCATGACAGGGCGGGGGCGGGGGGGGGGAAGGTTCCGCTGTTTGCGTCACACGTTCCGACACTGCGCTCCGCTGAGGATGGTACAGAGCCTTGGCTGCAGTTGGCAGGACGGAGAATCTGGCGCACAAACCTTGCGTTTTCGCAGAAGGAGCACCAGAAGGAACCAGCAAGCGTTTGCCTGTGCCAAGCCTTGCACACAAGTAAGTTGGTTGAGAGAACATTGCTGCATGCAACAGATCGTTTACCTGTTGACCCGCCTTTGTCACCCTTTACCAGGGTTTTAGGTCGTCCGACCAGCCTTGTACTCAAGTAAGTGGCTGAGAGAACATTGCTGTATGCAACAGATTGTGGGTCAGCCTCGCGAAAGGGCGAGGGCCGGAGTCAGATTCAACGCCAGTTGGGTTATGGACAAAATACTGGATGAGGTTGATGGCCTTAAGACAACCGACCCTTCACGCAACCAGTCCTAGCATTTTCCACGGAACCGGCAGGCCATTCGCTGTTCACGATGGACGATGCCAGGAACAAACCATCTATTAGCGAGTTGATATTTGCGTTTGAGGTACTCTCAACATCACACATTCAGCCTGCACCCTTCAACGATTGCAGCTTTCCCTCCCGGTGCAAGGTGTGTCCATCACCCTGGTGTTGCTCAACAAATGGGTGATGATGTCCTGGAGAGGCCGTGAGGGCATTGAAAATGTCGGGCTGCATTTGCCTGGCTTTGACTTTCAGCCAGGACAGTTCCTGCAGTTACCATTGCCAGATTGAGCATTACCGTCGTAGTGAGATTCCGTTCACCCCAAACACCCTACTTGAAACTTGATGCGGCGTTATTTGTCAAAGAAGGTTTAGGGTTTAGGGTTTAGGGTGAAACTTGATGCGGCGTTGTTTGTCAAGGAACATTGCGTTCCACGTGAAGGGTATGATGAAGCTGTAACATTGAGCATGGGCGTGGATGAAGGCTTGCTAGCTCGAAGGCGTAATTGTACGTCTCACCGTTTCACCTCTCATTTGGCACAACAAACGGATGCTATTGTTGTTTTCCTTAAACAGGCGAAGCACGAAAGTGCAGGGTATGTTCAAGCCAACATCCAGTCATTCCCGTGAAAGTGCCGAATCACACCCGGCACATGTTTATTGATTTTTTTCTGGCACAGGTGGCTTGCCCTTTCCGCTCTTCTACACCATGAGCTCGGCCCTCGGGTTTCCAGAAATGCCGTTGGATTGGTGTGAGAGCCTGCTGGAGTTGGGCGATGAATCGGCGGCCTCCATGAGGCTTCTTTTCCATGGGGTGAATGCAAGGCAACGGGCCCCTCCAAATGGTAGCGGTACCTTTTGGTTGCGGTAGGGAGGCGTTCGCGTTGGTTTGTACTTTTGGTCTGGTTGCTCTTGGTTCGCGTTGGTTTCCATGGGTCCATGGGTTAGCTTTGGCTTTCTTCTCGCGCAACTACCAACACGGAGTCTCCAACTCGAGAACATCGCCACGTGCAGAGCGATGGCTTGACGGAGATCGGCGGATCAGGTGATAGGCTTCGTGTGAGTTGCAAACCCGAAACAGTTCCCGGACTTGAAGCCCTCCTTTCTGAACCGCACAGGGCTTGACAGTGGACTTGGAGGTTGACCAATCAGTCCGCACTGGGACTTGCAGGGTCTGAAGGACAGCTCGGAAGTTTGTTTCGACGTTAAGCAATCAGCTCAGACGTTAAGTGGCTGAGCCTCAGGGCTTGCCCAAGTTCGGGACACCTTGAGGACAAGGTCGCACATCTTGCTCACCAGTTGTTGTTTCCGGGTAGTTTCTCTTCCCCCCCCAAACACAAAAAAACTGAGCGGAGCAGCGGAACAAGCAACAAACAACTTGCAGTGCAGCGGGGCTGAACTAAAAAAAAGCCAACAAATCCGCTTGCAATCGGATTGGGGGAAAACAAACCCGCTTGAGGCTTCTGGCTCGGATATGTTTCTTTATCTCTTCGGTGGCCCCTCCTAGTTCTCATCCATTTGCTTAAGAATATGTTTATTTTCCCCTGGCGGTTTTTAGAGGGAATCTATCCCTACTGGACATATGTTTTATATATTTTTTATATATCTTTTTCCAGGGGGCTTAAGCAAAGGGAAGTTCTGAAGGCCACATGGTGCTGAAGGGCTGCTTCGCCTTGCTCTACTTGCTGGTGAGCTGCGACCCCCCCAAGCCGCAGAGGCCTGGACGTGACTTCACGCAGTGCGACTCCAGGAGCAACATGTGACGGGCCAAACGAATAGAATCCGGTTGGATGCTTTAAAACCACACTTCGTGATGAGGCGAATTCTATGAGTAACATGAAAAGGAATTGTTGCGCCCCGATTTCTGTGAAAGTCCAGTCCACATGAGGTGCAGATTTGACTCACCAAAGTTGGGGAGCCCTGGAGCCCCCCCGAGCTTCCGGAGCCCCGGAGCACGAAAATTCCCCTCGTTCGAGGCGCAGCGTCTGCTGCGGGGTCTCAATGGTTGGGGTCATGACCGCCTTGGACGTCGCCGCCTCCAACATGAGCCCGGGACTCAGTCACCGTCACCCGCGCGTTCGCGAAGGCACTTTGACACCACGAATATGAACCCAAAGCCATGCAAATGATTTATAATTAGAAAAAAGGAAAAAACACATACACATGCTATTAAATATGGAATTAATCAGGGGGATATGTGTGACCCGACCGGTGGGTTTTTGGTATTTGGAGGGCCAACAACGCAGACGGTTAGTGCTTTGTAGATGTTTCCACGACCGTAAGGCAAGGGGGAACCCAGCAATCAGGAGCTCTGCTGTTGAAATTCGGAGTGCGCTACAAGATGCCGTGCAGATTTCGTGCGCTGCTGATGCACGTGAACAGTTCAAAGCAATGAATCTTGTCGTTTTTGACTAAAAACGGAGGTGCCCGGGCTGCTCCTATGATTCGGTGACTGAGGCTTCCTGTTCATTAGTGTCGCCTTCTACACCATGCTGAAGCCACTCGGCGGCACACCCTAAGGAGCATAGTGTCCTTTTTGGTTGTTTTGGTGGACAAATAGATGGCGATTCCTGGTTTCCCTGGTGGTTCAATCATCTACCTGGGAAACCCATCTATTTGCCCTAAAAGGACACCTATGCTAAGGATGGATGGGCTGTTGGCTTGAAGGGGTCTGGTGCAATTTCGGGTCTGATGACTGGGAACCCGCAGTCCGCGCAGGTCGTGGTGGTTTGGGGGGGGGTTGCGTAGGCGAAACCCTGCAGTCGTAGATGTCGTCTCCGCTTTGTGTGCAATTCTGATTGCTTCACTCAAATCTTCACATACGCTCTCACCGACTGTCATTCAATTTGACATCCCCCAATTGCACCAGAATACACGCTCAGTTTGTCAGGGCTGCTCAAAAGACGCATTTTGCCCATTTGAAACATGGCCTTTTCCACCAGACAAGGCAATGTTCAGGTGTATAATGTAAGGATCCCTGTTTGTTCTGGAACCTCCCCAGGATCCGTGGGATGGTCATTTCGAGTTCAGCTTCATTCGCCCGAGGTCGGCTTCCTTGATCTTCATTCTGGCCGTGGCCTCGGCAGGACACGAAGCCAAGCCTTTTGTTCACGTGGCCGTACGGTCGTTCAGATGTGGCTGGAGGCTCCGATCTGCGAGGATTGGGTTTGTCTCAAACCAGGGGAGGCTCCAAACTTGTCGAACATGGGTTTCCTCAAGCCTCCAAACTTCAAACTTGTCCAACATTAGTTTTTTCAGGGGTCCTCCAAACTTGCCCAACATGAGTTTTTTTTAGGGGGCCTCCAAACAACTCGTCCCAAATGGATTTATTTTGGTTTCTTTTTCCACAATGTCAAGGGTGTCCAAAACAATCGTTCGGTTGCCTTAACCCAGCCACATGCCCAGAGCCAGCGCGTTCTCCAAATGCCTCAAGCGGTCCAAGGCGGCTTGTACCTTCAAAATTACATTGCTATATATATATATATGTCTATATAAATATGTTCAATAAAGAAACCAGAGGTAGGTAGATGTTCAACTCAAACCACTGGCATGTAGGTTTCTGCTCAAACCAGTGGCTTAAATCTCAATACAGTGGACGAGTTTTCCATCTCGCATCACTTATAGATGAAGCCCTACAAACACTGTGTCTGAAAAACCAGTGGATTGATTACTCACTTGACTGGTGCTTTTAGTGGATTTTGTCCATCCAGCATGTAGATGTTCAACTGAAGCCAGTGGTTTGATTTTTGGCTTATTACTTACTTGACTGCCGGCAAGCGCCGTTTTTCTTGCTGGTGCTCAGGGAATGTGGGAATGAACCTGGGGGTCCCCTTAAAGGAAGCTGCAAAGAAAAACATGGTTTTTTCTCGTTCATTCCATTTCTCATTGCCTTCTGAGCACCAGCAATCAAAAACGGCGCTTGCCGACAGTCAAGTGAGTATTAGGCTGAAAATCCATCCACCGGCTGCAGTGAAACATCTAATCTACCACATGGACCAAATCCATAAAAAAACAGGGTGCTTGCTTTTCGTGAGGTCTTGGGCGTGCTGCTGCGCATGGAGCCCTGCCCGGGTGCCGAAAGAGACGAGAAGAGAAGGCGGAGGCTAAGCCGCCGGTCTCCGGCGACGCTTCCAGCGGGTTTTTCCGGAGAAACCAAAAGGGGCTGAACATGTCTAGGTCCCCCAGCTAGGTGCCCTTTTGCCATTTCTTTTTTGGTGGGGACCCCTACTAAATTAGATGACAGAAGAGAGTTGGTGCCCTTATTCTCCTCTCTACTGGAGGACCTAGATGTGTTTCTTGAGAAACCGGTTGGGGGGGGGGGGCCTGAAAATATGTGGCTGGTTGCTTGGATTTCCTGCCCAGAGCGAAAGAGTTCCCGATTTTGGGGGGACACGGAAGAAACAGCTGGTTGCTGGTTCAAGCCATAAGGGTTCCCGATGTAGGGGAGAAATCCCAAAGACGTTGTTGAGAACAGAGAAAGAACCCGAACATGTGTGGCTGGTTTCTCTGATTTGTTTCCAATCTGTTGGGACAAATTTATTTTTATTTTTTTCAGGGGCTCCGACCCAGCAGGGGCGTGGTGCGGATCTACCAAAAAGCGGTCCTTCTGAAAGGAGCTCTAGCACTGTGTGCCAGATTCCACCTCGGCTTTGGAGCTGCTTGTCATTTGGTCATTTCATTTCAGCTGGCAATTGTACATGTGTCACCGATTGGTTTTTTGCCTGCTTGTCCTGCAGGCTTTCGTTTGCTGTATAACTGGATCGTTTCTGGTTTCCTGCTTGTTTTCGTTGGAGTATCAGCACTTACATGCTTCCAGGCCGGACAATTTGGTTCCCTTTCCTCTCTTTTGGTTTACTTTCGGTTCGTTAAACGACACATCACCCAACTGAGGTAGCTGCGGGATTGCAGGTACTGTCCTCCTGCCGCTGGGCCCACATCAACAGGGTTCGGCAGTACATGTTGTTAGTGCCCTTTTTGGGGTTGGTTTCAACCCAGAGGCTCCTGGCTTCGGCTTTCAATGCAAGACCCGACCCCTCCATTACTGTAGACATTCCGGGAATTGGTGGTTGGGGGTCTCAACACCAGGTTCTTTGAAAGCCCCTAGGTCAATCGGGAGCCTCTGGGAAGGGAAAACACACACGGCAAACCACTTTAGTTGGTACCCTTGGCCCACATGGGGCATACCGGAGCAGAAAAGCTGCTGTTGGATTTCCCGAATCAATCCAGAGATTCCAGGCAGTGGTAAGTGCCCTCTTCTCAGTATATCAGTGCAAACTTGAACATGGGCCTTGCTGCCGACCACAGGCAATGTCCAAGTGGCCAGGGGTCAAAACCAAGGGTACCATTTTGGGGTAGGTGCACCACCCATTTTAGTCTATTTTAGTGGGAATTGCGATGTGCACTGAAGGTGCAGGGTTTGACCCACAGCCAAGCAAGTTACATAGGTTTGACGCGCTTGCCAGACGCTGCCGAGCCAAACTGGGTATTCTTGCGGGCAGAACCCCAGCAAGCGGACAGTTCTCCAGTGGAACCAAACTCGTTGAAGCTGACTTGAGGCTGCTGGCAGACATTATGGGCGACTTTCGATTTTTGGGGCGTCTACATTCACGATCTTGAAGGGTCCATTCAGCACGCAAGTGTAGATTAAACCTGCTCAAAGGAATAACCTTCCCCTCATCTTTTTGGGCAGATACCCCGAAATGCGCCCAATTTGTGAGGATCGCCGCGGGGATTTTCATCACCTCCTACGGGGAGAGCGATTTCGATGCCCGGGGCTTCTGGCTGGTGCTGGGCGACTGGGCTAAGAACGCGCGCTAACGCGCTAACGCACTCGCTCGCGCCCGGGCGGGCGAGATAGGCGACTGCTGGGTGCTTCCGGCTGGGTATTGTCTTAAGGATTTCAGGGACTTGGGTGGAGGGGGGGTCATGCAAAGCAAGAGTGACGCGATGTCAAGCCGTCTGCTGGCTTTTAGGGAACATGTTGAGTTTGATGCACTGCGCAAATATGGGTGTGGCTCAAAATTTAACCAGGAGGGGCAAACCGCAGGTTTTGGTCCATGTTTCCACTTACCAGGGCCACCCATTTTGGAATTCCGGTTTTTTGAGCCACAGCCATATAACACAGGCAGTCCTGTAAGCCTGTTCAACATTTGGAGCGCCTGAAACTCACAGTGGCACAGTGGCACACCCCTTTTTTTGCACTCGGCAGCTCCTTCCTTTTCGGGCCAAAGGGAAACCGCCCATCCGGATGAGTCAGTTTTGAGTCAAGTTCTGACAGGAAAATATCTGGGGGCCCAGTGGGGGCCCTGATTTCTAAATTCGAGACTGTGGCAGGCAGTTTAATGCAGGAATTTGCACACTGTGGCTCAATAAAATGTACCCAAATGGCCCCTGGGTAAATGGAACCAAAGACTAAAACCTGCGTAACCCGAGCTCTTTAATTTTGAGCCACACCCACGTGACTAACAAAGAGCAAGCATCATGCTCAATAGGGCTCCTACCAAATGAGCTGAGCAAACATCATTAGGTCGATCCAATAAGATTGTGAAATCTACCCTTTTTAGGTTGGGTTTCACGATGACCAATTCTGGAGGAATTGTTCGGTGTCCGATGTGTTGGTGTTCGGTTCAGCCTAAGTTGGATGCATTCGGGTACGAGGAAATGAGGTGTGCATGCGTGATGTGTCTTGATAAGCCGTAGATGTGGTTGTCTTTGCTGGCTCGTGCTAGCCGCGCGTGGCGCATCAAAGTCGAGTCTGAAGTCTTATGTCAAAGTGTTCAGAAACAGTATTCCATCCACTTTTGTTTTTCAATTCGAACCATCAGCGCAAACGGAAAGAGCCTATGTTGTGACTTTTAGTACTGGCCTCAAAGCGCTAACCTTGATTTGTCAGGTCCTGTAGTTGCTTGCAAGCCCACTTGCTCAGCACCCTCTGCTCAGACTCAGATAAAAAAAGAAGTTTAAATTATGTTTCCTCCCTGTGTAGTTTTTCCTCTCACCCCCAGAAAGAATGGGTTTCATCTCTTCTTTCCTCCGCAACTCGCCGGGCGGATTCACCCCCCCCCCCCCCCCCCCCATAGCGTTTCGAGCCGCGCGCAGCGAGGCTCGGAGGTCTTCGCCGCGCTGCGGTGGCTTTTGACGCAGAGAGCGCTGCACTCCAGCGGCCTCAGCGCGCCGTGGCTTTCTGTCGACGCTGTTCTGGCGGCGGTCACGGGTGGGCGACGGGCGAAACCCAGACATAGCCGAGAGACCAGAAGACACGAAGAAACCAGGGTTGGTATTTACAGGGGAATCATCGGAAACCAGGGTTTCAGACATACTGTGGATGGTTGCGAAATCCGTAAACCGCACCACTTGGAAACCAGGCAGACACCATTGTTTGTTGGTATTTGCCAGAGAATCATCATTCCAGCTTTTCTTAGGTGGTGACATAGCTTTTGAGACCATAGGAAACCAGCGTCGGTATTTACAGGGCAATCATCAGAGACCAGGGTTTCTCTTTTGTGGTGCAAGATTTCGTCTATCCATAGCACCACGAAATGAGTTACCATGGTGGAAACCATAACGTTTCTGGGTATTTACGTTGGAATCAAGTCAGGAACCAGGGGTTTCTGAACGGTGATGCGAAATTGCTATTCATCAACCAATCAGTTTCTTAATATGTTTCTATTGGAAGAGCGTAGCGCTGCCATTTTATAAATCACTAATATGAGCCAAAATGCCCCCTGCCATTTTGGCTCAAGTGTGTTTGGGGCATCGCCTACTGAAAAACTTGTAGCATTTGCTACCCCTCTCATTCACTCGACCATGTCTCGCTCTGCAGCCAGCGTGGACTCCTTCGAGTTGGTGGACACCACATTGGTGAAGGAGGAAGAGGAGCCGGTAGCTTGTCGGAGCTCTCCGACTGCATTGCCAAGCTCTCTCTGTCTCGGGACCTTCGGGGGCCGTGAGCCCCAGCGACCCCCAGCATGGAGGCATCCCAAGCGATGGAGGCGAGTACTGAGTGACTTGACGGTCCAGAACGTGACAAACGAGGACAAGACAGAGATTCAGGACGACTTCTTGCCTGGGTTCGGTTCCCAGCAGCCGGACCCCGCATGCGGCCTTCGGAGATGTCGGCAAAGGGTCGGTCCCCGAGGAGAACAGACCCCGCAGACCGTCCGCTTCAAGCCGGACCTGGCAAAGACGGGGCACTTCAAGTTCGAGATGTTCCCTGACTCCTTCCCGTCGATCTGTGGCAAAGTTGCTGATGGTGGAAGAGGTGTCGCAGACGCAGAGCAGGGCTCAGGGACCGTCGGTGGGCGCATGGAGCTGGCACCTCATCATTGGCTCGGGTGGACAGTGGATCCAGGCGAGCGCAAACTCCCAGAAGGCTGGGCGACGCGATGCTGGGGGCCGGAACGAGTTGATTGACGCCAAGTCGCTGGAAGTTGGGCATGATGTGGTGCCCATGCGTTTCCGCATGGCCGTCCGGGACAGGAAGGCCAAGGCGCCCCCGCACCAAAACGAAGTGGGCGAAGTTGCAGAACAACCTGCGGATGCAGGAGGAGCAGACCTTCCAGATTTTCCACCCCGAGACGGCCAAGTCGAAGGCCATGAGGCAGCTGGACAAGGCTGAGCAGGTGGCCCAGAAGAAGGCGCAGGAGGAGCTGGTTGAGGAGATGTTGAGCCCGGGGCGGAGTGCAGGGAGTTGTGCCTGGCCACATTACTGGAGGTGGCCAGAACGGGCTTCGTGCAAAGATCCTCCTGTATTGAGATCTTCAAGAAATCTTGCAGATCTACAAATCCTGAGCTGAGAGCTTGTAGAGGGTTCTAGGGTTCTGCGCTCAGATCTTAGCCAAGAGATTCGATCAAGAAACCCCACCAAAAGCTCTGCTTCTGCAAGGATCCTTCCACACGAATCTTGCCTGCAACTTCTGCAGAAATTCCGTATAAAATCTCCCAGGGAGATCTTGCGCGGAACCTCTTTCTTCGATGGGAGCTTTGACAGGGCCTTTGACCTTTATTTGAAGAGCGCTCCCAACACCCAAGACCATCCATAGAGGCCACGTGTGGTCATTTCACGAAACACAGCAAGTGAGGATGTGTGACTCGCAACGTTTCCTGTCAAACAGCTGTTGGCATCGCTCTTTTCGAGTCTTTCAACAACCCCACGCGCGCACATTGTACAAATCACACGCGGTCTCAGTACCCCTACGCACGCACGGTGTAATTACAAATCACAGGCCCGAACGATTCACAGCTCGGCGCGCACGATTCGCAGCGACTCATAGCTTGGCGCGCACGATTGATAGCTATTCCAGCTTTTAGTCTGCAGTCTCCAGTTTCCAGTCTGCAGTTCCCAGTCTGCGTTTCCAGTCTGCAGTCTGCAGTCTCCAACCTGCACTGCAGCCTCCGGCTTGCAGTCTCCAGTTTCCAGTTTGCAATCAGTCTCAGTCTACTGTCTGCAGTTTCCAATCTGCGTTTCCAGTCTGCAGTCTCCAGCCTGCAATCTGCAGCCTCCAGCCTGCAGCCTGCAGTCTCCAGTTTCCAGTCTGCATTTTCCAGTCTGCGCCAGTCTGTTTCCAGTCTGCAGTCTCCAGTCTGCAGCCGTTTCCAGTCTGCAATCTTCAAGCTGCAGTTTCCAGTTTCCAGTCTGCAGTTTCCAGTCTGCGTTTCCAGTCTGCAGTCTCCAGCCTGCAGTCTGCAGTCTCCAACCTGCACTGCAGCCTCCGGCTTGCAGTCTCCAGTTTCCAGTCTGCAATCAGTCTCAGTCTACTGTCTGCAGTTTCCAATCTGCGTTTCCAGTCTGCAGTCTCCAGCCTGCAATCTGCAGCCTCCAGCCTGCAGCCTGCAGTCTCCAGTTTCCAGTCTGCATTTTCCAGTCTGCGCCAGTCTGTTTCCAGTCTGCAGTCTCCAGTCTGCAGCCGTTTCCAGTCTGCAATCTTCAAGCTGCAGTTTCCAGTTTCCAGTCTGCAGTTTCCAGTCTGCGTTTCCAGTCTGCAGTCTCCAGCCTGCAGTCTGCAGCCTCCGGCCTGCAGCCTCCGGCCTGCAGCCTGCACTGTCCATTCTGCAGTCTCGAGGCGTCTCACGGCTTCTTCGCCTGATCTTTTTACGGGAGCCCTCTCAAAAGGACCAGCAATTGCTCCACCAGCCTTGCCCTGTCGAAACATATTCTTCATGAATTGGAGAGGCTTTAAAAACCAACATTTTGATAAATATCATCATTGACTTCATGGCCTTCATTGACTTTTTGGGTGTTGCCTTCATTGCCTTCATGGGAGCGCCTTCATGGGCAGGAAGGTCTGGGATGCCGGGGGCTTCATAAATCTTCATGGATCATCATGGTCGGTAGCAAGAACCAACAGAAGCAAGAACTAGATGCAAGAACTGTGAAGCACGGTTGACTCAGGCTGAGAAGGCAGCTGCGTCACATTTAGCTGGCAGCAGAACATCGAGCCACGCAAGTGCCAGGCAATGCGTGTAAATGACTCTTCCACTGTTGGGCTGACGAACCTCGACGTATTGTAAAAACGAACAAATTGTTCATTTACCCCGCGGCCAAGGAGTAAAATCTCAAAAACCTAAGTTTACCCCATTTGGATCTTAAGGGCTAGGCACACAGGATTTGCTTGGGAATTGGCGCGGTTGCACCAAGAAGATGGGGCAGGTAGCTGGTGCTGAGCAAGCGCCGCCTTGACCTTGTCAACCCTAGCTTGCCAGCAAGCGGCCATTCCCCACCTGTGATTTGAGCTATAGCGTGCCGAACCTGCCGGTGGTTCGCAGGAGGTTCTCAGATGCAGCTACGCAGCACCGTTTCTGGGGTGCTTTTTGTCATCATCCCTGAACAGCGCTTTTGCAGCACCGTTTCTCTTTTGCAGCACTGTTTCTGGGGTACTTTTACAGCACCTCGTCTTCGTTCAACAGCCCTTTTGCAGCACCGTTTCTGGGGCGCTTTTGCAGCACCTCGTCGTCTTGCAACAGCGCTTTTGCAGCACTGTTTCTGGGGCACTTTTACAGCACCTCATCATCTTATAACAGCGCTTTTGCAGCGCAGCACCCCATCATCTTGCAACAGCGCTTTGGCAGCACTGTTTCTGGGGCGCTTTTGCAGCACCTCGTCATCGGATATCATCGCCTAGGCAGCACCGTTTCTGGGGCACTTTTTGCACGCACACTCTAGGCAGCACCGTTTCTGGGGCAGTGCCTCGTAGCGCAAACTTCCTGGAAAACTTGCGGGGGCTACTTTTGTGTTGGACGCCATCTGTGATAGATAGCCCAAACGTGGCTCTGACATGCGCGTGCTCATTTCGCTTTGCGTGCTTTGATTCGTTCCAGATGGCTCATGGCGTTGCGCCTTCTGCCTGCTGAAAACTGTGTTCCGGAACGCGCCTAGTTAACCCTCAAGTCTAAGGTTAAATCAAAAAGAAACGCCGGCCGTCGGAAAAATGAACCACAAAAGCACAACACAAAGCACAGCCCAGTAGAATGGTCTACCCAGAACCATGTAGGGAATTAAGAAGGCAGCCGCAGCTGTTTATGGTTGGGAGTATCCCTTTCTGATCTTCGTTTACCCGGTTTTGATTGTGGCTCTGGTGACGGTGACCCAAGTCCGGCCCCAATACCTTTTGAAGCATTGTCCCACGACCCTTGTGCTTCGTGGGACGTGATTTGTTTTGTTAATGATGAAGACAATGGGCGAATAAAAGGGAGGTCAAGAAAGAAGATCCGGAAACTTGGCCAAGCAAAGTGGGCTTTCCGCAAGATGACCCTCACTTCCCTCCAAATCCCAAGTCCCCCCACATGCGCCGGGCACAGAAAATGTTGCCTTCCAAAGGCCACGTGCAAAGAAAGGGGCAGGAGACTTTCTGTTGGCATAAGCACTTGGGCAAACGTCAGCATCGTTCGAACCCTATGCTTGAAGGAGCCTCATGCTTGTGCTGCTCATGTTGGGCTGTCGGGTGTGGCAAGTTGCTTCTGTGGGTGTTCTGAACATTTCCTGTCACAAACATTGAGGGTTCATGTTTCTATGAAGCCCTCAAAACATTCCTTCTAATATCAAGTTCATTGATTGGTGTTCTTCAGGCTTATTCACCCGCTCCATGAACGTGCGTGCCCCATCAATTGCGAATTGTGCATAGAGGAAGGCCTATCCAATTTTACAACAAAACCGATAGGCAGTTTCGGTATCGCATCACGCATACACATTTGTAAGTTTGCCGCCCTCGCGCTCACTGGTTCAAACCCCCGATACGGCGCTCTGTATGTCTGGAATGGATGATAGGGATGACGCGGTCCCGCTTAGGCTTGAGCAACTGGAAGACCGCCTCGCTCAGTTGGCAACAGCAAACGGCGTCGGGAAAGACAGATTCCTCAGGCAACTGGTCTTTCAAGGAAAGCCTCGCCGATAAGTAGCGGCCAGGGCAAGTGCTGGTGATGGCAGCGGCGATGCTAGGCCTCTTGCTTGGAAGCTGCACGTGGTGCAAAACGCAACCGCTCAATTACAAGACCAGGAACTCCAAGATGAAGTCTATGCGGCTATGCGCGGGATACCGGGCGAGGCAGTCGAGGCCTGCTTCCAGAGACCACCTGAACGCGACAAGGTTTGGATTCTTGTGGTCAAACACGGCCGTCATCCTCATGGAGCTCATCCTGCAACTTCACAAGCACGGATATTCCATGGCTCCAAATCACACTCCCAGGGAATTCAACCCCTGGGCTGATGAACTCACACACTCGGACTTGGGCAGGGATGGTTTTTCTAAAACGGCCAGGCGCACCGGCGCCGTTTCTTTGGCTTAGACTGGGGGGGGGGCCCTGGAGGGGACCCAACTTTTGAGTGGGGAATGCAAATCAGGCACCCACACAATGCTGGAAAAGAGAGAAAGGGTCCGTGAGACATTTTCACATTTACTGATTTAAAGGTTGTTTTGGTTTTCAACAGTGACGATTCCCTCTAAACCCAGTTGGACATCCCTTATTAATAAACTGGGGTTTGATGAACATGCAGTCAACGTTAATTTCTTCAGCCAATGATTGCTGAAAGGTAGACTACTGGCACCGTATATTATAGTTTTCTCTTTGAGGCAGAGCGAGCACCGCGTTTTGCAACAATGTTGGGTGGTTTTCTTCGGGCCCAACATGAGGGCGGAATGAATTGTGTAAGCCCGGCTTGGGCGGTTGCGTCAACCTTGTGATTGGTGGGAGGTGTTGGCCGGTTGTATGCGGCTTATGCTGTTTGCTGCTGCGATGAGTTTGTTGTCGTGGCTGTCCGGGTGGTTCATGGCTGAGTGTAGTTCGTGCTTAGTGGTGTTTATCGTTGCCTACTTGATCGCTGGCGTGCAGGAGTTTGCAAAAGACACATGTTGGGACAGATTGCCTCTTGCTCATTGGAGGCGTGATGACGTAGATATTGCCAGTTGGTCGTCACGCTCTGGTTGACTCAGGCGATGCAGACCGTGTTCTACATGTTGCGAGGCAGCACATACGTTTTATGTGTGAATCGAGGTGGGCACCGGTTAAAATTATTCATTATGCTGATGAATTATGCCTAGCATAACAGCAAACTATCCGATCAAACAGCTTGGATCCACACACGTTACTGAAGTTAGCGCTTCAAACCACTGACTGAGCCAGGAGAAATTCGATCGGTGCCTCTTGCTGCCTCCTGCCCATGCCCAATGTGGGGGAAACAAGTACCACGTGGCAGTCAGAATTATTGCTTTTGTTGCATGCAACCAGCCACCAGGTCCCCAACTGATCCGACATGAGGTCGCCTGCATCGTCTCTGACCTTAGCGCCCATCGTGATTTGGCGAGGCACGGTCTGTGTTCTGTGCCCAGCGAACAGATATGAAAGGACTACATGGAACTATTGAGCCCGCAGTAGTCGTGTCTGCAAGCTATTCTTGCTTTTAACAATCAGATTTCATCACGATATCTTCAACCACAAGGCTTGGGTAACTGCCTTTTCCGGGATTTGTGTGTGCAAGTCTGAGTTCTCTTGGTGTGGAGGTGCGCCCCTGAGCTGAGTCGAAGCCTCGATTTGATGTGGCCAGGGCTGAAGGTCTTTGGGCCAGGAAGTTGGAAACCAAGCCACCACTTGCCTTGCTCCACACTTTGAACCCAGATGAGCCACGTGCTCAAGACCCGGGTAGATGAAGGTTAGGAAGGGACAATCCCAACCAGAAATAGCTTCGACCGCCTTCTTAATTCTTTACATGGTTGTGCTTAGACCATTTTAATACCGGGTCTTGATTATGACTCAGAGGTCGGTGCAGCCCCCCTGCGCTGCTGTATCTTGCCTGTTCAAATCCGCGGCTTTGATTACTGGGTCACCGCAATGGCACGTCTTGGAGGGCCAAAGGGCCGATCGACCACTCATTGTGCCCATTCAGGAGCCACGGAATGACGGTGCTGAAATGAGTGTTTGTTACCGAGCCTGGGTTGTGATGGGATTCAGATCTGCTGGTGAGGATCACTGGGGTTGTGCATGTTGAAGCAACACATCCCAAATAAATATCTGTGGGGCAGTGTGCTGCTCTTCTCTTAGGCTCACAGAAGCCCGTGGGCGCTTGTCTTGAATGAACATGGGTAACAGGAGACATTTGCTGTGGGTCCCCTACCGTCCCCCCACGTACCGTAGCTGAAACACTCCGATGACCTTTTCATGTCTGATTTGAGACAATGTATGTATCCATGTTGTTTCCCTTGCTTGAGGAACACATTGGGTGCCTGTTTTCCTTGAGGGGACTAGCATTGAGCAAGGCCACAACCAAGTCACAAGTCAGGTTGATGTTCGAGAGAGCGATGACCCTTTTGAAGTGGGTTGACCACTTGCGCAGTCGAGCATTTAGGGGGCAATGAGGAATTGGCAGAATGATACATCCCTTTGCAGGCTCCCTTTAATTTAAGAACAGTGCCCAAGTTGTAGCGTCTTCTCCTCTCTCAAGAACTGTTGCCATGCTAGCTGTTTTTTTTCCTGGCTTGCGAGCAAGTAGCTCTCTGAGTTTCTGGACTGGAGATTTGTTGGGAAGACATGGGCAGAGTCCACTCGATTGGAAGTGAGGTAGAACATCATTGTGTGACAATATACCCACGCAGGGACCATGTTTGGTCCTGAGCCGGATGGTCCAGTACGTTTTGCAGCACTGGACTGTCACGGGCAACAGCATTTCAGTATCTTATGAGTATCCAAATGTATCCAACGTTTCATTGAATGACACCTACATTGGCTCACAATGAATGCCACATGACAGGGTTCCTGTTGAACTTCCCTTTGAGCCATGACCGATTTGCCCAAACCGATGCCGCAGAACGTCATGAGCTGATGGCCCTGGCAGAGCCCGGGGCGCTGCAACAGTATCTGATCCTGGCGCCTTGGCTGGCTGACCGGTGCGAGAGATGCAGGGAAACAGGTTGCATATGACCCGAATAGAAACCATCCAACTGGTGGTTTCCTTTAACGGAATCCCCAGGTTCATTCCAACTCGTTCCCTATCGCACCAGCAAGTGATGTTGAGTTGTTTGCGGTGTGCCTTGAAACAACCCCCCATAGCCGGTTTCTGCCTGGGATTCAGAGGCTGACACTGGTATGAGTTGATTTGTTCATTTGGATGATATATTTCGCGTTGACGGCTTGGTCGGTGTTGTTGGATTGGTTGGCGGCATGTTGCTGCTATTGCTGCTGTTATTCGTTTGCCATGGCTGCTGTGGTTGGATTGGTTTAATGGACAGCCTGCTGGATGCAGTCTGTCTGTGCTGTACTATGGTGCCCGCGTGCGTTTGTCATGTCCAACAGCAAGCAGAAGGGAGCCTGAGGGGGTTCCTTTGAATTGATCATGCATTAAAACCAGGCCTCATGCAGGTCCCGTGTTTCTTTCTTTGTTTGTTTGCTTGCTTGCTTGCTTGCATTCCGTTTCCCTTTTTGCTTGTGTTGTTTGGTTGGCGGGGGGGGGGGGGAAGGCAGCTTTGATCAGCTGTCCAGCTTGCCGACGCCAGTGGTGGAGCATGTGCCAATCCGCTTGGCGGAGCTTGGCTCTTTGCTTGCGATCTGCAAGCATAGGTGTCCTTTTTAGGTTTGATTAAAAGTAGATGGGTTCCACCGGTGATGGGTTTCATTTACCAGACAAAACCCGTCGATCTTTCCAAAAGCCCACCTATGCCCGCAAGGGTCGTGAGCTCAAAGCTTGGGAGCTGGGGCCATGGCCCGGCTGCTGCTTGGCTTGC
This sequence comes from Effrenium voratum, assembly GCA_963377175.1. Taxonomy (NCBI): domain Eukaryota; class Dinophyceae; order Suessiales; family Symbiodiniaceae; genus Effrenium; species Effrenium voratum. Next base: position 959,409 of record CAUJNA010003694.1, on the reverse strand, counting down.
TCACTACTGGCGCCACGGAGGACGTCACCAGCTGTGTTTTTTTTGTTTTTCCTTTTTGTGTCTTGCTTTTTCACGTTTGGGGACCGTCGCATGTAGTCCTGGACTCAAATGATAGACACATTTAGGTGGTTCTCAAGATTAAACGATCGGAGGGGCAAACCGCAGGTTTTGGTCCATTCCACTTACCAGGGCAACCCATATATTGGTACCGGTTTTTGAGCCACAGCCATATTTTTCCTGGCTGGGTTGGGACTCAATTGATGAAGGCAGAACATGTAGATATAAAATCAATCAACAGCCTGGGTTGAGGGTACCTTGACCAAGTTGTGGGGCTCTATGACAAACAGGGAGTTGATGTCGGGTTGTTCGGCCCCCTGGGAAGGACCCAGAGCGAGATGGCTCTTGAGGCTGCCTGATAGCTGATAGTCTGACATGGGATCTCTTTGGTTGTGTGCAGTTCCTGATCCAGGGACGCTGGAGGAATTGGCAACTCTCCACGAAGTTGATTGGCAACGAAAGTTCGAAGTTCCAGCATGTTACTTCTCAGGCCATCCTTTCGAGCACCTCGAATCCCTTTTGGTCCATTTCTTCGGTCTTGCTGGCAAACCGATTCAGGGTCTCTGAAGTCGTTCGTTCCCAGGCCCCCACGCCAAAAACATCCACGCCGTTCAGGATTCCCTTACCCCCCCCCCCCCCCGCCGACCCGCCCCCCCCCCCCTAACCCCACGGTCCTAAACGTTGACCCATTCCCACTTCCTTTGTCAAAGACTCAGTTGTTCAGTGGCCCCCTGTTTCCCCTTTTTTTTTTAGTGGCTGCCCCACCAAAATGGTCTTCCCAAAAAAAAAACATTTCCCTTTTTTTTCCCAGGGTCACTGAACCACTGAGATTAAAGGGCGGTTATAAGGCGCCCTCAGGATTCCCTTCCTTGGCCCTCCTTGAGACCAGGAGGTGTGGTGCACAGTGCCCAACTATCGCTTCTACCGCTGGACCGTACACAAGTCCCGGGGCTTCTCGGACGGCACCTCTGACTGCAGCGCGGCGGGCCCTTTGGGCGATGGCTGCGCCTGCGCCGATGAGACGAATTGCCTCTCAGGCGCCTCACGTGAGAAAAGGCGGTGGGTCAAAAATTGGGCAACTCACTTCCTGAGTTCATGAACTTTGAGCTTTTTGGGAAGACCACTTTGGTGGTAAATCTAAAGCTTGGACTTTTTTTGGGCCATCCACTCATCCAGGGAGTTAACCCCAAAATGGACCCCTGGTACATGGAACGGACCATTGTCTGGTGGTTTAATTTTCACCCATACCCAGATGACCGAAGAAGTCGCGGCGCAGAGGTCATGCTAGAATGCTGATTTCTTTCAAGATGGGGGCTCCAAGCTGGCGGTTGTCCTGTGGTTTCCCTTTCACCAAGCCATAGCAAACCCACAAAGTCAAAGAAGGATGCCCCTGGTCAACCTTGCAAGTAACGAGGGGCTTGTTGTTCAGTAGCCCTTCTTTGCATTGGCTACTATGCATCTAGGAATGTCCACAAGATGATCAACAGGGGTCTGACAACTTCATTGATTCCATTCCACCTTCTTGGACCCTTGCGCGGCCCAATCAGAAAGAGCCAAGACCTAAAGCCCATATGCCGGCAATTCCCCGAAGTTCTTTTGAAGTGAAACAGGCGCGTTGCTTCACCAATCACTCCAAGCCCCCTTCGAGTGTGTGCCATGTTCCATAAACTGCTTAGCCTTTGCTGGCGGAAGCATTCGTTTCCCCGGCAGGTGCCATGTTTCTTGTGCCCCCTTCTCACGGTTGTTGGGACACATTTTACTTTTTTTGCTTATTGTGGTTTAGTGGGACAGGGCTCCTGAAAAGATACATTTTGCGCATTTGAAACATTGCTTTTTCAACACCAAAATAAAGTTGGAAACCACCATTTACAAGTTGCAATGCTCAGGTGTGTTCACTGCAAGGATCCCTGTGGTTGAAATCCAACCACTGAACTGCTAAATATTTTAAACACATGCTCTTCCAACGTCAAAGTTCTTTGGGGGGAGGCATGTGCACGATTCACCTGGGCCGACGGCCCTGAGGCTACTGCGTCTCAGGGCTGTGCAGCATCTTCGCTGCGCTTAGTGTTTCGTTTTTGTTTTTGTTTTCTTCTCGTGACCTGCTGTTCTTGACTGCTGGGCAACGGATCTTTAGACTTTTAGCTTCTTGGTTGAAATACAGGTGCCTTCCGCCAAACCCCCAAAATTGTTTTAGCTTTTTGCAAGGGGGTCAACAACAACAACCAAGTGTTGAGGCAACTGCTAGTGCACATGGGTGTAGCCGGTTTTCGGCCAAGAAACACGGAAATGATTCTTTGGGATGGTCCAGGTTTTGTTGTGGGATACTTGATCCTTATCGCATTGTGTCTTGTGGAGTGTAACTTGGGAACTTGTCATGTTTGTATGGGATGGCTTGGGTGTGATTGGGATATACTTGGGTCCTTGATCTTCAGATAAGCAGCGTACAACACGCTTTCGGCGTGCCCTAACTAGCTTTTTTGCAGTTCAATGGGCATTGGTTTTGAGATGTGTAGTGATGATATTTCCGGGCAGTATGTTAGTTGAGGGGGTCGCGAACAAAGCCAGGGTATGTCTCAGTCGGCATCTCTTGGGTCCAATGCTGACTCAGACACGCAAGGGAGAGAGCATACTGACATTTGTTTATGTGCCTCACTTTGAGTCACCAAGAAAATGGATGGTAGTTTGGGCTCCCCCTTTGAATAGATTCTAGTTTTGCATTTGGCTTTTCTTGAAACCAAGGCCAACACATGAATGCATACAAGCATTGCACTGGGGTGGACACCTTTTGCGGGGCCCCAGAATCCATCGGGAGCCCAATGGAAGCCCCTTTCAGAGGTCCCAAATCCTTTCAGACAAACCCATGTTGGCGGATTTTCCCTTTTTGAGGTAGAAAAACCCAAGGGAAATCAAAAGGAAGCCAAAAGGGAAGCCGACGTTCCAAATCCTTGGAGCCAATTCGCACTGGGATTGGCGTCAGGTACCGTGGTCTTCCAAGTGGCGGAGTTGGAGTTCTGGCGCCAAAATCAGCTCGTGCGCACGCGGAAGGCGGAGGATCTCTTCGATGCCTGGAGGGTGGGGCGGGGCGGCGGGGCGGCGAGTGCGTGGGTTTCAGTGGCTTTGGCAGTGTGGATTTGGCTGGGTTTTTGAGGGTCTTGGGTGGGTTGAGTTAGGTCTGTGTGGGCTAGGAAGGTTTGGGTGGGTCAACGCCTACCTTTTGCCCCCTGGCCACAACAGGTTGAGCCTTGATGGGGCAAGCGAGGTAGAGGAAGCACTCCAGAAAAGGTTCTGGTCGTGCTCCCATAATTTGAGTGAGACGTGTTTTGCACAAATCAAGTTCCCCACAGGTCTCTAGCGCAAATGGCTTTCATCACCGAACTGCTATCGTTGGTGAGGCATGTGTGTTGACATGAGACAATATTGTTGCCAAGATCTTGGCATGAGAGCAAGGCATCAGCAACAGATGCTTGCCTTGACAGCTGTGCATGCCTTGATATGGCAAGCTCCAGTGGAGTTGAGCTTGAAACTACAAAAGGACCTAGTGGCAAGGTTCTCGCCTGATCCTTCTACGACCCCAATTCAACCATTTCCTTGTGTCAGGTGGTGAACATGGTTGACGTGGTGCAGACCTGGGGCGTTTCGGAGTTGGAGTTCTACAGCGACACCAGCTGCAGCAACATCACCAACGGAACCGCCATTTTCTCATCCAACATGTCCCACGGCTTCGGTCACTCGGTGGACCATACCGCTGCTTGACCAGATCTAGTCGCAGGTTGGATGCGTTGCCCTAGTCCACTGGCGCGGCCTTTCCGAGCAGAGGCAACTTTGTCACTCCAAATGCTAGTCAACCTCAAATTGGCCTGGGATTGATATAATCAAATCCATTCCCTTCTGCATTGAACAAGCGGGCAACACCGCAATGCAGCTCATTGGCAAATGTCAGCGGGTCAGTTCTACAAGGCGGCTCAGCGTCGAAACGTTGAAGCAGGCCAAAGGGGGGTGACCTAATTCAGATGTCGGCCAGGCAAGCAACGGTCGTTGAGGATAGGTTGAGCTTATCCCTCTGTACGATTCCATGTTGAGTTTCTCGCTGCTGGGACCCTGGTGTGCGCCTAGGAGGGTTAAACCCTGCTGAGAGCCTTTGGCCTTCTTTCTATTTATTAATATTCCACTCTTGTTCGTCGCAGAAATAACAGTGACACAATCTCTCGCAACATCCATCTGAGTCGGCTGGCCGCCGCACGCGTCCGTGTTTCCATTGGCCAATCGGCGAGTGGGTCGCTTAGGCTCCGATGGGCCTGCAAGACACGGCACGTAGCTACTGGCAGTCGAGGCCCTTTGCGGAGCCTGCGACCTTCGATGCTTGGAGCTGATTTTTTTGGTCGGGTTGCAGATGTCGCCGGTTGCATGACAGGGGTGTGTCCGTTTCTTTCCCGCTGTTCAGACTGAACAGAGAGAAGCACATAGAGACACTCTGAGAAGAGCTCTTGCACTATAGTCGTTTCTTGTTTTTTGGATCGTTGCAGAGGGCAAACGGTGTTCTGGACTCCTTGTCGATTGGGCCACAGACGAGGAGGTCTATTATTGACCTTCAGAAACAAACTATCGACACATGACCGACACTTGTCTTGAGTGGCTCGTTGTTTGATGTGCTGCCGCTATGCAAATATTTGTTGGATGATGTGCGCAAGAACTTGGACTTGATAGGCATTGGGAGCAGCTTCTACTTGCCTTTTTACTGGGCTGGGACAAGCAGAAGAACAGGTGTAGCCTACGATTGCCAACTCACACATTTCAGTGCATGTGTTTTTTGTTGGGGGGGGGAGGGACCCCCCACATATGCACCAAGATGAACCGTAGCCATTTTGATCGGTTCGAGCCGCTGAACACCTGGATCCAAGGAGCTGCACGGTCCTGCGACCTTCGCCTTTGACAGTAACACCACCACTAACTGGTGGGCGAATTGCCGGCCTTGCCCCAAGGAGACGAGTTGATTACGGGATCGCTGGATTTGTTGCCCTGCACGGATGGTCGGCTTGTTTTTGGAGACCTGAAAAGGTTTCACAGACAAAGTGTGGGATTCCACCACGAGTGGTTCGTTTCCTTTGGGTTTCGTGCGCAAACCTGTCCTAAACGAGGACCCTCAGCTTTAGCATGGTCCAGTTTGTGCATGTTCTTTTGCTGGGGTCTTTATTTTGACTGTTTCCAGGGGTTATCAAAGTCAGAAACTGGGGTGGTTTCCCTGTAACGGTATACTAATGGGGCCAGTTTTGTCAACTTGTGGGAAGGTTCATGCCATTGTGTCCGCATTCGAGTGCACGAGATGGTTTGCAAGTGTGTTGGCTTCTTTTCAATGCGGAGAGCCATTCCTCCGTAGCAAAGCGAACAACGCAGGGTACACACCGTTGATTGTCATAAGACAATGGGTTTACTGACTGCTCACAACTCAGTTGAACACATATCGACCATGGACCAAGACTGTCTTCAAACATTGCTCTCTTTCACCCTACCATGGCATTGGCAAAGCACACCATGCAAGGCTAAGTCGCTTGGATTGCATCCCATGTAGAACATCAAGCCAGTGGCGATTCTCTGTTCGCGAGGAGAGCGAGTGGCTTGGCTTGGAGTTCCCCACGGCCACGCAGGCACAGTGAGAGCATCAGCCCGAGTGCACATGTGGAATTCTCGCGAGGTCGGATCAGTTCAAACGAGTTCTAAAGAGAATCTTTATTGTGTGATTATTTTTGTGTGTTTGCAAGCAGGTTCGTAGGCTGGTGCCATCCTCGACTTAGTCAAGACGTGCTTTGGACATGATTGCTGAAAGATACATTTGTTGTTGACCCGGCTGAACTGGCAGTGATTGTCGGCTGATTCGACCCAGGCTCATGTGATCATTGGAATGCCAATTTTGCTCTGATATTCACATGTGATCATTGTAATGTATGTTTTGTTGTGATACTCTCCTCAACGGAACCCTTGCTGGTGGTTTCCCCATGACGCTTCTCTACCAGCTGCTAGCTGGTCACATCTTGCTCTACCCAGCCGAACTGTCAACTAATTTGAGCTTGCTGGCCTTGGATCTTGAGCCCGGAGGCGTCCACTTTTTTTCCATCGGATGTGGCCAGGTCATGCTGTGGATGGTTGAGATCCTCGACCCTGAGCTTTTAGTATTCAAGGGCTGGATAATTTTGCCGCTGGTCCGGAGCCCCCGCATTTGGGACCCAGTTTCGGCAAGCCTGTTTTGACCGAAGCCCTGCAGGTGAAGTGTGTGCGCATTCTACAGGACAAAGACCATGACTATGCGTCCTTCAGCAGCTTGGAGAAGACAAATCAAAGTTCTTGGCTTGAAGGTCACAAAGTGGAGACTTTGACCTGGTGTGGATAGACAAACTCCACAGCAGGCACGAGTTGGTATGCGGGTTATGCCAGTGTTCATGGGGTTTTATCCATACCAATGTAGGTTTTTGCCCAATGGCCCAGTTTGTGCGTGAAACTGGCGTGACTTTGTGCTTTTGAAGCGTTGGTTGTGCGTTGTTTTCCTCCAGTGCTCGGCAGCACATGCCGAATTCGCAAGAGCATCATTTGGAAGGTATGCAAGAAGCAGTTTACCATAGACCTATGTTCAAGTAACCCTTGGTTGGTGGTTTAGGGATTTGAATCCTCGGTGTTTGTAGAGGGTAGATGGCAAACCTCTCCTTGACCACCAAACGCCATTTGGTCCACTCTTCGTGCCACGAGAGTAACTTGTTTCCTCCCATGGATCCGTTTGTTTTCTTGCTTGCCACCAGGCAAACCCGGGGGTTCTGCAAATTGTCCTTTCCAATCAGGCCAGTGTAAGAAGCCTGTACCCAGAAGAAACAGAAAGACCGACCAATCCATTTCTACGCATGACGACACTGCACGACACTGTGCCGTGGAACCTTTGTCTCCGCATGGAAGGTGCGCTCTATGTAACATGGGCACGTTTGGAGCGGGGCCCATGTTCCTACTTGTGTATTTGCTGAACATGACTGCATTTGGTGTTCCCTGAGCTGACGTTCGACCGTTAGACTGATACTGCCATAACCGGTGTTCTTAGAAGACATTATGTATGCAATACTATATGGACAGAAGACAGACAGACTATTAGAACCTTCCCTTTGACCAACCCCAAAAAACACCCAACCCTAACCCCTAGCCCCAGAAAACAGTTCCCTAGCCCCAGACAAACTCGAGAAGTTCTTCCTTTGCAGCGAGCGAGCTAGGCCTGGCTCTGGAGGGCCGCAACGGCAGCGGCTGGGCGCGTGTCACCACCTTCAACGCCGCCACCTACGACTACGGCGGGGTTTGGGAGCAGCGCCTTGAATCGAACGAGGGCAAATCGGCGGGAGGGGAGGGGAGGGGGATTGCCATGGACACGAGTTGAGCGCGCCCCAGCCTAACTTCCATTTGCTGAAATGAATATGTTGTTTTGTTCCTCTTGTTGGTTGTAAAGGGAAACTAGACGTAACATGTCGCATTTTGGTTCTATCATCATGTTCTAGTTGTTCAAAGCATGTTTAAGCCGCCGGTGGCCAGCATTTCTCGATTTTGTTTACCTTATCATTTTTGGTTTGGGTTTCTAAACACGTTTTGCGCAATTCTTTAGAGCCACAAAGACTGTTGCAGTCGGAGATTTTGGGTAGATCAAACTGTGTTTCTTTGATACCAGCTCTCGGTTGTTTTTCGGAGGATTGTCCATTTCCTCAAATTGAATCACCATCATCCATAGAAGTATACTGACAGTGTTGCAAATGGTGGGAAAAGACCTCCCTTACATCGATGCAGATGCTACGGGCTGAGCCAACATTTCGACGCGGCTTGCTATTTGGCCATACATTTTAGTAAGGAACCACCTCCAAATCCCAACCAAAATGGTGTCCTCAGGGTCCAATAGTAACATTCACACCGATTGCATGCTACACTATCAAGGTTCCTAGTGCCTGGTTCACCTGTTGTCCGCACGGAATCGGACCTGGCATGGCGGAATCGAAATCGGGTCCACGTGTTGCTGACTTTTGAGCAAGACTAGGTCCCCCAGTAGTGCCCTTTTACCGTTTTGTGGGGCAGGGTTCCCTTAGTAAAATAGACTACAGAAAAAAGGGTGCCCTAATTCTAACCTCTCCACTGGAGGACCTAGAAAAGGACTTGAGCTCTTCGTTTTGATCCGCGGTCCCAGGCTTCGGTGTGTCGATTTTGAGGCTACCCATGTTGCATGGCTTGAATGAAAAGGAAACTGCCCTTGGGGGGTTCCTCTGAGACAAACTTGGCTGTTCACAGCTAATCGCTAATCCTTAATCCTTACCTTACGCAAGGAACCGGTTTTTGTAGTGGCTTTCCTATAGGGATGGAAAATCGGATTGGCCAACCCATTTTGAACAGCTGATAAAGGAACCGCCGGTCCAGGTCCCCTTAGTGGCTTGCCTTTTTTGGGATGACGGAAAAAACGGATTGGCCAAGCCAACCCATTTGGACAGGATGGCTCTTGTGCAACTGAAAAGGACAGCAGCCAGTTTGGGGGACCCGTTTGAGACCAAAAGCCGCCAGTGGACCCTTTCCCAGTTTCCCAGTGGCACCCTTTTTCCAACTTTTGCTGGGGGAAGGGTTCCGATTCCTTTAAACTCCACCAACCCAGAAACTCAGTTGTTCAGTGGCCCCCTTTTCCCCTCTTTTTTTTGGTGGCTGCCCTAAAATGGTCCAAGCCCCAAAAAGGGTTCCCCTTTTGCCAGGGTCACTGAACAACTGAGGAAAAGGACTGGCCCGTTCTTCTGGAAATCCACTGGGCTGAGCTTTCCGAGGCTTCCGGTTCCGCAGGGCGTGGCCTTCGTGGCCAGCGTGGGCCATGCGCGGCTGCTGGACGGGAATCTGAACAGCTCCCTGCTGGAGCTGGTGACGCTCCATTGAACTTCACTGCTGGGCAAGGGATGTTTTTTTGTTTAGACTGTAGCTTCTTGGTTGGAGTTTTTGGTGGAACCGGTTTTCCACTCAACCCCCAAAAAGTGCAGAACTGTTTGCAGGGTCGTTGCAACCAATTGAAAGCCCGGAACATCCGAGAAGAGTTGGGGCTCGAGTCGTCCTTAGAGCCCAGGTCCCCCAGCTAGGTGCCCGACCTCTCACCCCTTTTTTTTGGTTGGGAGATTCGGTTCCCTTCTAAAATAGGCTACAGAAAAAAGGGTACCCTAATTCTAATCTCTCTACCGGAGGACCTAGGAGTGGCTGATTTCCCTTTGGTTTTCCTTCAAGGCCAGCCACAAGGGAAACTACCAGTTCGAGAAACACTCATTGCAGGGTTTCTCAACATGGCGGACCCGCTTTTGGTGGGATTTTCAAGGGGATAAAACCAACCGCAGGGCACCACCATTTTGAGAACCTACCCCCATTTCCCGTTGTGGTTTTGAACACCTGTTGGAATGTGTGTGTGTGTGTGTGTTCTCCGTTCGATCAGGTGATGCTTAGAGGAGCCTGGGAAAATTGTGAATATATGTGTGCTTTTTGAGGGATCCGCGTTAAGAGTGGTTTAAGAATAGCCAAAAGGGGCACCACCGTTTTGGGAGTACTTCGTATTTTGGCACATACCCAAACTAGGATGAGGTTCTTTGGCACGGTTTTTCCTCTCACTGCCCAAGAGCGTGCTTGACCGCATCTTAGTGCGTTGCTCTTTTTTGGCAGCAACTGCACAATCAAGAGACTGCAACTCTGCATCACATGTGTTTTTGCACACCCTTCACTCCCCCATCGCCATATTTGAAGCTAATGTCGGATAGCCAGAACAAGAGCTGGCATGATCTTATTCATCCAATCTTATCCTGGTGCTTTTGAGAACCTTGGTGAGTGATTTGGTGGTTGTGGATAGGAGGTTTCACATTTGCAAACCTTCAACAACTAGGTGTTTGTGGGCGCGTGCCAACCAAGAGACCCCCGATTCATTTGATGTAAGAGTTCTACTGAGGAACAGCTCGCTCGAGTTCGACTTTGGCGTGGAGACGGCGCGGGTGTTTTGGGGGCTGGTTAGAGGCTGGCCCCTCTTTGTACCTGCATGAATAGCCGTTCATTGCACTTGTTTGGTTGTCTTCCTGTTTGAGTGGTGTGTATTCAACTTTCTACTACTCGATTTCTCAAGGGACCCACCGAAGTTGTTGACAGCTTGAGTCTGGGTGCCGGGTCTTGAACAGCTTGAGCAATCAGCTGCATCATGGAAGCGAATTTACATATCATTATATTGATCGGCTTTCCGATGTATTGCCGCTATCTGTGGAGCTTGGTGCATCCAATTCGCCCCATCGCTTGAGCAGAAAACAACACCGAGTTCCGGGTCCCGCCTTTGAACCATTCGAAAGACAGGGTGCGGCTTCGCATTTATCCGGCATGTTTCGGTAGAGCCAATTCTTCAACATGGTCAAATGGTCAATCATCATTTAATATATCTACATGTCCCAGATGTTTCAGTTGAAACCCTTCCAATATATTCCAGGCAATTGCTCCACCTCTTCTTCATGTTTGTGAGCGTGGGGTGTTTTATATGTTGCCCGTTAAATGGAATGGACATATGGACTCAAGAATGCCCCCCCCCATCCATCCATTCCGCACCATGAAATGAATCCATGGCTGAACCCATTGTTCGTCAGTGTTTACAGGGGAATCGAATGCTTCCAGGGTTTCTTAGGTCACGCAGCATTTCGTTCATCCACAGCAGGAACCCTGCATGAATCAGCCCCTGGTTGACTTAAAGGGGGTGTCCCTTGGGGTCTCTTTCGACATTTCAGAGGTTCCCAGTTGCCCAGTGGCGCCCCTTTTTCAACTTTTTTGTGGGAAGGGTTCCCCTTTAAACTCAACCAATCCACTGGGCATTGGCGGTTCATCAAGTAGATGCGATTTCTGGATTTCGTTGTTGGCTTCCAAAAAAAAACAAACTCCTTGAGGAGTTGGACGCGTTTCGCTGGGCCACCGCGCTGGAGCCATCTGACTGCGCCAAAGATGGGCCCTGCCCCTGGGATCCCGTGCAATGGACGCTGGAAGGCGGCGAATGGCGGAACTGGAACCGGGGGAACTCTCCCCGGGGGAACCCGCCTTTGGGTGGAGAAGGTTACTGTAAATACTGTGGATGGACGAAATCCTGCACCACCTTAGAGACCCTGGAAGGATGATTCCCCTGTAAATTCCAAACAAACAATGGTTTCCCATGGTTTCCAAGTGGTGCAGGATTTTGTCCATCCACACACACTCATGACAGATTGTACTTTGGCCCATGTTGCTTGGCTGTTAGGACTTTAACTTTTGCCAACTAATGGGTTTTCCGTAATAAACCACTAAAAGTTAAAGTTTTAGCAGGGGAGCAGAAAGGAACCGAGTGTATATGTACATATACATAAACTTTAGAGCCTCCGGCTCAGTCCGCCGACATTGTCCTCTCCCTTTTCTCCTGCTTCCTCTCTCTTTTCTCCTCCCCCGTGTGTTCCCTCGTCCTCTCTCCCTTTCTGTCTCTCTCCTCCCATTCCTCCCCATCCTCCCAATCCTCTCTCTCTCTCTCACCCTCTCTCTCTCTCTCTCACTCTCTCTCTCTCTCCTTCTCTCTCTCTCTCTCTCTGTCTCTCTCTCTCTCTCTCTGCCTCTCTGTCTCTTTCTGTCTCACTCTCTCCTTCCTCTCTCCTTCCTCTCTATGCCTGTCTCCCTCTCTCTCTCTTTCTCTCTCTCGCTCTCTCTCTCTCCCTCCTCTCCATGTCTCTATCTTTCTCTACCTCCTCGCTATGCCTCATTCTCCACACCTCGTGTCTCTGCCCCCCCCGCCCCCCGGTCGCTGCCTCTCTCTCTTTCCTCTCTCTCTCTCTTCTGTGTGTCTCTCTCTCTCTCTCTCTCTCTCTCTCTCTCTCTCTCTCTCTTTCTTTCTCTTTTTCTCTCTCTGTCTCTCTCTCTCTCTGTCTCTCTTTCTGTCTCTCTCTCTCTCTTTCTCTCTCCTTTTTTTCTGTCTCCTGCTCTGTGTCTTTCTCGATCTCGGTCTCTTTCTCTGACTTTTTCTTTGTCTCTGTCTCTCCCTCTGTCTCGGTCTCTGTCTCTGTCTCTCTCTCTCTCTCTCTCGCTCTCTCGCTCTCTCTCTCTCTCTCTCTCTGTCTCGCTCTCTCTCTGTTTGCATTCCTGAGTTTCCTCGATTTCCGTGCACTGCCTCTTCATGACCCCTGAATTGTCTTCGTACTACTGGCTTTCCCCTTGATTTCCCCTTCATGTCCTTTTCATGTCTCGTCATTTTTTCGAGGATGTCCTCATCATGTCTCCTTCCATTCCTTTCACTTCTCCTTCATGTCCCCTGTCATTTTCTCGTATGTCCGCTTCGTTTTCAATGAATGTCCCTTTCTTTCATTGCCAGTCATTTCCCTACATCTCCCTTCGTGTCCTTTGGTTTCCTTGTCCTTTGTTTGCCTTGCAGTGTCCCTTTCAGTTCCCCTTCGTTTCCCTTTCATTTTCCCCTTGCTTTCCTGACATGTCAACTTCTTGTCCCATGCATGTCCTTGCATTTCCCTTAATTTCCTCCCCTCATTTCCCTGCACTTCCTTGCATTTTCCCTTCGCTCCCCGGTAGTTTTCCGGGGAGAAAAAAAGTGTTTCCCATGTTTTCGCAAAAAGGATGTCAAAAACACAGAGTTTTCCCAGATTTTCGGCAAAAGGAGGCAGAAAACCCGAACCAGTAAGAGCCGGCAGGGGGATTGGAGCCTGGGACCCCTGTTTTGCGACACCGGTTCCCAAAGACTATTTTTAGTGGAACATCATCAGATTACCGCGCGGTACGTTCGGGTCCTCTCTTAAGTGTCCGACACACCTCCGCAATGCCGGCGGATACAGATATACATATATATATATACATGTTTTCCTGTAGTGTATATATACACATATTCAGATATATATATATATATATTATTTATATACGTACATACACATGAGGTATATGTGTATACCGTGTGTATACTTTTGTATACGCATCCAAGTATCTCTCCGGGTCCCAATTGGGTCACCGTTTGTGGGTAAAAGAAATACGCTAATGAAGCCTCAAGTCCTGCGTTTGCGGTTGACCCTTGCCCAAGACTCTTCCTCCGAGAAATATGTGGCACCTGGAAGGCAACTGGATCTTCAGGTCCCAACGCGTTCCTTGCCTTTAGGCGCTACACCTCGGCAAATAACCACTGCAGGTTAGCTTCCTTTTGAAGGGAGCCCCTCTTAGGTGATATATCAATGGGTGGGAAAGTGCCAGCAAAGCCCCAAAGCATGCCCACTGATTGTCACGACCTGAGTCCTACTCCTTTTTTTTGCAGCGGGCAACCAGTTGCATGGTGTGTTTGCTTGTTTGCCTTGTTGCCTCACGATCGCCACCCTTTGTTGGAGCCGTCAGCTGGCGCGTTTTTGTTTTTCTTCTTCTTTTGGGGCTGTGTTTGGTTCAGTTGCCATCCCGCGCCTGCACCGACGTTGTGCTGAGTATGCAGCTGCCGTACCACCAATTTGTCACACATCCTGTTTGGCACAGATGATATTGCTTTTGGCTCACGTATCCGAAGCTTGGATTGCAACAACACAATTTGTGACGGACCACCATACTTCCTATTGGCATTTGTACAGTGCCACTTCTCTGCAGCCTTCAAGCGTGCTGGACCACTTGCTGGGCGCTAGATTTTCATCCGTGCATGTTTGATTTTCCCAAGGGGCAACCAACCGGGGATGGGGCAGGGTTTAGCTTCTCTAGGGCAACCAAACGGGGATGGGGCAGGTTTTGGTTGTCTAGACCCCCTTTTCCACACGCAGCTCGCAGCTTGACCGTTTCCCCCTGCCAGGGTCCTTGGACCGAGTCAACTGGGTGACATTGCACGCGCAGAACGCAGATTTCCACACGCCCATCTACCGCAAGTCCTTTGTAGAGCTGCAACGATTGCACCACAAGGCCGACGAGAAATGCGCGGCAAAGCTGGCTGTGTTTCGTCCACTAAAAACTTGGCATCCATTTTGTGATGCTCCGCTTTAAGGTTTACCAAATATGGCCAGAATCAAATATGTTTGGGAGGTTGCGGGCAAAAGCTCAGGTGGGTTGCCTTGAAAAACAGACAATGTCCTATGATGGGTTGCGCGTAGAAGTGTCGTTCGAGCACCAGTGGATTGGAACTTAGCTTGAATCGGGATAGAGGCCGAGGGGCGGTAGGTTCAGGACGAAATGCAGCTTTTCCTCATAGCATCAAATTTCAACTTGAGGTGTTTTTTTTTAATGGGCTAGGCAAGAGCTGATCGGCCGAAACAAAGTGGGATCCCATCTGTGTGTGTGTGTGTGTGTGTGCGTGTGCGTGGTGTGTGGTGTCAAAACCGCGGAAAGCAGAGGAATCCCTCCAACATGAAAACCTTTGAGAGGGTACCCCCAAGAAACCGCTGAAGTCACAGCTCGCGTTGGTTCCGCAGGTTTTGCTGAACATCTCGGAGGTGTGGCCTGATGGGCGAGGCAGGTGTGCCGCTCGCCGCTGAGACTCTGAGACGCCCGGAGCAGGGAGCAGAGTTCTGGACGACGCAGATGACGCGCCTCAGAGGTGTTCTTCTGGCTCCAGGTCAGCCAACCGCCACCACCACGACGGCGGTGCCAGCGACTGGCCAGGTTGAATTGGAGTGGATGGCGGCTGCTGCGCTGTTTGTTGTGGCGTATGTGGAATCTCGACTGGACAGAAATTCCCTGAAGAGGATGCGACGTGGCCTCGTGACCGATCAGAGGTGAATATTTGGAAGAAGTTCTTCCCACTAAGCTTGGGGCGCCATGAACGAGTCTGGGAGATTTTTCTGGCTGGTGTGCCTTGGTGTTCCTAGAAGCTGCGCGACATGCGGCAAGAACTCGCGGATCGTCGGACCACTGCACCGGTTGCTCGGGGAGGAGAGCTCAAGCTGTCTGGCAAGGAGCGGTGGCGAGGAAAATGGGCGGTGTGGGAACGGGCTGCAGGCCTGCGCTTGACGTGAGCCTTCGCCATAATTGTGGATGGTTGCAGAAATCCAAGTCGCACCACCTCAGAGACCCTGGAATTTCGGAGGATTCCCCTGCAAATACCCACAACCACTGGTTTCAACCATGGTTTCCAAGTGGTGCGAAGTGGATTTTAGAAGAGTTCCAGCGCCGTCTCGATTTATGCAGCGGCTCTTGCCAGCTTTGACCCTCTTTGCTCCTTTGGCTCAGGTGCTGTTGCCGGGGTTTCTGGCGTTCCTGCTGTTGCTGATTGAGGCAGGCCAGAAAAATCGATTCCTCTAGTGCAAGCAACCCAAAGCGAGGGTTCTGCCCTGAAGGAGATTCATCTACAAATGATAGTTTTGAGGGTTCGGTTCTGCCCTGAAGGAGATTCATCTAGAAATGATAGTTTTGAGTTGATTCCATGTTATATTCTGTAGCAGTAGATGCTTGTGGCTGGCAACGTGTTCCACGATGCCCATTTGGTTACATCCACCTGTCAGAGGTGTCACAAATCTGTGGATGTGAATTCCTATCAGAACAAAGGCACGTAGATGTAGCGATTCCCAGTGATAGGAGCCATTGGGGACTGGCTTGAGGCTCGCGGTCAATTTGACCAGCTTGCCATCAATGAAACTTACCCTCCCACCAACTAACATGGAAGTGCAAAAAGGCCCTTTCCCAGAGGGAAGTCGTCTTTGTACAGGGGTCTGTGCACAAACCCATGTAGGGTAGTGGTTTCCTTTCAGCTTCCTTCAGCCAACCGAATCAACCACCTAAACGAAGGGCGTTTTTTTTTCTCCACGCGTGCTCGGTCAGAAGCAGGCTTTGCTTGGCTGCCCCATTTTTGAAGCAGTCGCTTGGCTGATGGCCATTCGCTCGGCTTGCCATGAGCCCTGAGCATTTGAAAGGGTCACGACCACTTCAACAATAAGAAGTTGAGACCTCTGCAACAAGGTGTTTTCCCGCTGTGCCCGATTAAACGTGGGGGCCCGAAATTCATTTGAGTTGGTGATTGCCGGCCCTTATATGCCCTTATCTTGCAAGGAGACTTGCACTTTGTCCTTTCACCCCAAGATGCCTTGTGTGTGTGTGTGTGTTGAGGTACTTGTGTGCAATTCACAGCTGTTGCTTTTTCTTTCTATAGCTTCAGCAAGAGGCGATACCTGGTGGGGCACGAATTGCTGTTGGTTCTTCGAGGTTGGCTGGACACTTCAAGTTGAGCATAGCTGGCATGCCATACAGCCGTTGCTTTTTTGAAGGGTCTTGCAGACAGCTACGAGTGGCACATGACACATCAACTTGGCTGTTCCTGAGCGAACTTGTTATGACAACGCTGTCAACCACCCACACACGCACACACACACACACCTCACTTCTTGAGTTCTGGACTTTAAACTTGTTGACAAGACAGTTCTAGTCATTTGAGTAGTAAATAAACAGTTTGGCCATTTTCCGGCCAATCCAGGTGAAGTGAGACACACTCACGCAGACATGCGCGCACAATGAATGCCTGAAAGCACATGCGTTTTCTGTGTGGATTCACCTTGTTTGCAACTGATCCTTCAGGTGCAACTGGTGAAAGTGACGTGCGGCGCCTTGAGTGGAGGTCGGATGTGCAGCATGTCTCCTTGCGATTTATGGCAACTGAACTCGGGTGACCGTTGCATTGGAATTCTGGCCACCACTTGTCTTTCCCTTTCCATGAATGTGTTGCAATTGCAACAGGCCTTTGATCCACTTACCATCACTGAGCCAGCCTTAAAGTGTTCTGTCAACGGGTTCCCATCGCCAGCAAAGGACAATGCATACCTCCCTTTGGCACCCAGTGATCGGGTCCAGAGGGTTCAAGGTATGTTAAGAAGGGCTACCGTGATGAACGAGATCCAGAAATCGCACCACTTTGAGATCAGAAACCATTGCATCTTGGCATCCGGGGGAACGAATCATTCCAGGCTTAGGCGGTGCGCGATGTTGTGGATCCGCAGTACGTCTTGGTTTCAAGCTGGTACATAAGCTTGTTGCGTTGATGAGTGCTGCCTCATGTTTCATTTGGGTCTGAAGGATTCCTTGGGAATTGCGTTGGGTGAATGGCGGAAAGCAATCCGCAGAATTGCTGTGCATTCTGACTTCCCTTTAGGACAGGTTTGTGCTTCACCCACTGCTGCAGCCCGCTTGACCAATCTGTTGAACAGCCGTCACTTGCTGACTATGCCTTTGACTAGTTGCTTCCTTGCTTTTGGCCTGGATCCAACCAGGGCACAACCTATCCCTTGCCTCATTTGCATCAAACTGACTTGAGCTTGGGACAGGGCCCATGTCAATCCTGGAGCGGCTTCACCATGTTTGTCTCCGAGTTGGTGTTATGTGGATTCATCTGGGCAAAAGTATGACGTCACAGGCAGGGTTTGCGATGAAGGTCGGTGAATCATAACAATTTGCCCAGATTCATACGCTCATTCGGAGAACTGGAAATACTTGCTGGCCCATGACGCACTACTCCAAAATTTAGCTACCACTACAGTAGCGCGTTCGGAGGGTAATGTTTGCAGTGCCAAGGTCTTCATTGACTCTGTCGGTCTTCGGCAACTTAAAGTCTGTGGACCGAGCCCCAGGTCATCCATTCGCTTCGGCACCTGACACGACTGCAGACAAATCTGGCTCTTGTAGGACATGAACCAGTCATCCGCGACATGCCACCAGTAAGGGACAAAAGAAGAGTGGTGAGACAGCAAGGTACAGTGCCTGCATTTTGGAACCAGTGCTTGCCAAAATTTTGGAACCATACAGGGGCCCTTGAGCGTGGACCAGAACTGGCCCTACTAATGCTTAATAAGCCTTTCTATGGATTTCTAAGGCTTTCTCGGCAAGGGGACATGCACGGCCTCACTACTTTACATAAGCAAGTACCACTTGAGCCATTGGCATGAGTCTTGCTGAATCGTTTCATGCACAGGCAAGACAAGTGGGCTTCAGACATTTGCGAGTCAATCATTTGGTGCAGCTAATTGGATTGAGCCAGGGCTATCCCTTGAGAATCCGTGTTTGGTGATACTAGGCGTTGTGTCAGCAGCGTGTGACCAAGGGCCCCAATTTGCAAATGTCCGATTGAAGAGTGGGATCTACGCGGCATGGTCTTTCTCCATTGGCTAGGGACATGATTGAGGGATAGATCTCCATAGCCCCCACGAAGAACGACCGGATATTATCGATGTTGTTTATGGGGGGGAACCTCAACACAGATAGTCTATTTGCGCGCCCAGGTCACCATCATCTTTTCCATCGTGGTCTTCAATGAAAAGACCAGGCCAATTCAGTGGACAGGTCTTCTGCTCGCAGCTTGGTGGACAGCGCCCGTGCAATAACATTCAATAACGCATTGGTTCGTGTTTTAGTAGATGAGCCGGTGGGTTGACCCAGGAGAGAGGGCGCACCCATGCACCCACGCACTTACGGGCACTCACACTCACACGCTTCTACCCGCGCTCAGTCACACACACACACACACACACACGCACACAGACAGGCATATACACTTCGCCCATACCACATGCCTGCAAACAGCGCACATCCACACAAATAAGCAAATACAACACAAAAGACACCCAGACACACGCACACAATCACGCACGCGCACATCGCACAAGGACCATACACACAAAGACACATCGCACACAATCACACAACACACACACACACACGCAAACACACCCGTATACACATACACCCTGTGCTTCCTCGACTATTCTTTAAATAGCCTCGACCATTTAAAAAACGAAAGGCTATAAAAGTAATGTCCCTCGACTATTAAAAGTAGGTCTAGACAAACTTGGCCAACTCGAGACGGCCGGCTCCTGACATCCCCACGCGCTTCTGTGCAGTGAGAGGTTGAAGAACTATATTGCTGCCTTTTATGAAATAAGCTAAGTATGTTTTACAGTCGCTTCATCCCGTTGTAATCACACGCCGTCACCATGCTGTGTCAATTTGGCTTGTTCCTCACATGGCCGTGCGTGTTTTTCCACTTCTTGTCCACAGCTCCACAGAGTCTGATCGCGTGTTGTTTGTTGATTGTTTAATCGATTTCGAAAGAAAATGAGGCGTGGACAAACCATGGACAAACCGTGGAAAGTACGTTTTTTAGCGTGGAAAGTACATTTAAAAGCGTGGAAAGTACGTTTAAAAGCGTGGACAACCATACCCGCAGGCGCCCACAACGCATGTTTGATCGGCAGCGATGCCCCGAAGCCACTAAGTTTGCAGCATTTTTCAGTAAAGCCGGACTTCAGTACCAACATGCGAAGAATCTATGCACGCCTCTACAGTAGGCGGGACACCTGGCGATTTTGAAAAATGATGCGACCATACATTTGGCAAGCCGGGGAATGAGTGGCTTGGGTGCAGTCATTTGCAGCTGGGAGGATGAGGGCGGCGTGACTTTCAGTGACCTGACCCTAAGCAATTCTTGGGCTACAAAAAAACATGATTTTTTGGATATTCAGGGCCAGGCGCAAAAAACCGTCTTTCGGCAAAAAACAGTCTAGCGACCTCGACCATTCTTTTAATGACCTTTGGAAGCCTAGGGTACATATGAGTGTATATATATATATATACATGTCACACATCGCACACACACACACAAACTAAATCACACATTGCACACTCCGCGCATTGGACGTATTTCACACATATTTCACATCTTACGCAATGCTACACGAACATGCACAGAAACAACTGACACCTTACAGGTCTCACATATAGCAAATCACACTCGCACACACACACACACACACACACACTCATACATCACCGACACGGACACACACACATACATACATACATACATACATACATACATACATGCATACATGCATACATGCATACATGCATACAGGCATACAGGCATATATGCATACATACATACATACACGCATACATGCATACATGCATACATGCATACATGCATACATGCATACATGCATACATGCATACATGCATACATACATACATACATACATACATACATACACACACACACACACACGCCTGCCTGCCTGCCTGCCTGCCTGCATGCATACATACATACATACATACATACATACATACATACATACATACACATAGATAGATAGATATAGATATAGATATAGATATAGATAGATAGATACATACATACCCGACATCGCATGCACGCACAGACACACACGCACACATACAGACACTGCACACATATACAGCACGTGTCTTACACATCTTACACATATCATGCATCTCGCACAGCTTGCTCGCGCGGCTCACAGACAAACAGGGAGCACGTAAAAAAAAGGCACACACACACACACACGCCCACCCATGACACACACACACCCAGCACACATTACACGCGTCACACGCACACACACACAACATAGAGATGTCGCACATCACAGTTGCACATCACACAAACACACATCACACAAACACCACACACACACAGTCCACCTCTCGCACAGTTCGACCATAATATCGCGCGTTTTTCTCACACACACACACGTCACACACACACACACATGACGTATATAAGACATACATAGCAAATTGCACCCACGCGCATCTCGCACATCTTGCACATCTCGCGCATCTTACAGACAAGCAATGTCAAACACCACCGACAGACACACACAAACACACAGATCTCAAATGACACATTACACGCCGTTCACATCTCGGACATCCTGCACACCGAGCACATATCAATTAGGCACAGATCAAGTACACCCACACATTCACATAATTTCACAGTCCCATCACACACACACACACATCACACGCATCACACATCACACACGACGCGTCTTACACAGCTCGCTTATTTATCACATATCTCGCATCTTACATACAAATGCAAACAGACAAGGCACGCATGTCACACACACGCCCACCCATGACACACATACGCACACAACATGACATACACAGACACGCAGTGGAGGCAATAAACTACGGGATCTGTGAACGAGCTCGTTCTTCGTTTTTCCCCCGAAGAAACTGGGCTGTTCAAAGGTAATCCTTAACCCTTTCCTAGGGTTACGCACGGGGTTCCCTTTGTAGTGGCTTTCCTATAGGGATTGGATTGGCCAAGCCTCCATTTTGAACAGCCCAACCAGCAAAGCTGTGGCTAAGACAACGCCTCACCCATTGCGCAACTGTATCTTATGCCATGATGCGAAATGCAAGGTTCGAACTGGTGTCAGGGCCCTGTCGTTTTTTGTTTGCCTAGAGAAAAGCATTGATAGACATTCTGCTTTACCCGACTGGTGCCCAAGGCACTGATCGGCATGGTGGTCTACGCCGCTCCTTTGCAATGGGTGTTTTCGTGCAGTCGGGGCTGTTCTGTTGCCCTCCAATTGCTTAAGATTGTTTTTTGTTGTTTTTCCCCTTGTTGGTTTTAAAAGGAATTCATCACTACTGGACATATTCTTATTTGTTCCTGCGGCCTCAACCAAATGGAAGTTTCACGAATTGGCTCTCACATCCATGTTCCGTTGGCGCAGTGGGCCCTTGCACAACTTTGGAGCACATTGGGGGTCCACAGACCGAACATGCCATCGAGGATACATCTATTGCTGCTTTGCCTTGAGGGTACACAGCAGGTGGAGCAATTTGCTGTTTGCGACATGCCAGGATAAAACGTTGTCCGAGATGCTTGTATGTGTTTCCTGAAAAGTGGCGAAGCGGTCTTCAGCCACCAAAACGGCATTGGGGCCATCTGGCTCCGGAGTGTGCTGCTAGGTTTTGCAGTCTGCAGTGTTGTTACCCTTCCTCTTCTGCAGCGTAGCAAACTGTGGATGGACAAATCCTGCACTTTGAGACCACAGAAGCCCGGGTTTCTGCACGGTGCGAGACTCGCGGGATTTCGCAACGGAGTTCGAACTCGGCCAGTGCCTCGGATGCGAGGCCCGCCTGAAGAACCGAACCTTGGCCGTGGATTCCCTGGCTGCGGTGAAGTATGAGGTCCTGCCCCAGGCTGGACGTGCGCATAGAAACGCCCTGCGCCCCTGTTTGGGGCGCGGCCTTTCCGAGCCACGAGCCCTGCGGTAGGATCAAGGATCCCACCCTACCCTGAGCTGAACGGCTCGCAATGGTCTGCTGAAAGGGGATTCCTTGCCTCACGACCAGCAGCAGGTAA
Source organism: Effrenium voratum (assembly GCA_963377175.1). NCBI lineage: Eukaryota > Dinophyceae > Suessiales > Symbiodiniaceae > Effrenium > Effrenium voratum. The sequence goes on along the minus strand of CAUJNA010003694.1, from coordinate 937,220 downwards.
GAAGGCCATTGCCCGACCGAAATCACGACAGATTCGAAGGCCATTGCCCAGCCAACACCAACAAAACAATGTCCTTTCACCGTGGGTCGATCACATTTTCACATCTCCAGCTCCCGAATAGCGGGCTTGCAGCCCATATTGAGGAAGCCCCACTTATTGCAAGGAGACACATATAGTCATGTAATACACTTTATTCCCTTGTAACACACATGTAGAGTAATATATATATATATAATATAATACTTGACTTGTAAAGGTACAGCCAGTCCCACCAGACCGCAACGAACTCAACATGTGAATTATTCACCATTCTGTGGCGGAGGCTGCACTCAAATATGTGTTGCTGCATTTTGTGCCTTGCCAGTGCCTGGTCTGGAAGCAGGAGACAGAGCGTCCATTCCCCCAGAATGTTCAAGGTAAGACTGCAGGGATCAGCAACCCACTACTTGCTGATTGGTTGTTTTGACAACTTCGATAGCGAGCTTTTGTTGCAAGCTCACACCCAGTAGCTTTCAAGCCACACGAAATACACTGGAGCCCCTGCATCCCAATAAGCGCTACACAAGCCAGCATCAACTTGGTTGGGAAGTTGTTGGAGCACCCAGAATCAGCGCCGTATCATTTTGACCTTGTGCAATTGAGAGGGCACTGGACACAGGATGGAATTCAGTTGGTTTGGATCCAGTCATGTTTTGCAGCTGCAAGATGCTCGTTGACCGCGGAGTGGTTGGGCGAAAGTTCATGAACCAGCCCCACGTCGATACCATCTAAGTATTCAGCTTTTTGCGGGTTTCGTCGTTGGCATCGCGGGTCCTATGTGGGCTTAGGCGCGTTGTTCAGATTGTTTCCTTCCATTTGGCCAAGTTGTTTTATGATGTTCCCCTGTTGGTGTGAAAGGGAATCTATCACTACTGCACATATTTTTATTTTATTTTTTGCCAGGGGACTTTTGGCAAACGGAGGCTTCCCAAGCTGTGCAGCTAAGCTCTGAACCGAAGCAGCTGAAAGGATGCGGAGGACGACTCCGCCGCCGCTGAAGCCAAAGGCGGCTTGCTCGCACACCGCCCGCTTTGACGTTGACTGATGTGTTTCTTTTTCGCGTGGCGGCATGTCATGATATAGTTCAAAGAACTCATCAAGGCGCACCTTATACCCAGTTGCCCAGCGGCGCCCTTGTTTTCCCTCATCTTTTTTTGGGGAAGGCCTTCAACTCAACCAACCAAAAAGGGATGCCCTTTCTTCCCCATGGAAATCCACCGGGCATCTGAGTATATATTCCTTTTATGTGCCACCATCCCTGTTATCGTTAACTCAATACTACACGAATAGGAGCAAGCAGCTTCATTGACGCTAGATCCTGTGAGGTTTCGTGCAGCTTTTCTGCACCGCTTAAAGCAGCCAGCCAGATGCATCTTCAACAATTGAGTAAAGCACGCGCTCTTCCAGCTTCCAGCTTGTGTTTTTTCCAGCTTTCTGGTTTCTTTGACATGTGAATTATTTCACTCAGCTTGAGCAGTCGCCAAAACCCCCAAGGTTGAACGTGGGACTTTATAGATTTGCTACTTCAATCGATACGTTGGGATGTCTTCTTCGGGGGTTTTGGTCACTGCTCAGGAGAGGAGTCGCCAGAGGCACGTTTCCGACACGCGGAAACTGAACCGGGCTTTCCAACGGACACCCATCGAAACTCAAACGCACACCTGTTAGTCACTGCCAAAGCATCGCACACTTGCATTTGCGTTTGAATACGTTTGTTTTGCCAAGACCTTCTTGAACTAGTGAAACGGCCAAGAGAGAAGCGCGAGATAGAGAGAGAGAGAGAGCGAAAGCAATGAAACACATAAATGTCGCAGAGCCATTTTACTTGAACATTTCTTGTTTGCGCTTCCGCACAATGCAGTGACACCATCAACAAGCCATACTTTGAACAAATGTTGGCCAGAGGATTAATCTCGGATTTGCACAGGAGAAAGACCAAGGTCACATTTGGCAGCTGTTTGCCGCTGGCAAGCATTGTAGGGTGGTATAGAATGACACTATGCAACATATTATTGTTTTTGTTGGTTTTATTGGGTTCTTATTCTGTTCCATGATGTTGGGCCTGTAGGTTGTATTTTACATATATATATACATATATATATATACATATTATTATACAGTGAATTTGTTGAGGTCATAAAGCTGCTTGCTAATTGCAGAGAAGCTGTGTAGCCTGCGTAGACGTGTTGGATGGATGCCCCCTTCGATGGCGGTTTAAACATTTGACAAGTTTGATAGGACTTCTTTGGAGCCCTATTTGCTCTACAGCGGCTCTTTCCTAGCATACTTGTTTGTTTAGATTTGCAAATTAATTACAGCCTTTTTGCCGGATTCTAATGCCTGCCTCTGGTGTATTGTAGTTTGTTGTGGGACCCGTTCCAAATTGCTGATTCGCCTGAAGTGCCACTCCAAGGTACTTTGAAGGCGACACCTGCAACTTGAGCTAATTCACTGGCCGACAATTCATCCTCACTCATCCGAATATTAATCCCAAGTCAGAACACGCATGTGGCTTCTGTGGCTTTTGCTGTCAGGCGTATTTTTCCAGCTTGCTAAACGACCCAAACACGGCAGCACGGCCGTCGGTGTGGTGATTGCAAGGCAGTGTGGTTTGCCCTATCCAACTGAAAATACAGCAACTCCCCTTCAAATTAAGATGGGCCCAGTTTCCTTTTGGGGTCTCAAAGAACAAAAGCCAGATAATATCACTTTTGGGCCACTTGCCACCAGAAAACTCCAAGCACCACAAAGGGAAATCTCCTGGAATCTCCGGTCAAAGGGAGGTTGCCCGCTGGGCCGATTTGGCCGGCGAGGCGAAAGTGGCAGCGACGACGCTGGGCGCGAAGAGCGCGCCAGACGTACCCTGGCCGCAAGTGCCAGCAGTTTTCAGCCGCAGACACTTTTGGGTGAATTTGACAACGGGCACTTAGTCAAATGTATCCAGACACATCCAGATGGCTGTTTGGCGCATAAAGGATGAATCTGTTTTTCTTTTGTTGTCCCTTTTTCTTTTCTTCTTGTTGTTGTTGTTGTTGCTGTTTTGTTGGGGGGGGGGGGCGGGGCGGACTACGGCCAGTTGCGTGCTTTGACTCACGACTGCATAGCCATTGGTGTCGACATTCACAGACAGCGACGTTGAGAGCCTTCCACGGAGGGGAATCTTTCATTTCTCCAGGTTCGGGTTCCCACAGCTAGGTGACCTTTCTCACCCCTTTTCTGGTTGGGAGGATTTCCCCTACTAAAATTGACCACAGACAAAAGTTGGTACCCTTGTTGACTCGAAGCCATGCTTGACAGCTTTTGCCTGGACCATTCTGATGCCGCCCATCTCGGGATGCATCCAATGAGTTTTCATGGGGAATCACCCTCAAAAACTGGGGTGGTGGTGGACCCTATTTGAATGATGCCTGCTAAAGGGTGCAACTTCAATCCAAGTTCATAAGGTAGCCCATTCGGCAAACACAGACATGTTGCAAAGAAATGCAACTCCACTAGCGAAGTAGGACATTGAACAACACACACATCCCAAAAGGAAGCCAAAAGGGCATGGGGATGTTCGTTGTTTCTTTCCGACTCCCCTTACGTCACAGCCCTCACGTTACCCTTAGTTGGTGGTTTGGATTGGTGGTTTGGGGATTCGACCCCTGGATGTTTGTAGCGGGTAGATGGGACACGTGGGAAGCTGAAGCCCGCGGCCGAAATTCGGCGCCAGGCGATCTCTCATGATGCCCAGGTCCAGGTGCGGTCGGCTTCCGAGAACCGCCTCCCGGGGGGGTTCGGGTCTGGCATTTCGGCCAGCATTTAACCCGTTGGACAAGGACACTGTTGGACAAAACAGGGAGTTGGACCCCAAGATGCTGGCTGTCTTCTTGGTAACCCTTTAGATCAACCTGGAAAGGGTACCCTTCTACACAGACGCAGTGGTGTTGTTTTGTTTCAGCTGTCAAAAGTCAAAGGAGCAGAGACCGTTGCTTGTTTTCTAGGGAACATGAGGGAGCCATCAACGCCCGAAAGGGATCACACACACACACACACTTCAGGTTTGCAGGCAAAGACGCATGTTTTGGGAGGCAGAACTTCCCCCTACTAAAGAGCCTGCGAAAAGTCTCCGTAAGCACTCCGGCGTAGGTTCGCGTAGTTACTGTTCCATGGTTTTACACATAGGCATGGCTGCCAGTGTGTAGGGTTACTTCACCCCAAACAACTCTACTCATATGTTGCAGAGTGTCCTGGGATGCCGAAGGATGGGCCTACATAATGTTGTGAGGGTTAATCTTAGTTTTTCATGCCTTGAATAAGATGTAAGACAAACACTCGAAGGGTGCGTTAGAAGGCAGTCCTTGACCGGGACAGCGCCCTTAGATTCTCATGTCGGATCCATCAAAGATGGGATTGAGATGACAATTGAAGATGATGAGAGGCAGCAGTGATGCCATGCTTGGAGGGGGTTGTGCTGGAATGACCCATGTATGTTGGGCAACCATTGCTGGGGTGGACTTTATGGACCCTGGAGACGTTTTGTTTTTCTCTGGGGTCCGACACGAGCTCAAATTTCGGCCATGATTTTCTTGAGGAATGCCCTCCCAAATGCTTGCCCAAATGGTCCCTCCACCAAAGGGTCCACCAATTCAACGCTTCAACTCCACCCCTTTCGCTGCGCCAGGTGCAGCGAACTCCCTCTCACTCGGAGGAGGCCTTCACGAGATTTTCGCTGTGAACCGAAAGGGTTGCCCTGAACAAATCTGGGCGAGGTCCGCCAGCTGGGTGCCCGACCTCTCACCCCCCTTTTTTGGGTTGGGAGGGTTCCCCTGCAATAGACAAAACCCAAAAAAGAACCGGTACCAACTTCTTCGAAAAACAGAAACGGTACCAACTTGTAACCTCTCAAATCTGGAGGACCTAGTGGGGCTTATGCAGATCCCAGAAAATTTCCCCGTACAGTTGGCTTGGCTCTCTCAAGGCGTCAAGACCAACTTCTCTCGCGGCCCTCAGGGTTGGGATGCGTCATATCTTGCCGCTTCACCCTGAGGCTTGGGTATCTCTTGAGCTAAATCTGGAAGTGTAGAATGCAGACAGGTAAATCCAGAATTTACATCTGGAGGTAAATCTGATCTGAGGTAAAAGATGTAAATCTGGAAGGACAATCATAGATTAACTGTCCTTCCAGTGTACAATCATACAGTAAATATTTCCCCGAGACTACTGTCCTTTTGACCACATGCAAAGGTTCCACTTGCAAAGGTTTGTGCAGCCTTTAGTGTTTGGTAGAAGTTCAATGCTTGAAAGCAAACAAGCACACTCACCTTGGCTGCCAGTGGAAGCAAAGTGTGGTTGTGGCTTGAGCATCATGTTGTGTAGAGGTGCCCGCTGCTTGTGAGCAGTAATACTGTTCCATTGGCTGAGCCAATTGCCTAGACCCCAACAGAATGAGCTTGCCTGCGAAGGGCACGTTGGAGGTGCTGTTCGCATGCATGATTCGAATCGTGCCAGGCATGTACTTGGCATGTCTCGCTACAGAGGCTGCGCACAGAAGAACCGACAGGATAATGCCGTCGGTTTTGGGGACTGGGCCGTGCATCTCGCTGGCCTGGCCAGTTGCAGCGACGAGCTGAGGCAAACGAAGCTTGACATGGAACTTGTCACAACAGCTGTGCTAGCGGGATATCTCTAAGCTTTGGCTTCTTTTAGGAGCAATCATGATTTTTTTGGGGCAAAATGCCAGACTCGCAAGAACTAATCTTTACCTCAAAACCCCTCGCCCCTGACCCCGCACGAGCATATTCCTGCTGAAAGTTTGGATCGATAGAATTTTCTGGATGTTTACTAGGTCCCCCAGCTAGGTGCCCTTCTCTCCCCTTTTTTGGGGGAAAGTTGGTACCCTTATTCTAACCTCTCAAATCTGGAGGACCTAGTTCATTTGAGGTTGCTATTCTTAACATCTTGGCAACTGGGTCGTACATGTCATTTGGCTGGCTAGCTTTCATTCAGCCTCTCAAGTCCAGGAACTTTCCCAAATGGAGTACACCCCAAGGAATCCTTATCAATTCGGTCAAAAGGTCGAGGGTGCTACTGTGGATGGACAAAATCCTGCACGTAAGACACCCGGGAACGATGATTTCCTTGTAAATATCAACACACAGTGGTTTCCCATGGTTTCAAAGTGGTGTGAAATGGATTTCGCCCATCCAGAGTATGGGAGGCGGGCGGCCATGCCAGGCTGAAACTGCATGAGCGCCAGGAAAAAACAACTAAGTCCGGGGCGGCACGGAGGGGGAGCATTGGCTGGGGCCGGGAGAGGTACTAGACTTTCCTTTGTTGGTTGGGGTTCGCTTTGATGCTTTGAAACATCCAGCAAGTTGTTGTGCCTTTTTGTTCCCTGGCCACTGGGCAAAGAAGGGTCGCTGAAAAGCGGAAGTGAGCCAACTGTGTGAGGTCGAAAGGGAGGAGGCGACTGTCGACCTGACAGGTATCCACATACTGAAACAATTTCAACTGAGTTGCAGGTTGGGTCACAGCCCAACCGCATAGAAAGAGAAAGCAAGGCCGCGCATCAGCGTGCTTGTTGTGCGGGATGCTTGAGATTGCCGATTGAGTGACGCATGTTTGCAACATGATCTAGGATATAATGCTCATACTGTATCTAGGTCCCCCAGTAGTGCCCTCTTACACTTTTTCGGGGGAGGGTTCCCCTACTAACATAGACTACAGAAGAAAGGGGACCCTTATTCTAACCTCTCCACTGGAGGACCTAGGTATACTTGACTTGCCGAAATCGACCTTGCGTTCTTGGCTTAGTCTCCCTGCCGGCCAGAGCACTCTGGCCTTCCAATATTGCCATGCCAACTGGACATAAAGTACTGTAAATGCACAACTCCCAACACATCCAAATCAGTAGCTGGCTTACCAGCGACGCGAGCATGCAACTCTGTTGCCCAGTGTCACAGTGGCGCCCTGTTTTCCTTTTCTTGGGAAGGGGTTCCCCTGGAAACTCAACCAAAAAATACCAAAAAAAGATGCCCTTTATTTTCACATGGAAATGCACTGGGCGTCTGAGGCAAGTCTTGGAAGTGCTTTCCCTGCAACGTGTAGAAATCATCGCCGCGCTTGCGCTTTTCGCGCCGCGAGTCGGATGTGCAGCATGGCCAATGGACGAAGGCCAAGGCGGGCACAGGGAGTCATTCGAGAGCCTTGCTCGCAAACGTTTAGACGTTCAGAACGCTAGGTCCCCCAGTAGTGCCCTTTTTTCTCCTTTTTTGGTTGGGAGGGTTCCCCTACTAACATAGACAAAACCGGAAAAAAAAAAAGTTGGTACCCTTATTCTAACCTCTCTACTGGAGCACCTGCAGAACGGATACACCGGTACTTTCTGGCAAGTGACTGCGGAGCTCCCATGAGGTCCGGTACAACGGGATTTTTCGGGTTACGGGATACCTAGGTCCTCTAGCTTTGAGCGGTTAGAATAAGGGTACCGTTTCTTTTTTTGTTTTCCCGGTTTTGTCTATGTTAGTAGGGCAAAAGGGCACTACTGGGGGACCTAGATACTGTCTAGGAGGCGTGTTACATGATACTGTCTAGCAGGTTGTTTGTCCTTGTTTAGTGTTATGGCACCCATCAAAGGCATTGACGGAGAAGGCTTTAGGCCATGATAGCAACAAACCAAGTGTTTACTGGGAACAGGTGTGCTGGTCTCCAAGGTATTGACACGACTTACGCGGGTAAGCAACATGAAGCAGCGTTGATCGGTGTTCGATTCACACTTCCTTGAACCACCTTTACTCGACTGGCTGAGAAAGGTCAATGGGAAAAGTTGGTTTCTCCTTCGCTTTATGTTTATGATGGGCAAACCTAGGCAAACACTGCAAAAATAAGTTCAATTAAAAGTACACATTGCCCATTTGTCCCCGTTGGGTATCTGCCGGGAAGCCAAAAGAAGCGAACAACCTTTGCCTCGCCATTTGCAGGCCGTCGCTTTGGCCGCGCCATCGCCCGGGCAAGGCGAGCAGGCCGGGCATCGTCCAGCGAAGCGGTTGGCCCGCCTTTGGCTGTGGTTGGCCGGAGGTGAAGTTCAACCAACTAGACGCGTCTTCTGCCTCATGAGTCTGTCTGTCTCAGCCGCAAGCTGTCGGTTCAATTGGAGTGGGCTTTGCTCTCCGGGCTCAAGATATTGTGGGGATTGCACCTGAGGTTGCCTGGACACCGAATGGTGCACCTTTTGGAGAAATCTGAGTTTAGGCCACGGCTCTTGCGTGGGGTCGAAGTTGGGGCCCCTTTTTTCCACACAGAAGGGCTGCTAGAGGCCCGTGAATGTGGGTGAGACAACACCATAGCTTTGCCTGCAAAAAGAAGGTGACGGGCATTTCTGCAGGAAGTTTGCCAACATCCCAACACAAGCAAGGAATTTCTGTAGATGTCCCTGTAGCTGGCTTAGACGGTATCGGTTTTCTGGTCTTCAGACCCTGGGTCGCCTTTCTAGCGAATCGAGTCGCCAGGATGGCGGCAGGCTCAGCAGGTGCTCGCGGAGATGCGGCCGCTCCAAGTCCAGAGGCCGCAAAGAGCACCCTCAAAGTACCCAGAGGACAGGACAAATCCAACATAACCACTAAGTCGAAAGAAAAGGACCAGAAGGTTTTCTTCTACATCCTGTGGATGGTTGCGAAATCCAATTCGCACCACTTCAGAGACCCTGGAGTTTCGGATTCGATTCGATTCCCCAACGTAAATACCAACAAACAATGGTTTCTCATGGTTTCCGGGTGCAGGATTTTGTCCATCCACGGTACCTTCTGTCGTATTCCCAGGGCAAGATCTATGATCAAATCCGGCGAGTCGGCGGATATCAAGAAGTGCCTGGGTTCCCTTGAGGATGTCATGTCTTGGTGGCGAAGCCAGCCATCCGTTTCCTTAGCCTTAGATCCTTTTAGTGTTTGGTGGTAGTTTCCATGGAACCCAGTAAAACTTAAACTTTCAGCGGGGGATCTGAGGGCAGCCCAGAAAAGGGAGTTCACCAAAGAACCTTGGGGCAACAGCCCAGTTGTAAGGGATCTTTTTGAGGGTGCAGCCATAAACTACCCTTAAAAAGGGGATTCAAAGAATAACTCTGGGGCTATAGCCTCCTGGTAGGCGCAAAACCACGGCCGCGCTGGGGTGACTGATTGTTTGAAGGCCTCCCGGCCACCTGCAGAGGGGGAACCGTTCCGGCTTTTTTGGACCAAGGGTTTCGGGGTCTCCTCTAAAAGTCGGTTCTCATATATTCTTGGGTAGGCTAAATATGGAAGAGGCTCCAGTGAAGCATGAAACGGGCCCCTCATGCTTGACAAAAGGTTTCGGGGTCTCCCCTAAAACTTGGTTCTCGTAATATATTTTTGGGTAGGCCAAATATGGAAGAGGCCGTGAATATCGTATTACTGCGTCGCTACTACCTCCAGCGAAGCGGACTTAGAGCTGATTGACCATGAGAGGTAGTCTGGCACTCACTTACGAATGCATTCAAAGGTTCGCCGTTGAATCAGCCACTTTGCCTCATGTGATTCAGGCAACCATACAGCACAGTCTGCCGTTGTTGGACCTTTGTCGGGTTAGCATTAGGGTGGTGGTGATGTTCACATGAAGCTGGGCATGTGTGCAGGCCATTTTCCCATCCTGGTTCCCTTTCGGATCTTGTGTCCACCTCTGGTTTGGAGGAGGGACTGCGCATGTGGTCTCCCTTGTTTTCTTGCAGCCTAGTCAAGGCCAAAGAGCGAGCGTGAGACTTGGAATGGAAAAGGGAAGCCAAGGGTTCAAATCTCCCAACCAATCCCAACAGCCAATCAGTCCTGTAGAACTTAAGGGAGCTGGAGCTTCCTCGGCTTTCCTTAGGGTACATCCGCAAAGCCGCAATCCCGCAGGATATACATATTACCTGGAGATTCATTCTCCGGCCTTTTCCTAGGCGTTTTAGTTTCCTGGTAGATTTACGAAAAGCAAGTCAAAGCCGAGAACTACCAGGAAATTCATGGAGAATGAATCTCCAGGTTTGATAGAATATATATGAGGTAACGCCCACGCAACGCCAGGGACCTACTGCACTGCAACGCGGTGCTCAGCGGCTGTGCGGATTTTCGCCGCTGGCAGATGGCCAGCGCGCTCTTTCAGCTCAACGGGCTGCTTGGGTTGATAAGGCTATGGGTCAAAAATGGCGTACCCAAAATGGCTTGCCCTGGTAAATACAACCAAAGACTTAAACCTGCGGTCCCCTGGTGGTTTTATAATGACACTTTGACCCATACCCATAAGGGAATGATCCAACTGACCATGGGAGTCTCCCGAAACCTGGGCGACAATTATCAAACCATACCTGCGTATTTTGTTTAACGACCCCAAAATTAGTGAGAGGCAGTGCTTTTCAAGCTCTGAGAATTATAGGGTTGGAGGGTCCCAGATGTTCCAGTGGTGGGTTCATTTCCTTCTGAACTTGCCCTGAGAATCAAGGCTGCAGCTGGACGTGCGCAGCTTCAACATTGCTGCTTCCGCCACGGCGGGATGGGGCCTTACGGCGGAGGGGCATCGGGATGCTGCACAACTAGGAAGACAAACTGGGCCAGTGGGTGATAACCAGGCTGACGAACCACTTACCTCACGTACCCTTTAAGCAGGGTAATGGTTGAGGGGTGGGACATCTCCAATTCGGGAGTTCCTGGTTTGGACCATTTTCCTTTCAAAGGCACCCCGAATGTCAGGTTCCGTGTGAATTGGTGGGAGGGTATACCCGTTCAAGCTTCAGGGCGGTGATTCAAGGGGCATCCCCACACCCTTGAACATGGAGTTGGGGGAAGGGGGATTTCAGACCAAGTTGGAGATCTCCATTTCTGGTGAGCCATGTTCCCTATGAGATTGATGGAATCGGGGACCCACCAATGAACGTCCCACCCCCTCAAGGTAGGGGGGAATGGACATCCGCATGGACGGGTTCCAGGCGCTGCTCGCCTGGCGTCGCTCCCTGCTGGGCCTCTCGCAGCTGCGGTGGGCTGGCCTGGAGCCTTCGCCGCAGCTCGGTTTGGACCAAAACAAACGATGTGCGGCATGGGGTTTGTTTAGGTCCCCCAGTAGTTCCCTTTTGGGGGAGAGTTCCCCTACTAAAATAGACTACATTAAGAAAGTTGGTACCCGTATTCTATTCTCTCTACTGGAGGACCTAGTTGGTTTCTTGTAGCCGTTGTGTGTTTAGTTATTTAGTTGCATTGTGCCTTTTAGCTTTTGACTTTGTGTGTTTAGTTGGTTTACTAGGTTGGTTGTAGTATTTCAGTTGTCCAGTGTTGTAGTTGATCATAGTGTTTTAGTGTTGAGTGTTTTAGCGTGTTACTTTCTAGTGTGTTTGGGGTTTAGTTATTGAACTGTTATTTTTGCTGCTCTAAGTTTTTGTTCCCTTAGCTCTTTGGTTCTGTTCATGTTTCGTGGGCGGCTGCAACGCAAACATGCTAACGATTGGAATCCTCCTTAAGGAAGCTTCAACAGGATACATGATAGACCCAGAGTCAGAGATCCCACCCTTGACAATCCTTGGTAAAGCATGGTGGTTCGGTGTAACCCCATTCGTGCAAGGTGGTTTGAATCCCATGGCCCCAGTTGCTTGGGGCATTCGACAAGCTGGGCTTGGAGTCCTTTTGGCTAAGCCTGTTTCATGGTGGATTGAATTTTTGAATCCCAGGGAGGTGCTTGGGGCATTCCCCATCTTGCATCATTCCGCGCCTCGCCTCCGCGCCGGCTGAGGATCACCTTGGGCGGGCTCTGCAGCTCTCAGGGCAAGGCTCTCCGCTGGCGCGCGGCTCTCGAGCTGCTGGCAGTCCCAGGCTTCCGCCCCTCCTCCGCGCACCTGGGGCCCATCATGGCGGCGGCGCCCTGGTGTCAGGCCAGGAAGGCATTGGAAGATCCAACCGGTGGCGGAAGTTTGTGGCGCGTTTCGGATGTTTACCGTCTTCCCCTCGAATTGGAGCTGAGTTGGAGAGGAAACTTTGCCTTGCTCGGCATGGCTCCTGCCGTATTCTTGCACTGCCCTTGCCCTGGCTCGCTTTGCTTCTGCGGCTTCTCGAGTTAAGCTCCTTTTTCCCCATTCGTTGTATGCGTTCCAGTCGCGGTGTTCGTGCTTCGAACCCGTACCAAGCACGGAGACGGTCTCACGGAAGGGCTCCTCTCTGGTTCTCACCCCCCTCCCGCCCATGGGACAAAGTGATGCCCTTCAGAACTTCAGGCTCGCAGGTCGCAGGTGTGGGGGGAAGTTGGCCAGACAGCGTCAACGCGGAGAGCTTTTGGTGAAGCGTCCCTGTTGATCAAACTGGCCCTCCGGTGCTGGAAATGGTTTACGAGGAATCCTGAAACAGATGAAACTAGTGCGTCAAGCATGGAGGTTTACTTCCAGAGATGTCCGCTCCAACCTACAACCTCGTTGGTGTGCATGTTCAGTATTGGCGCATTTTGGCCTGCAAGGCGCTGCGGCTGCTTTGCCTGCTGTGGCAAAGCGGGCAAGAGGCAATGTGGGATGCAAGCAAATGGTTGCATTTGGTATGGTTTTTGATCCTACAAGTTGTCCTCTTAAGTAGGGAAGAAGTCAGAGCTTGCAGATCAGTTCTGCCTTACATACCAGACTCTCAGAACTAGTGACATAAGTTTATCTGAAATAGGGCAGTGCTCAAAGTGTGTTATTGTCTTTCGGTTGCCATTCAGAGTCCATCCAAATGACGGGTGCTCACTTGCAACATCGCACACACACACACACGGCCCTTTGGAGAGAACTGTTTAAACTGTTGTTCTGGTCCTTTGCTTTCCTGTTGAGGCGAACATGGCTGGGAAGTAGCTGAGTACCTCATGCCCTTTTGCTAAATGGTTAATATTGCAACATGGCACAGGCGTTTCAGGTACATAGACGGTTTCATTGCGACGACCACCGTAGCTGTAGGACAGACACGCATTTGAATGTTCAGCGCATTTTCCCCGGTACGGTGAGGTTGACTACGTCAGTTCCACACCGAAGCCACACACACAGACGTGCTTACATCAGAGATATCGCATCATCATAGTATGGTTTTCTGCATTATCTATGCACAGCCGCGTGATCCTTATGAGTCAGAAATCCCTGAAATCGCCGCGCACATTCACAAATAGCGAGTCCTTGCGCTTGCGACGGGTTTACCCCCTATTCACATGTGGATTCGAAGACAGTTACACCTTGACCCATCCGTTGTTCTTCAAAGATTCTTGTTTCTTTGTGTCTTTAGATGTTTACACCTACAACTTCCCACAAAGAAACGAAGAAACATTTCTTTTTTTCCCAAATCCCGGGGATTTGGAGGAAGCGTCCACCACTCCGGGCTCCTTCCGTCAGGCCTCCGATTTGGCGCTCAGCGCCTGCCAAACCGCCGGAGCTGCCGCGTCCGCGTCGGCGTCGGCGTCGGCAAACTCCGGCGGCTGGCGGCGGCAGCTGGCGCCGCTGCTCAACGCGCAGCTGGGCGGCGCTTGGATCCGGCAGCTGCAGCAGCTGGCCGCGGCCAGGCGCAAGCGGTTTTCGCACGCGCGGCTTGGTCGATGCTGGGAGGAGGTTGGGCCTGGGACTGGGCTTGGAGGAGTTTGGGGTAATTTGGGTGCCGGAATCCCTTTTGCTGTTGGGGGGACTCGGGGACGCTGTTCGAAGCCGAGTTGGGAGCTGCTTGCTTGGTTGGTCTTAAGGCCTGTGGTGCCCTTTGTTTGGCGTTGTTGGTGTTTGTTGTTTGGCGTTGGAGTTGTTTGCAACATAAATCAATTCATAGATGCATCAAACGCAAGAGTGTTGTGTGGGTGTGTCGTCACATGCATGCGTCCTACATATTCAGTAGATGTATGTCTATTTGCATGCGTGCGTTTTACCTGGCAGTGCTTTCTGCATTGAGTGAGATCAAACAGTCCACAAAGGAGGACGGCTTGGAGGCTTAAGGCAGGGACTTAGTCGCCATCCCCGGCTTGACTTTGTCACTTCGCCCCACCTTTGTCAGACTTGTTTGCCCTTGGCAGCAACAGCAAACCAACTTTCATTTGATGCTTGGTGAGCTGCATGCTTACTGTTTGTCGTGTTTTGTTGGTTCCGTTTGTTGTTTCAACGGTGCATAGTGCGTCACAGGCCAAGGGACCGAATCGATCGCCCGGCTCAAGGCGAGTGCAAGGAGATAGAGGGGCACGAAGGGCACAGAGCGAGAGGGCTGTGTGGCGCGCCTTATTTCAGCCAACGCCAAGAATGTGGCTCAGATGGTGTTTTCCTCAACCCATGCACCTGCTAATCCTACAGCTAGACACGCAGAACCGCAGAACCGCAGAACCGCAGAACCGGGATTCTTCGCACCAATTGGCGTGCCGCATTTGGAGCATCTTGGCCAGCAAGACGCGGTCAAGGGCTCACATGCAGGGTAGAGCAAAGCTGTAGAACAATGAGCCACTTCTGTTGGAAGATTGTTTCCGGATATTGCATTTCTGAACTGACATCCAGTTCCTCCCGCTGATGCATTCCTTGTGGGACTCTAGGATATGTGATGATATGTGTTAAGATACGGTCGGACCCCTCGGGACACTACATCATGCAGGTACTGCTCTTGTCACCTTCCCATTCTGAGCTTCGGGTGCAGTGTTTGGTGCTACAGCTGACCGGGCTTTGCGGAAACATGCCAAGGCCGGTACTAGCACGTGCCAGAGTGGATTGGATTCCCTGGAAGCCAACCCCAAGCATACTGCTTTTGGGTTGGATCTTTAGACGTTCACTTTTTGGATTCCCCGCATCTTTGCTTTTACCCAGCAAACTGTTTAACTTTTTGCTGGGATCCACAGCGCCCAACAATATTCCGCACAAAAAAGTGCGCCTTAAGCCTCACATTCTGAGGCGGATGGAGGAAGGCGGGTGCCCCCAGAGTGTGAAGGAGTAGTCAACGGGGTGTTGGACAACCAATGTAATTTCTAGGTCCCCCAGTAGGGCCCGTTTACCATTTTTTTTGGAGGAGGGTTCCCCTACTACAAGGTATCGTGTTGGTGAGGACCCTCTACACGAACCGTGTTTTCAAACTGAATCGCCAAGTTTCGTGGGGAGGGGGAGGTTAGGGGGGGTTCGGGGGGGGGGGGGATGGTTGCATTCATGTTGACCGCAAAGACAAACAACGACTCCCTTCACCGCACTTGCTCGACTCTTGTCGAAGCTGTTGCCTTCGCGATTTCACCTCTTGCGCGAGCGCTGCATTTGCCAGTGAACGCTATTAAAATTTTCCTTCATGAACAATGGCAGTTTCTTCCACAAACCTGCACCCACTGGTTTGCGGAACCAACACAACCTGTTTCCTCGTGGGCCTCGTTGCCCCCAACGAGAACATATCATAAATGTATGTATCCTCTGTTCTCAGCGTGGCTGTACCTGTGTGGCCTCAGAACATATCCGCACAAACGATCGCCGCACCGGCCCCACTTGGTTTGCCGGCGTGCCGGCTTGGGCGAAGCCTTCGGCTTAGCTCGTGCTTTCGGTCGCTCTGCAGACAGCTGAAGGCATGTGACTTCCGGGTCAAACTCAAGTCCTTCTTCGCTTTCACTCGCTTCGCAAACTGTAGACACTCGATTCTAGAAGATGCGCTCATTCATGAAGGCCTCAAACAACGACAAGGGTCCTGACCAGCACGACGCGTACTAAAATAGACTGCAGAATACAGGGTACCCTTATTCTAACCTTTCTACTGGAGGACCTAGGTAATTTCCATCACAAGAAGTTATGACCACAAAACACCTCCCCATTGGCACCGGGCTTGCGGCAGCCGTGAACGCTTGCTGTTTGCACGTCACCGGTTGCCCTCACGGGCTATCCAAAGCTGGTTTTTGTGACAGTGCCCCAGCTATACATCTGCGTGTTGATTGCTAGATCCAGCGGCCTTCAGCTTCAACTTTTGCATTCTGCTTTGAGGTAAGCCAGGCTCTGTTGCTTCATCACACTGGCTGCTGTGCTAGACTCCATCAGTTTGGTTTGGGCCTTCTAGTTTCACAGGCTTGCGAGACCTCATCGGGCCCTCCGGCCTCAATAGAAACGGACCAAACTCGCGCCCCCTTCAGCGAGTCCGGCTGGATCAAAAGGTCAGTGATAGATGGGATGACCCTTGGGGGAAACCGACAAAAACCACAAACACATGGACAACCATGACCCATGGTCATCTTGGGGCCGGAGATACTGATCAACCCCGATGATTGTGACAAATCAATGTCCCGAAAAATGCGCCTGCCCAGTGCCGAACGCTCGGGTGGAGCAGCTGCTGGAGCATTTGGATCAGTCCGGGAGCTCGGAAATACAAGAAACAACTAACAGGGCTCCTGAAAAGACACATTTTGCCCATTTGAAACATGGCTTCTTCCACCAAAATCAAGGGAAACCACCATTTACAAGGCAATGTTCAGGTGTATAATGTAAGGATCCCTGAACTAAAACGAGCCGTTTGTTTGTCTCTTTAGGCTTAGATGTTCTTGGGTTCAACAAGTTGTTGAGTTCCAATTTTTGTGTTTGCGATTTTGGGCTTTATGGGTGAGGTTTTGGGGTGTAGTGGGTTTGGGGCCTCAGGAGTTGCATGTGCGTGTGTTGTGTGTGTGTGTGTGTGTGGGTGGGTGGGTGGGTGCGTGCGTGCGTGCGTGCGTGGGTGCGTGCGTGCGGGCGGGCGGGCGGGCGCGCGCGCGTGTGCGTGTGCGTGTGCGTGTGTGCGTGTGTGCGTGTGTGCGTGTGTGCGTGTGTGCGTGTGTGCGTGTGTGTGTGTGCGTGTGTGTGCGTGTGTGTGTGCGTGTGTGCGTGTGTGCGAGGTGTTTAGAGGCAGGGCAAGGTTGTCTTTAAGTGTTTGCGAGTTTGACATATAATGATGAGTGGTTTCAGTTGAAAGGTTTACGCACTGCGGTTAAAGCTTTCCAGTTCTGTGGGTTGAAGAAATGTTTGTTTGTCTCGTGCCCGCGTGCGCTTTTTGTGCGATTAAAGAGATTGAAAGAGTCTTGGCCACCACGCGGTTTGCCCAAGCGCGGTTTCCCCCGCATAAGATATCCTTGGACAAGCCACGGCTGTGCTGCTTCATGAAGGTCTGTGTACGTTTCACAGGGTGTATTTAATCTGGTCAAAGTCGGACATTATGGACGAAGAACAGACCTGATGGTTTTCATGTGCCCTTTTTGTGAGGTACCTTGTAGTGTGACAAAACATGAAACTGCGCCAAGAGCCAGTCTTACAAGGGGTCCTTTCCAGTGTGTGCTTGGCATGCTAGTGCAAGTTGCCTCAACATGAGAGAATATGAGCACTCATCATCTTTGAACTGCCAACAAACAAGTTGGTGATAAAATTTAAGCAACCACCTAGTTGGAGCCCACCAGATCGTGCGATGGGCGAGCGACAAGGGCAATGCAGAATTGGCGGCAAACCAATTGCACCATTTCGAAGGCAAGTGCATATGAGTGCATATTGTTTCTGGAATCCTTGGAGGGTGTTAAGGTGCAATGGGTCCCTCGCGTTTCCCAGAAAGCTTCGACAATGCCTGGACCCCATTCCGTGTGTCAGGCTGCAGCGGGGCATCAGCCTTCTGGGAGAAGAGAATGAAATGCTGCGGCAGTCGCTGGGATTGTCCCAGGAGGACCGACCGTTGGACCTGTGACAGACCCACCCACCCCTCGTTGTTCAGACACTCGAGCAACATCAAGTGACAAGCTCCCCCCCTCCCCGGCCCCAACAACAACGACAAACAATTGACCACCCCCCCCCCACCATGTGTTGTTAACAACCAGTCCGGCCCCAACAACAAGTACCCCCCCAGTTGTTCTTATTCTGCGGGCTGCCAGGAGGGGTGGGGGTTCTTGTTGTTCTGCATTGTTTTTTTTCCGATCAACAAACGCCACCATGCCTCGCTTATCGAAGCGATCTCATAGCTGGATAATACTCCGAGCTGGCTGTTTTTGCGGGTATGAATATGTATATATATATATATACTGTTTAATATATATATATAAATACACACTAAAACTGATTTATATGTTTAGAACATAGCGTATATGTTTGTACGTCTGCATAGGTGTATATATATATATATATATACACACACTGCCTGGACAAGGCATGCGCCTGTTGGGCCTTCTCAGACAACACAACCCGTTCCCCCTAGAATGCTTCAAGTTGTTGCCGGGTTATTCGGGTCACACTCCAAAGCCTTCAACATATATTTCATTTACAGGGGGTGAAACTTGACCGTCACACTCACTCTTGCCACGCAAAACGGAGTTGACAAATTGATCCGTGGGTGATTCACACTTCGCCGAAACCAGCAAGAGGCATACACTTGTGTCCTCCTGATGTTTCTACATACTCTGGGTGGACGAAAGCCTGCACCACCTAAGAATCCCTGGTTTCTGATGATTCGCCTATAAATACTATCAATGGTTTCCCATGGTTCTAGACAAATTATAGCGAGCTCACTGGCCTGAGGCGAGCCCCAAACCCCGAATTACGAGGTGGTTTCCGAAATAAGGATTTCTCAAATCTGTGGGATGTTATTCGGCGCACCGGCGCGCCAAGTGTGGCCAGGTGTGCGAGATTCCGACCCCCGTAAAAAGCTTGAAAGCACATATGTTTGAGACAATCCAAGCCCTGAATTTCATTAACACGGGCATCAGGTTCTCAAAAACCAGCCGTTTCTGCTTATTTGGCCCTAAAATGCTTGCTACCGCACTCGTTTGAGAAAATATGGCCCTTCTCTGTCTCTCATTGAGGCGGGCATCAGGTTCTCCCAAACCAGCCGTTTCTGCTTATTTGGCCTGAAGAAACTTGAAAACACACACGTTTGAGAGAGTCCGGCCCTTCTCTGTCTTTCGTTAAGACACATCAAGCTGTCAAAAACCAGCTGTTTCTGCTTAATTTGCCTTCACAACGCTTTAAAAGACACTCGTTTGAGAAAATCCGGCCCTTCTCTTTCTCTCATTCAGACTGGCCTCAAATTCTCAAAAACCAGCCGTTTCTGCTCAATTGGCCTTGAAAAGCTTGAAAACACAGACGTTTGAGAAATTCCGGCCCTTCTTTGTCTCTCATTGAGACTGGTCTTAAATTCTCAAAAACCAGCCGTTTCTGCTTAATTGGCCTTGAACAGCTTGAAAAAACAGACGTTTGAGAAATTCCGGCCCTTCTTTGTCTCTCATTGAGACTGGTCTCAAGTTGTCAAAACCGGCCGTTTCTGCTTAATTGCCCTTAACAAGCTTGAAGCACACACGTTTGAAAAAAAGGTTCAACAATACACCTGGCTCGACCCCCCTCCAATTTTCCACTCTTTTAGGAGGAAAGGAAGATGCCGAAATACGAGGTGCGAGGTGGACCCTTAATTTGCGAGGTAGTATTTTATTACTTTTTTAATAATTCGAGGTACGAGGTAGAAATTATTACAATTTGTCCAGATGGTTTCTTAGGGTGGTGCAGGAGTTCGTCCACCCACCTAGCCTCCCGGTCAATGTTCGAGGCAAGACTCACAGAGGTGTGTCCTTTGAATGACCCCCCCCAAGCAAAAAGGTTTCATTCCCATGGTCAGAGGTGTGCTGTTATGGTTCATTCCCATGGTAACTCATTTCGTGGTGTGATTTCTGGGATTTCGCAACCATCCATAGTATTAAGACCATGTTGTATGCGTCGTTTCAGCCACTGGGTTTCAGCGCGAAACGAAGCCTCCAAGTCTGCCAGGAGGTAGACAACGCGACGCCTGGAGCCCAAGTTCACCAAATCTCCAAGGTGACCTCCATGGCTCGCAGCCTTGCGGCAACAGTTGGTGATGTTAACCCCGGATTAAGCAGAACCCCTGGTTGATGATGAATCGGGGGGTGTCCAATTCCTTTTGGTTGGATTCAGACCACTTGCGGAGGGAACAGCCCCCTAGTCGGACGGATCTACTTAGATCCTGGGTCAACAAGCCACCGGCACCCAGCTGACACTTGGGAGAGGTCGAATCTCGTGTCATCCCATGCTTCATTTTCAGTACATAGCTGTCCTTGTTAGGTTAGTTTGAGTGACATAGATGGGTTCCGCTGGTGTATATGGGTTTTGGTCCATTTATGCCAACTGGCGCGCGCGCGTGTTTTTTTTTTTTTTAAGAATACATATTAGCATTGTTTTGTCCATCAGTAACAGGGCCTCTGCTTGACGCAGTGCAAGCCGTTCCGCAAGGATGACCAGTTTTCCTATAGGGGTCGAAAGTTTGAATTCTCAGTTCCTTCCTGGACTTGAAACTTTTTGGAAGACCATTTTAGCGGTAAATGAGAAGTGCCAGGACTTTTTTGCCAATCCACTCAGCTATCTCAGCGATCGCTCAGGTCGCAGAAGCCCAAGTCTGCTTCAGCACCAGCCCCGGGCGGGTTCATGTCGTTTCAGCGACCTATTTGGTTTTGGCTGTAAATCCCGTTTGGATTGGATTGATTTGGTATGGAATTGCTCGTCAAGAAATGTACCATTTTGAGTTTCATCAGTTTAGCCCTCGCGCATCAATGAGGTGCCGAACCGTAGCAACGGCATGTCGAGTGCAGCCCGTATTGCTGGATCGTACAAGATAGAGAGGGCAACAAAGCTTTGCGACGTGAGCATTCGGGTGCTAAACTGGGAACCCTGCAGCCAAACAGGGAGGACACCTGCCGAATGAGTTGTTTCTGAGCTGAAAACAGGCCATACCATGCCTTCCGGTTTCGTCTCTGCGGGTGGGTTGCTGTGTCGCCTGGCCAAGGTGCGCGGCACAATTTCGGAGGCTCGGGACATGCGAGATCTAGGGGTTGATTCCTTTTCCATTCTTTTCAGCCATCGTTCTTTTCAAAAACTAGCCATTTTTGGTGGTTTTCTAGAAAGAAGCATCCCTGGAAAGAATGGGGAAGTTACCCCTAGAATAAGGACCCCTACAACAGTCACAGGATCCTGCAGAGAAAAAGTTGCTATGGAGGCTACTATTCATAAAGGAGGTCCAACATTAGACAACAGCCCCAATTTATCAGTCTTCATGCTAAACTGAGCCTGCCAGTGTCATACAACCATCAGCATGAATGTCAATGATTGGAGGTCAACCTGTCATCGTGCAACAACTAGCTTCCCTTTTTCGTTTTCATTTGCCCTTCCTTCTCAACATGGCGATGGACACAAATGCATATAGTCAGAAGCAAGATGCATTTTGTGTGTGCTGAATTCCATGAACAGTTCCTTCGAGAGCGCCAGGCGAAAGACGGGCTCTTGGCCTTCGACCACGCGCCGCCCTCGGACGCAGAGAGCATGTGCCAACCCAACCTGGGCTTTTGCGTGCCATACACAGCTATGGTCGCCGTCTCTTCTGCTAGATACAAGGTGGTTTTCCTGGCTGACGTGTCAGGTGTTGGCAACCGCGGGCTTGTCTCAAGATCGCAACTTCTCCTTTTTGGACCTCAAGTGTGGATCATTTCACTGGAGTCCACTCGTGCGTGGCGAGACCTTCGCCAGAGGTGGGATAGTCCCAACAAGAAGGTAAGTCATGTATGGATATAATGGGAACTAATGCTGGAGATTGGTGCCCGCCGGCAAATGGGATAAACTCCTTAACTAAGTTGAAATGGCTTAAGACAGTTACAACCATAACTTGGTCTATGATCATTTGTCCATACAAAGGGTGGCGACCTTGGCACCAGAGAAGGCTGGCCTTGACCAAGCGAAGATTGGGCATATCGCGGCAACTGTCCTGTCAGGCTGGCGCACATGTGATGTTTGTGGTGGGCAACTTGTGGAAGAAGGCGCTGCTGACATGCCGACAGCCGGGCCTCGTTCGTGAAGCAATCATGGCCCGAGTTGTGCCAGCCGTAAGCAAGGTTGGCGGGGGTGTAAAAGTGTTGGAGGGCTGTGGTTGTGGAGCTTTGCTGACATGTATGGCAAACGGGCGTTCCACGTTATGTTGAAATCCTTAGGCATGAAAAGGAGCAACGCTATGAGAAGATGACAGCCACAGATCCGCCCCAGTGAAGCATGTTTGTTCACCGCTTCTTTATCATTTAGGGGGTCATGTTGTTTACTCAACGTTTCATTTTCTCGGTTCTAGAGTGCACTTGGACGGTTGCGCTGGCAAGAAGGCACTTTCCAAACTCGTTGATGGAAAGCCACGCGTGATGCTCCAAACCCCACTGGCCCAAGCTGCCAACAAATGCGACACTACGAGTTCGAAGGGCAGCTTCGCCAAGTGTAGTCTGCTGATTTGGCAGCCCGTGTCCTCGCGTGTGATTTCACGTTGACGTTGGCGTATATGCATATGTAGAGAGAGAGAGAGAGTATGTAGTATATGATATTCTCGAGCGATGAATGTTGACTTGCTTTTGGGGAAGAAATCAGGGAATCCTGCCGTGCAAGGTCCAAAATGATGCTCTCACCGGCCGTTGGGCTGATGCGCGAGAGCTCTTGTAAACGTTGACCTCACAGTACTTGCTTGAAAACACAAAGATGGAGCCAAAAGCCAGCACCCCCGAACGGCTTTTGCCCATGCTAACTCTCCAGAAGAGAGTCGCGGGATCCTGGCGACGCCCATGGGTCGTTTCCCTTTTCTCTTTTAACCAACCCGAAAAAGGGTGACCCAAAAAGGGTACGGGTCTTTTTGTTGTGAGTTCACCCCAAAAACCAGCCCCGGAAGGGTTCCGTATTACCCCAAAAACCCGCCCAACAAGGGTTTTGTGTTGTTTGTGTATGAGACCCGCCCAAAACCCAAAAAAAACACTGGCTTCGCCCCCGAACGCTCAGGCCTCCGTGATGCACGGCTCCATGCCCTCCGGGGATCTGTCGGAGGTTCAGGATTCGGCGGCTCGAATCGGCAATCGTCCAGTTGCCCAGTGGATTCCACTCCGCTTTTCAACCTTTGGACAGGCTGATCCTTTCTCGGTAGATGTGTCCAGAGTTCACAAACAGAAGCGCGCACACAGGGTTCCCCATTCAAACTCAACCAAAAAAGGATGGCGATATTTTTCCCCCATATAAGATGGCTGATCCTTTCTCGGTAGATGCGTCCAGAGTTCACCACCTTTTCTTTGGACGGGTTCCGATTCCTCTAAACTCAACCAAAAAAGGATGGCGATGCTTTTTTCCCCATGGGAATCCACTGCACATCTGAGGATGTGTCCAGAGTTCGCACACACAAGCGGAAGAGCGCGCACGCATCAGCCCACACACACACATTCACAGACATGCACGCACAAGACACACACACACACACACGCACCTGGTACTGGTACCTTCAACTTTGGTTCAATCATAGTTGCAGCCTGATGTCAGTTGAAGTGCTGCCTATATGGGCGAGGTGAAACAATCAGATAATTAGAATAGGAATATTGGGTAGTTTGCAACAGAGTAGCATCACGATCATAAGCCAACATATTAGCGTTTGTTGGCCCTTCCTTTAGTCTGAATGGGCGTGGTAAGCATGTAGCTAGTTGGCCCAGCACAACAAACAACGTGACCGAGCCGGCAGCAGAGCGGGAGACAAATAACAATAGAACGCCGAGTGTGGAAAATTAGCTGCAAGACATATAACCTCACGTGTATGATCAAATGCGCAAGTTTATGTTGGATAGTGTAGTTGACTCATATTCAAGCTGGTCTATATTCTAGCCCAGGCTCTTTTGTTCACTTAAGGGCTTGAAGGGGCCGAGGACCAACATCTTCAAAAGCTTCTCTGCTTAGAAGCAGAGAAGGATGCTGGAGATGGAGGCGTGTGCAACTTTCTCGGCTGAACCATCTACCAGAAGGAAGCTTAATCCCTGCTTCGAGCAACATGCCTCTTGTCCGGCGACCCTTGCAAAGTAAATCAAACCATTAGCCAAGGGCGTCCTGCGTAATGTCTGCTTGCCTTGCTATCCGAACGTCAGTCAACCTGGGACAAGGTTTAATGTGTGCGCGCGTGGGTGTGTGTGTGTGTGTGTGTGTGTGTGTGTGTGTGTGTGTGTGTGTGTGTGAAGCGTCCTGGAGCACGGACGGAAATTCCACATTGCAGGGGGACTGGAGCCGATTTGCCTATCCAGTCCAATGAAGCTACGGCATTTCGGTGGATACCGGATCTGATCAATCCGGCGTACCTGCCTATTTCCTGACCCTCTTTCCTGATTCTTTTTGCGGTTTCTGTTTGTCGCTGTTGCTTCCTGTTCGGTGTCGATGTTGTGACCTGTTGATTTGCATTTGCATTCAAGCATTTTTACTGACTGCGTTTTGCATCTCGGCTAGTGAAGCCTCTCGAGATAAGTGTGTTTACCCACGGCCTGTCCGACATGGCGCTGTGGGCTGGACTCGCCATATGCGGGAGCCCCCTGCGAGGGGAAGACCGTTCAAGTGTTCAAGTTCAAGCTGCAGTTCAGTTCAGCGCGTTTGACCACGATCAAGGCTGCAGCTTGAGGTCTTAAGGTATTCCGCACCCAAATGGTGCTCTGCTGGTTTCATGCGCCTGCACTGCCTGCACTGCCTGCCTTTGACGCAAGGCTGCACCCACGAGGTTTCAGGCTCCTAAGCTTCATGCGCCAGTGACGAGTTGGTCATACACCAACTCTGCAATTCGTGGCGTTCATGGAAGCTTTCGTCTCGGATGAGTTCAGTTCAGATTCATCGGCATAGCCACATGAGGCACTTTCATGAGGCCACTTGACAGGCACCTCTGAGAACCCCTTTGTGCTCGCATGCATTTCTGTGGAAACTTTTGCCGTTGCCGCGGGGTTTTGGCGGTCCCCTGGTGGAATTCCCTCTGTTTGGTTTCGATTCGCAGGTTGAAGTTGGCTCGCATGCATTTGCACCATTGACGCATTTTTGCCGCAGTTGTGGTTTTGTTTTCACCCCTTTCCAACCTTCTCTCTCCCTTGCGAGATGGCTGGACACCAGCTCTATGACATGATGCATTCGCTCCTGCATAGCATTGCGACCGGCACCGCGTCCGGCCCACCAGGCAATTGTGGACCGAACTTGCAGCTGTCATCCCAGATGACGCAGCCCATGAACCTTGTACCGTCGCCCAACTCGCAGACGGCATCCTTCACACCTTTCCCCATGATGCCCTACGGCGGCCTCTCGAATTTTGGCAACCCGATGGCCATGCCCTACGGTGGCCCTCCCAATTACGGCAACTTGGCACCTGGCACCATCATGCCTTTCATGACTCAGAGCAGCATGCCATCTTCACTGCCCGAGCCTCAGCCGGCGCGCGCGCCCGAAGCTGCCGCTGCGGCTCCTGCCGCTACCTCCTCAACCAACCACCCTCCCCCGGACACTCGGCACCATCCCCACTCTCGCAGATCCCGTTCCCGCCACAGGCAGCACCGACACTCCCACTCCCACACCAGCCACCATCGCAGGCACAACAAGTCGCACCGACGACACGACACCCGACGATCCCGCAGCTACAGCAGGTCACGTTCCCTTTCCCGACACTCCCACCACTCCCGACGTGCACACCACTCCACTGTCTCCCTCCGCTCCCGCTCCCCCCGACACAGGTCCCACCATCGACACTCCCCTGCACCCAGTGCCACGACTTCGCACCGACCCACTCACACTACTCATGATTCCACCTCCTGGCGCACTTCCGGGAAGGACTCCTGGCGCACTTCCGGGAAGGATCCCAACAAGTCTCAATGGTCCTCCTCACACTGGCGGAACCAATCGTGGGGATACCCACCACAGAACAAAAACCGCTGGGACATGCACCACCACGGCGCCAGCCACACCGGCCACCGAAACAACCAGGACAAACGATCGTCCTGGTCACTGCAGCACCATGGGCAGCAACCCCACCCCACTTCCCGCACCGGCCACCACAACACTAGCTTGCCCCCTCACCCAGCACCTGCGGCGGCCTTCCCTTCCCCTCCCCCTCCCCCTCCCCGACCCACGCCGGCTACTCCTCACCCTCCCCAACCCCCCTCCGACAACACCGGTGATTTGGATCCCCCTCCATCGGAGGCGGACATCAACGCCACCACCACTTCCGACAACCGGTGGCTTGATCTATGGAGAAACGTCATGGACACGGCCAAGACTGACCCGCTGCGAGTTCCCACGCCTAGGGAGTTGGGGGAGCTGGACCCGCTTCCAGCCTTGGACATCTCCAGGATGGAAGGCCATTTTGATGGACCTGGACCCTGCCTTGCCACCTTCACATGCCGATCTCCTCGCGGAATGCTGGGAACTGCGAACCATGGACACGGATGATCCCATACCGTTCGATCCCAGCTTCTACCACCTCTTGGGACGGGAATCACACGGCATGGTGTTCGCAACCACTTGGTTTCCCCGACCTCATCCTTGGCCAGTTGCTGGCGGAGACCCGGAAGCTGGATCCGGCACGGCCTCCCATCACGCTGTCATGTATGTGCACGGCACCACCCCGGATCGAGTGCGCCGCATGTGCCATGAGAACATGATCCGACCCGCTGCTTGGAGGCCCGAGAACCATGACTACCCGAGCTTTGGATGCTACGCTCAGGCCACCCCCACGGCATGCACGCCCGACACGCTCGGCCAGCTCTTGCAGAACTTTACAATCGGAAAGTCTCAACTCGGCGCCATCGCTTTTGGGGAACTACGCTCCATCAATCAGCACAAAATCCTCGAATCCGGGGGAAGCCACGAGGATCAACACAACGTGCGGCGCCACTTCGCATGCCGCCGAGGCAAAAAGTGGTGCCTTCACTCCAAGTTTGCGATGCTGAGAGGCATCGCGCTGCAGCGCCCGGCTTAGCGGGGCGCAAGTGTACCATCTTCCACCCAACCAGGAAAAGAATTGGTGCACTGTTTGATCGCCTTTTTTCTTTGCTTTGCTGTTCTGCCTTTCTGCGACCGTTCTCTCGCCTTGTGACCTTACCCGCTTGATTCCGCTCACCAGCTTTTGGTTCGAACATTTCCTTTTCCCCCGTGTTTTCGCATGGCTTTCCAACCCCCTCGAGGTTTGGTTCCGATGCTCCAAAGGCAAAACTTACCACCGCAGCCTTCGCCCACGGCATCCCATCATCATGGCATCATGTACGGCAACAACATGGCCGGAAACCCGTGCGGGGCCCTGTCCGGACCTTCCTACGGATGCTCTTCCACGACAGGGACACCGCCAACTACACATCCGACTCCCTGTCAGACCTACGGCCAACCTAGTCCCCATTACCCACCACACCCCGGCCCTCGTCCTCCCTCCTTTGGCGGCTCTCTCCCCCCCCCTCCCGGCGGCAACCCCTTTCCCCCCCCTCCCCCCGGCAACTTCACCCGCCCTCCACCTTCCCCCTCCCCCTCCACCGCCTCGCAAACCAAACCTCCCCCGGCCCTTCGACCCGTCCACTCAGTCCCAACACCAACCGAGTTCAACCCTGGCGACGATCACTACGACACCACCCGCGTCGCGGGGTACGACCTGCCCAAGGTCATAACGCACACCGCGTTTACTCGGCAAATGGGCATCGAGGGACAAGACATCGCTCGCGTCCCCCTCCTCCACCTCATGCACGAACAGTGGAACAGTTGGTGGTTGCGTCACCTCGCCCACGGAGGCGAAGTCCGCATCGTTGTCGCAAAGTCGATGCCGGAATCAGTGTTTGCTGCTGGACTACTCAGCCAAATCCGACAACGGCACCTCGACCTGGACGCCCTCGCCCTCCATGTAGCCACGCAGGAGGGCGCCTCGACCACCAAACCAGCAGCCATGAAGCTACTCACCAACAAGATCTTCGACTTCCTCATCTCCCTCCGACCCACCACTACGGCCGATCCGGCCTCCGCGGCCACCATACTCCAGCTTCAGCAACAGCTTGCTGACGCACACAACCAACTCGCCCAGCAGGCTTCATCCCCCCCCCTCCCCCCCACACCCACCTCATCCAACAAACGCCCAGCCGATCCATCTCAGGCCTCCCTCCTGGACTTCGGCATGAAGCGACCACGGTTGACTACACCTGACGCATCACCGCAGGACGGATCCCCCGCCCTACCCCTGCCCACTCGCATTGCAGACGACTCCCAACCCCCCCCGGCTCCCCCCACCCACGGCGGCAACCCTCCTGCCCCCTCCACCCACGGCGGCACCCCGACCCCTCCCCCCCCCCCTCCCCACCCACTTGGAAGGAGCCCCGCGACTTGCTCCAACCACCTCCCCACGCTTGCCAATGGCTCACCAACAACTTCCCACCCGACCTTTCCGACACCAAAGTCCAGCGATGGATCACCTCCCAGAAAACCAGCAAAGAGGGCAAGCAAGTCCTAAAAAGCTGGTCCAACGACTGCGCAAAATGGGCAACCACACTGGACTCCGACACCAGAGCCCAACTCGAACGAGCCGCTGTGCTATGGGGCATCCCGGTGCGAACCCTATCAAAACTGGGGTCATCGGCCTTGGGCCGCATCCTGGCCGCTGCGAGTCACTTCTACCAGTGACTCTCAACAGCACACCGACAACGACGCACAGCCAGGCAGCACAAATTTTGGCAACACCACTGCTGCCAATTTCTCACTGTCCTCCGTTTCACTCTTCGGTTCTTCCCAACCGATGACGTCACCGCACGTCATTTTTGCTCCTGGCTACTCGCACAGCTTCAGCTACTTGACGTCTGCCATCTCTCCTGTGGTTCCGGCAGACTGAAAGCCCTGCTTACTCGACTTGGCCTGGACAACCCTGCTTCCGATTTCTCTTCTCAGCTTGTCCCTTCAGCGGTTTATCTGAGATTCACCAGCCATCCAAAGTGGCAGACCTTTTTCTACCTCGGAGCCACTCGCACCTCCCTCATGGCACGGGACCACAGCCGACTTCGGAAACTACTCCAAGTTCAGCGACATCATCTGGTCAATGCCGAACTAGCAGTCCGGTGGTGGGCACATTTTGACATTTTCCACCACTACACCTCGGTGCCCATTCACACTGCCGTTCCAGCAACGGACCTATTTGCCACTGAACAGTTCTACATCCAGGAACTGCAACCGTCTCTCAATTTTGGCTTCATCGAGAGACATTTCCGGCCACGCACGGGCTTCACACGCCAATTGGACTTCTCCCAATCCCGGCACATGGGCTTCGCCACCATCTGGCGAAAACGCCGCCGACTACGACTACCCATCGCCCTACAACAGGCCTTCCTGGCCAAGCGCTGGCCTGGATTTGTGGCGATTTTTGGGCGATCTTGGCAGCAACACTCTACGACGATTTGATGCCATCCGTTACATACGGAGCAGAGACTTCCCACCCGCCGCTCTCTATGTCCTTCATCGCATAGCCACACACCTGCCTGAACCACACCACCAGGCATGCCTTTCCGCCATTCGATCCAGTTTACGATTCCGGGGCCTCATTCCACCTGGCCCCTCCAGACCGATGCTTGCACCCTTCCTCGCCCATCCTTCTTTCCGATCCCTGCTTTTAACCCAACTTCGCGGGTTTATTCGATCTACCACTCGCAGCGCTTTACCGTTTCACATGGCACAACCACGCATTGTCTTCAAGGCACATCGGAGACTCTCCAGTGCCTTGTTCTCACATCTCCAGGCAGCAAAAACCTGGAGTCTCGGTGAAACGACCTGCACATGCACCGACCTCGCCCAACGACACCCATCCCTCCCGAAGCATGACGGACACCTTCTTTTCTCCGGTGCAGACACCCATGAGCTGTTCGACTCCGACACTGCCCACATGCTATCCGGATCGATGCGCAACTCCTTCTTTCCTCCACGAGGGGTCTTGATGAGTCGCCTGACCCAGGCATTTCAACACTGGGCCAGGACCAACAACCTACCCGCGCTCGACCCATCAACCCTCACTACTATTGTCGAATTCCATTTCGACCTCCACCTTTCACACACATCACAGTACTTTCTTCACGCCCACGTCCAACGGGCTCTGCATACCCTGGAACCCCTTGTCCGCCATTGCGAAGACCATGCGGACTCCCGACTCATGATCTATTGTCCCGTTCTCTACGGCAAGATGTTGGAAGCCACTTTTGCGGACCCTGCCATCTTCGCCCCTCTGCCGGTCCCTGCCATTGAAATCCACCAACGACTACGAGAAACCATTGTCACCAGATTCCGCGGCCGCTATCCTTGGGCCGTGACCGGATTCGGAAGGCCAGCCAACGCCTACATCCTCCCGAAGAGGAAGAAGAACTGGACCACTGCCCGACCCATCATCAGTTTCATTGGCGCCTTCTTCCGACCCATGCTCGACGCTCTCGCCAAGCTCCTCCACAGCATGGTGGCCACGGCTTGCCCTGACGCGTTTTCAGGTGGCGACCTCTTTGAACTCATGCGGTCCTTGCACGAGTTTCTAAGCCTCGGCCACACCCATTTGGACTACCGAAACCAGGACCTTTCCGGTTTTTTCACCTCCATCGACAAAGACCGCTTCTTAGCAGCCTGGCGACTACTGCTAACCTGGTACCGACAACGACAACCACACTCCTCTACCACACACCTCACAGTGGACACACTTGACACCTCTGCCATCACCCGCGTCTACAACGGACGCCGTCGCCGACACAAACCCACACAACGCACCCTGTGGCTCGACGACATCCCCGAGATTATTCAGGCCACCCTTGACATGCAGATCTTCTCTGTCGGCCTTCGTTCATTCAGGCAAACACGTGGGGCACCGATGGGATCCCCCGCGTCCCCAGCTCTCTGTTTGATGGTGATCGCGGTCGCCGAACAATGTTGGACCAACACTCACACCACATTGGGACTTCGCTCCGTTGAAGATACTCTCCTGCTCCGCTACGTGGACAACAGACTCGTGATCGCAACCCCCAGGTGGCTCTCGACTCCGGCAGCCAACATACTGTGCGACGAACACTTCTGTGGAGGAGACATCTTCCTGGAAACAGAAGCCGCCCTGGACTTCTTGGGGTTCCGACTGAACCTCACAAGCGGCACCATCTCCTTCATTCCCTCGCATGAGAAGCACAACATGCTCTCCGTCAAGTCAGCCGCACCAATGATACATAAGGAATCTGGATATTATTCCAGACGCACGCTGATCAGCCGAGTTTCCTTTCCTGAATTTCAGCGAGATCAGGATCTTGCAATGTTGAAGAGGTTGTACCTCCAACACGGTTTCACCTTACAAAGAGAAGAAAAACCGTCCTTTGCGAAACCACACTGGTTTTCTTCTCTGCCTTTGCATCCTGACAGATTTGACCTGATTTTCGTGCCGCAGCTGTTTGACTGTTTGACCAAAATCCGTTGTGAGCATGGATACCAACACAGCACGCCAGCTGCTCCAAGACTTCGAACTCATCCTTGGCATTGCCCAACAAGGCATCGCCACCATCCGCGAGTTCACTGAGAGTCCGACTGCCGAACCTGATTTGGCACCGGAGGCTACGCTCAACCCCGCCATTGAGGACCTGACCAACTCACCACCAACACCCCTCCTGGCCCCCCTCGAGGACCTCTTTGAGCCACCTCCTGATGCTCCAGATGAACACCTTCCCACTGATCACGACGAACAATTCCCTGATCATTGGACCCCGCCCACTCCTCCTCCGTCTTCTCCCGACAAAAAACGAGCTCGCCGCACACGTGATTTGGCCTCCTCACGATCTACGGCATCCAAACCTGCTCGTGGACCACGCGAAGCTACCACATCGACCAGGACTGATGCCTCTACTGAGGCCGAACCTGAAGCCTCGCAGCCTTGGACTGAGGGAGAGATTGAACTCCTCCGTTCCCTTAAGACCAATTCCAAAGCCAAGTATGCGTGGTCAGTCATCGCCACAAGACTTTCTCGCACAATTGATGCTTGCAAGACTCAATGGGCCTTGCACAAGTGATGTCGCCCCAGTTGGGGCTCCGTGTGTGTGAAGCGTCCTGGAGCACGGACGGAAATTCCACATTGCAGGGGGACTGGAGCCGATTTGCCTATCCAGTCCAATGAAGCTACGGCATTTCGGTGGATACCGGATCTGATCAATCCGGCGTACCTGCCTATTTCCTGACCCTCTTTCCTGATTCTTTTTGCGGTTTCTGTTTGTCGCTGTTGCTTCCTGTTCGGTGTCGATGTTGTGACCTGTTGATTTGCATTTGCATTCAAGCATTTTTACTGACTGCGTTTTGCATCTCGGCTAGTGAAGCCTCTCGAGATAAGTGTGTGTGTGTGTGTGTGTGTGCGTGTGCGCGCGCGTAGCTGTGCATGTGCGGGTGAGTGTGTGGGTTTGTGGGTGTTTGCTTGCTTGTTGCAGCGCCAACCGTTTCGCGTGTGCTCATGCGCACGTGTTTGCTCCAAGGATGTGGACGCTGCGACTGCACTCCGCCGCTTGGCAATAGTGCCGGCCATTTGACAGCTCTGCGTCCGCGGCTCATGGAATACACTGCTTCAAAGGTGGCCCCCCTTCACAGTGCATCTTCAATTGATTTGCTGCTGCCACAAAATAATGATCCCTGGCAGGGGATGTTTTTATTCCAACTGCGAAGCTGCCCAGCCACTGCTGAACCTAATTTACACCAAACAATTTTCTGCCACCTCGGACTGCAGTCGTATTGGGGTCTCTCCAAAATAGTTTGCGTTCTACAGACCAACTTTGTTTTGCATTTAATTGTTGACCTGACATACCATCAAGTCTTGCCTTGAGCGATGCCAATGAAATTCCGTACTTGGCACATTACGACGCTGGTAGATTTGGTGCTTGTCAATAGAGGGAGCAGCAACCATTTACCCCCCCGAAGATTATGTATACGTCCGTCTTTGCCAGGAGAATGTTTACTTTAGCTGGCACTCCTCTTTTTTTAAGGGGTGCTGATACCAGTTGTTAACGGGAAACCGAAGATCAAAGGGACACCACCTGACACATTGGACGCCGGGGGCTGAAAATACCCTTTTCGGCCGAGTTTTTCGCCTGAGGAATGAGTGCTCAGTACGTTCAATCCAGCTGTTGCAGGAGCGGGGTCTTGGGCTTCGGGTAGCAAGGGACTGAGGCTCAATTCCTGGAAAACCTGGACTTTAGTCACTTTTCGGGCTTGGGCCATTTTTGGCGGTAAATAGCAAGTTTGGTTGCTTTGTGGCCAATCCACTCAGAAGGGTAATTTCCCCCCTCCCTTCCAGGACCCTTCTTTCCACATCTGTCAGAAACCCGCGGGGGTGGGGTGGAGCGGCGGGAAAGGTTGTTTTGGCAAGAACGATGGAACAGAATGGGGGCATGTCCCGTTCGGGCGATCCATAAATAGATTCACCTAGGTGATGGGCCTGGAGGAAGCACAGTGTCTGAAAATCACCCACTTCGGGACATCTACTTCGCCCAGGAAGTTTTGGCTTGGCGTGACCCATCCTCATGCGGGGCGATGGTTGAAGAATGGCCATTTAAGCGTAAGGTGCTCGGCTAGAGTTTCTATGCGCAGGCTTTGGTTGGAGCCTTTTGCTGAGACGACACTTCAGCTGTGCTGAAGCCGGACAACCTGCAAGCTTTCTTAACTTGTGCTGGCGTCTGTTTGCGTGTGTGTGTGTGTGTGTGTGTGAGTGTGTGTGTGTGTGTGTGTGTGCGCGCTGGTGTGTGTGTGTGTGTGTGTGTGTGTGTGTGTGTGTGTGTGTGTGTGTGTGTGTGTGTGTGTGTGCCGCGCGCGCGCGCTGGCATGTGTGTGTGTGTGTGTGTGGGTGCGTGTGCGTGTGCGTGTGCGTGTGCGTGTGCGCGCGCGCGTGCGTGCGTGCGTGCGTGCGTGGGTGGGTGGGTGGGTGGGTGGGTGTGTGTGTGTGTGTGTGTGCGTGTGAGTGTGTGTGTGTGTGTGCGCGCTGGTGTGTGTGTGTGTTTGCGTGTGAGTGTGTGTGTGTGTGTGCGCGCTGGTGTGTGTGTGTGTTTGCGCGCGCTGGCATGTGTGTGTGTGTGTGGGTGCGTGTGCGTGTGCGTGTGCGTGTGCGCGCGCGCGCGCGTGCGTGCGTGCGTGCGTGGGTGGGTGGGTGGGTGGGTGGGTGGGTGTGTGTGTGTGTGCGCGTGTGCGTGTGCGTGATTTATGGGGGGACGCCCCTGGATGTACCTGCCTTTTTGTGTTGTGTGGCAGCTGTTGCTTCGCATTGACAAGTCTTGCTAGAGGCGCATAAGCCTGCTGGCCTGTCGAGTTTTCCGGCGCCCAATGGCGCAATCGAAGAAGCTGAGCTCTCACGTTTTCACGTTTTAACATTGTAAATCTTTGAGCGGTTTGATGACGCCACTGTGTTTGCTAAATGGCCCTCCTTTTCCTATCGGGACGACCTCTGGAATTGGTGGCCAATTGGCCTTTAATTTGTAAACGATTGCACAGTTTGACGACGCCCCTGTGTTTCCTACATGGCCCCTCGGTTTTTAAATCGGGAAGACCGAGCCTCAGGAGCACGTGGTCACCAGTGACGCAGTAATTTTGTAAATCGTTGAACAGTTCGACGACGCCACTGTGGTTGCTAAATGGCCCAACCTGCAGGTCCCGCCAAAGCGGCTGTCTGAAGACAGCTCTACGGCGTGACTTGCCTTTAAATTGACTATGCCCCTAACCCTAACTTGCCCCGCAACCCCCGCAGATCATCCGAGCTTTGTGCCGGATTGGGTAACAAGCGTGTGTGTGTGTTCGCTGGTGTGTGTGTGTGTGTGTGTGTGTGTTTGTGTGCGCTGTGGTGTGTGTGTGTGCGCTGGTGTGTTAGTGTGTGCGCGCTGGTGTGTGTGCATGTGTGTGTGTGCGTGTGCGCTTGTGTGTGTGTGTGTGTGCGTGCGTGCGTGCGTGCGCGCGCTGGTGTGTGAGTGTGTGCGCGCGCTGGTGTGTGCGTGTGTGTGTGTGTGTGTCTTGTGTGCGCTGGTGTGTGTGTGTGTGTGTGTGCGTGTGTGTGTGTGTGTGTGGTGTGTGTGTGTGTGTGCGTGTGTGCGCGTGTGCCCGCGCTAGTGTGTGTGTGTGTGTGCGCGCGCGCTGGTGTGTGTGTGTGCGCTGGTGTGTTAGTGTGTGTGTGTGTGCGCGCGCCGATGTGTGCATGTGTGGGCGTGTGTGTGTGTGTGTGCGTATGTGCGTGTGCGTGCGTGTGTGCGTGTGTGCGTGTGTGCGTGTGTGCGTGTGCGTGTGCGCGTAGCGCGTGCGCGTGCGCGTCGGCGCGTGCCGCGCTGTGCGCAGCTGCGAGCGGGGCGAGCGTGCGTGCGTCGTGCGTGGCGTGCGTGTGTGTGTGTGGAGTGTGCTGTGTGTGTGTGTGTGTGTGTGTGTGTGTTGGTGTGTGTGGTGTCTGTGTGTGTGTGTGCGTGTGTGCGCGTGTGCGGTTTGGCTGTGGCACGTGTGGTGCGTGTGCAGGTATGGCGGTGTGTGCGTGTGTGTGCGTGTGTGTGCGTGCGTGCGTGCGTGCGTGCGTGCGTGCGTGCGTGCGTGCGTCCGTGCGTGCGTGCGTGCGTGCGTGCGCGCGTGTGTGTGTGTGTGTGGGTGGGTGTGTGTGTGCGTGCGTGCGTGGGTGGGTGGGTGTGTGTGTGTGTGCGTGTGTTTGTGTGCTTGCGCTGGTGTGTGTGTGTGTGTGTGTGCGCGCTGGTGTGTGCATGTGTGTGTGTGCGTGCGCTGGTGTGTGCATGTGTGTGTGTGCGTGCGCTGTTGTGTGTGTGTGCGCGCGCTGGTGTGCTTGTGTGTTTGTCTGTTTGTGTGTTTGTTTTTGTTTGCGTGTGCGTGTCTCTTTGTGTGTGTGCTTGCAAGTGTTTTCTGAGGATTCCCCTGGAAATTCCGACGCAGAATGGCTTTCCATGGCTTCTTAGGTGCGAAGCGGATTTTGGTCCACCCACAGTATGTTGGCGCCCGATTGCTTGGAACCGCATGGCGTGTTTTCCATTCCTCGAGGATGCCGCGCATACCAGTGAGCCTGTGCCCAAGAGGGAAGAGGGACGTAGATCAATATCTCACTTCCTGAGTTCATGCACTTTAAACTTTTTGGGAAGACCATTTGAGTGGTAAATAAACAGTTTGATTTTTTTGGGCCACCCGCGAGATATGTAGATGCGTGAAAATAGGGGGACCTCAAAGATGATGGCTTCAATAGCCCCCCCCAAAAAGATGGTTGTCCTTTCAGCTTCCCCGGAAACCAACGCTGAAAAGGGCTTTTTACTTGTATATCTAATGTACATCAAACATATCGCAGAGTTTGATGGAGTAATTATGCAGTCTCATGCGAAGCATTCATGAAATGTGACAGATCGTGTTTCCACACGGATAAAATCGGGCACGTTGCGTATGGGCGACTCTATTTATGAAACTCTTCGAAAGAGACAACATGCACAGCGATATACAGCGATCTTAAAACGTGCCAGCCAAGAAAGGGTCATCAGTCGAAGTGGCATTGACCACATTCGCATTTCGTTGCGACGTATCCGTGCACGTTTGGATTCTGGTTCATCACCACAAGAAGACCTGAGGCCCCAACAGCATCCCCAAGCTCTGCTGGGACATGCTGGGCCTGTTGCTGATTTGCACGGCACTGAGTCACGGTGGTGTTACAGGTGTGCGCGGGCGGACGAGATGAATCTGCAGATAATTTGCTGGGGATCGCCAAGTTTCCCGCATTTTCATATCAGAAGGCCGGTGTGTTTCCACTAAGTCACATTGTCACTTGTTTGGGGCGCTGAGTTGCGCACACCGAACTTGCTATGCATTGCACCTGATGTGATCCACCAGATTAGTTCGACCAACACCGTTTGGGCCAGAAGAAGAACATGAATCATGAATCATGAAATCATGAAGTCATGAAGTCATGAGTCATGATTCATACATAAGTTATGCATGTATGGAATTCCTAAACTAGAATAATAACTACAGTAAATTCTGAAGAAGTGAGAAATGTATCAATTCCACAGGCCATTGGGCCTAAAGGTTCAGAAGCCGATCCCACTAGTGTCGCGATGAGAGTAGCCGAGTTCGGGCAGGACAAGGTTTTAGCGCCAAACTTCATTTTGTTGGTGGGGTGGCCAGTCATTGCTAGGAGTCATGCAAGGAGTCATTGCTAGGAGCCATTGCTAGGAGTCATTGCTAGGAGTCATTGCTAGGAGTCATTGCTAGGAGTCATTGCTAGGAGTCATTGCTAGGAGTCATTGCAAGGAGTCATTGCAAGGAGTCATTGCTAGGAGTCATTGCTAGGAGTCATTGCTAGGAGTCATTGCAAGGAGTCATTGCTAGGAGTCATTGATAGGAGTCATTGCAAGGAGCCATTGCAAGGAGTCATTGCTAGTGCAAGGAGTCATTGCTAGGAGTCATTGCTAGGAGTCATTGCTAGGAGTCATTGCTAGGAGTCATTGCTAGGAGTCATTGCTAGGAGTCATTGCTAGGAGTCATTGCAAGGAGTCATTGCTAGGAGTGATTGCTAGGAGTCATTGCTAGGAGTCATTGCTAGGAGTCATTGCTAGGAGTCATTGCTAGGAGTCATGCAAGGAGTCATTGCAAGGAGTCATTGCTAGGAGTCATTGCTAGGAGTCATGCAAGGAGTCATTGCTAGCAGTCATTGCTAGGAGTCAGTCATTGCTAGGAGTCATTGCTAGGAGTCCTTGCTGGGAGTCATTGCTAGGAGTGATTGCTAGGAGTCATTGCTGGGAGTTGAGTCATTGCAGGGAGTCATTGCTAGGAGTCATTGCTAGCCAAGGAGTCATTGCTAGGAGTCATTGCTAGGAGTCATTGCTAGGAGTCATTGCTAGGAGCCATTAAGGAGTCATTGCTAGGAGGAGTCATTGCTATTGCAGCAGTCATTGCGTCATTGCAAGGAGTCACTGCTAGGCTAGGAGTCATTGAAAGGGGGTCATGGAGTCATTGCTAGGAGTCATTGCTAGGAGTCAATGCAGGGAGTCATTGCTAGCTTCCTTTTTTTTTCTCTCTGCAGCTGGTCCCGCAGCCTTTTCTTCCAAGCTCGCACCCACTCCTTGCTGGACACGCCCCCCCCCCCCCCCGGCCTCAGCCTTGGGGGGGGGGGGGGCGTGTCCCCGTGTTTTTTCTTTTTTTTTTGTTTTCTCCTTTTCTCCTTTTCTCTCTCGCTCCCTTTCTCCTTTTTCTCCTTTTCTCCTTTTCCCCTTTTTCTCCTTCTCTCTCTCTCCTACCCTTTTTCCCCCTCAGTCCTTGTTCCTGCCAGGCACAGGACAAGGTGTCCCCAGGGGTTTTTGTTGCTTGCTTGCTTGTGTGTTTGTTTCTTTCTTTCTTTCTTTCTTTCTTTCTTTCTTTCTTCCTTCCTTTCTTTCTTTGGTTTTGTTTTGTTAGCTAGTTAGTTTGTTTGTTTGTTTGTTTGTTTGTTTGTTTGTTTGTTTGTTTGTTTGTTTTGTTTTGTTTGTGTGTTTTTTTGTTTTGTTTTGTTTTGTTTGTTGTGTTTTGTTTTGTGTTGTTTAGTTAGTTAGTTAGTTGGTTAGATCGTTAGTTAGTTAGTTAGTTTGTTTGTTTGTTTGTTTTTGATTGTTGTTTGTTAGTTAGTAGCCACCCACCACCAACCACCAACCACCACCCACCACCCACCACCAACCACCAACCACCCACCGCCCACCACCCACCACCAACCACCCACCACCCACCACCAACCCCACCACCAACCACCAACCACCCACCACCAACCACCCACCACCCGCCACCCACCACCTCACCAACCACCCACCACCAACCACCCACCACCCACCACCAACCACCCACCACGCACCACCAACCACCCACCACCTCACCAACCACCCACCACCAACCACCCACCACCCACCACCAACCACCCACCACGCACCACCAACCACCAGCCACCCACCCACCACCCACCACCCACCACCCACCCACCACCACCAACCAACCACCACCCACCACCCACCACCAACCACCCACCACCCACCACCAACCACCAACCACCCACCACCAACCACCAACCACCCACCAACCACCCACCACCAACCACCCACCACCCACCACCAACCACCAACCACCCACCACCAACCACCCACCACGCACCACCAACCACCAGCCACCCACCACCCACCACCCACCCACCACCCACCCACCACCACCGACCACCCACCACCAACCACCAACCACCAACCACCCACCACCGACCACCCACCACCCACCAACCACCAACCACCAACCACCAACCAACCATTAATTTAACTCCAGCCCTCACCCTGCTGCTCTCTCCTCCTGGTGCCAGGACGGCCTTGGTGCTCCTGTCTGTTTGTCTGTATCTCTCTGCTTGTCCCCCACCTGCCCTGCGGCGTAGCCAGAAAGGACCGCCGCTGAGTAACCAACAAAAAAGTTGCCCAGCTGTCTGTAGGAGATCTGGGAGGGGGACATACAGGTTCAACCCCCCCCCAGTGAGGGCTGGAGGGCCCTTGAAAGGGGCCACCCCACCTCCAAAAAAAAGGACTGGAAAAGGTGGTGTGTGATTCCCAACTAGGCCCTGGAGTGCCCCCCCACGCAAAGCAGGAGCAGGGCTTGACCCCCATTGCCCTGCAAAAGGGCAAGGATGGTGGGGGTGGCTTACATGCTTGAGCAGGAGCATAAGAGGTTCTCCAAGTGCTACGCAGGGAGCACTGGAAGATCCAATGCTGTGAGATCTGGGATAGTGCATGGCAAGGGTTTTTAAACCCAAGGGCAGTGGAAAGGGTCTGGACTGGCAGGGCAGGGCTCCCTTCTCTTAAGGAGAAGGACAGCTGCCTTTTACAGGATTGTGCAGATCCTTCTACTTGGGTGTGAGAACTTACACCCAGCTTTTTGGTCCCCTGGCTTGGCTGATTGGATGGCTGCTGGGAGAGGCTGCAGCAGGCCCTGCTTAGCAGGCCTGAGGCATGAGCCACCAGGTGACACATGAGTGAAGCAGAATGAACACAGCAGACATGAATAAAGAGCCAGACATGAATGAAGAGCCAGACATGAATGAAGCAACATGATGTGTTTTTTTGGCCTAAATCCAACGCAGCCCTTGTAGCAAGCCCCTACCTGACCGCTGGGCCACCAATTGGTGGTGACCAACAGATACATGGACAAGTCAGAATCTTACAAGAAATCAGCATGATTAAGCATGGACCAAGGATTCAAAGCTGTTTTCATAGAAATTGGTGGCCAGACTTTCCATTGCCTTTGCCATTTTTGCTTTCCCAGACTCTGGAAAGTGGCCAGCTGTGGTGTGATGTGTTAAGCTGGAAAAAACAATTTCAAACTTAAATTCTGGTTGAACTATAAAGCTGTTGCTTTTTGTGCAAGATGCTGGCCACTTTCTCTGCTCAGGAATGTAAGCATATGGGGGCTATGGGCTATGGTGATTGAAGACAAGAAAGTGTTTTGAGCCCATTGCCCCCCTAGCTTGTGCGTGATGCTTGAGGCAGCTCCCTGGAAAAAGGAATGAATATATAAAAGAATGATAAATATGATGTAATTATAAAGAATGAATAAATGGATAATAAATAAATGAATTGATAAGTTGAAGATAGAGACAGACAGACAGACAGACAGACAGACAGACAGATAGACAGACAGACAGAC
Organism: Effrenium voratum; assembly: GCA_963377175.1. NCBI lineage: Eukaryota > Dinophyceae > Suessiales > Symbiodiniaceae > Effrenium > Effrenium voratum. Next base: position 896,770 of record CAUJNA010003694.1, on the reverse strand, counting down.
AGACAGACAGACAGACAGACAGACACACCCACACACCCACACACCCCACACACACCCACACACCCCACCACACACCCCCACACCCCCACACACCCAACCACACACCCACACACACACACACACCAAACCCCCACACACACACAGCCACACACACCCAACTGCCCTCACCCTTTAAGTTGGTGGTGGGTGGTTTCTTAGCACACAGCAGGCCCTTTAATTTCATTTTTTTAGCACCAAACTTCATCTTGTTTAATTTCAACGGAGGGCCATTTTTTTAAAGAATCTTTTTCGTTTTGTTTTTAGGAATTATTTTTGTTTTTCAGGGTCGGTGGCTTTTCGGCTTTTTGGCTTTTGTGGCCTTTACGTGGGTTTTTGTGGCTTTTGTGGCTTTTCATTTCGCATCATCTGCATTCACAGTTCCTCTCTTTTCGCATCCTCTGCATTGCCAGTTCCGCTGCGGCAGGTGGCTTTTTGGCTTTTTGGCTTTTTAGCTTTTTGGCTTTTGGCGGCTTTCTGGCTTTGGCTTTTCGCATCCTGATGCTTTCCCAGTTGGTTTTTGGCCTTGGCTTCCTGCCAAGTTCCTCTCTGGGCCCCCCGCCACTCCCCTTTCGATTAAAATGCACGCCTAATTGAATCATCACTTTTTCGATCATCATGCGACAGCTACTTTTTAGACTCTTTGCCCCTATTTTTTCGATCATCATGGGGGGGGGGTCTTCCGTTTTACAGGGATTAGTTTGCCCGTAATTGAATCCTCACTTGTACCATGAGGCCTTGCCGCAGAGGAACTGATGACCCCCCTGCTGTTTTTTTTTGTTTTTTAATAAGTATTTTTTTGGCCCTAATTGAATCATCACTTGTTCAATCATCATGGGGGGGGGGGCGGCAGCCCCCAACCCCCCCATTTTTCTGGACTTTTTGCCCTTTGATCACACTTTTCGATCATCATGGGGGGGTTGCTTTAATGAATCATCAACTTTTTTCAATCATCATGGAGGGAATTGCCGCCCCCCCCCCCCTCGTTTTAGGTGTTTTACAGGGATTAGTTGCCCCTGTTTGAATCCTCACTTGTACCATGAGGCCTTGCCGCAGAGGAACTGACTCTTTTCATCACTTCTTCAATCATCATGGGGGCGCTGCCGCCCCCCCCAACCCCCCCGCTATTTGTTGGACTTTTTGCCCCTAATTGAATCATCACTTTTTCGATCATCATGCGACCGCTCCTTTTTAGATTCTTTGCCCCTAATTTTTCGATCATCATGGGGGGGGCTGCCGCCCCCCCAACCCCCCCGCTATTTTTTAGACTTTTTGCCCCTGATTGAATCATCACTTTTTCGATCTACAGGGATTAGTTTGCCCGTATTTGAATCCTCACTTGTACCATGAGGCCTTGCCGCAGAGGAACTGTGACCCCCCCGCTGCTTTTTTATATATTTTTTTGGCCCTAACTACGTTTTAGGTGTTTTACAGGGATTAGTTTGCCCGTATTTGAATCCTCACTTGTACCATGAGGCCTTGCCGCAGAGGAACTGACCCCCCCCCCCCCCCCACTTTTTTTTTAAAATATGTATTTGTTTTGGCGCTTTTTGAATCATCACTTCTTCAATCATCATGCGGGGGGCTGCCGCCACGTTTTAGGTGTTTTATGGATTAGTTTGCCCGTATTTGAATCCTCACTTTTACCGTGGGATGCGGGAAGCCAATTTGCTGGTGATGCTGGGGATGTTGGCTGGACATGCGGGGGATGTTGAAAACGATGCTGATGATGTTGACGGACTGGCGTAAAATACGTACATTTCGCGAGAAAATGCTGTAAATTACAGCAGTAGCTCCCAAAATAAATCAAAAAAAAACCAAATTAAATCTCGACCCAATTTCAACTTCTCCAGCACCAAACTTCATCTTGGAGCTTAACCTGGTGCTTGCCATGGCTGGAGCTTAAGCACCTGGTGCTGGCCGTGCTTGTTCAATGGGATCACAAATTTGGGGACTCGAATCAGTCGGATTTGGCAATGACTCTCAGGGTGGTCCAAAGGCCTGCGTGGTCGCAACGTTGCTTGAAACTCCATGCTGAAAGCGCGGGCTGGTTTCTCCGTTCTGCCGATGGTTTTACCATGCTTCAATGCTCACGGAGCGATCCCCGGATTAGAGGCATCTGCATCCCAGTTGACTGTACTAGATCTAGATCCCACAGCGGACCCTTGTACTGAATCATGCCCGGTAACCCCCGTTCCCCGTGCGATATCATTTCCCAGGTGTCCAAGCCCGGAGTTTTGCTGGGGGGCTCAAAACTCTTGTTTGAACTGCAAGTTGAGCTGGTTCAATGGAGAAGGCTTATTTGGCGTAGGTGTGTTGCAAATTCGAGTGTCATGTCGAGCTGCACTAGCAAAGTAGGATTCAACCTGCAAACAGGCATCAGCAAAGCAATGTTGTTCATGTTTGTGAAAGAGGGAGGAGCCTATCTTGGTACCAAGACCTGAATTCGGGAGTTTTTGGACCCATATGGGTGTGTGTCTGGAAATACGGCACCCCTAAAAATGATGGGTTTCGTTTTGGTTTCCCTTTACCCCAAACACGATGCCATCAACAAAGACACACCCCATGCAAGGGGCTGGCGTTTGTGAGGCGAAGGAAGATCCTTGTTTTTTTTTTTGCGAGTTGGCTGCGGGTCAAAAATGGGGTAACCCCAAAATGGCTTGCCCTGTTAGGTGTGGTCCAATTCCTGGTGTGGTTAATAAATGGAACCATGGTCCGATTTTCCTGGTTTCATTTTGACAGAGCCACACCCAGTTGGTCCATTTTTTGCCGCTTGAGGTTGGGACGTCTTCTACATCCCCTTGACCGTTTTAGATCTGCGCCAGGCGCGAAGCTACGGTCTGGAAAAAGGGCGAGAGGCATGTGTGTATATATATACATATGTTATGTATATATATATATATATATACACATATGTATACATGATATGTTTGCATTGAATTATTATATGTGCGTACATGCAAGTCTGAGTGGTCCGAGTGTCAGCATTCTGCCAGGCATTGTTCCTTTTCAAGTCTACTCCCGTCGGATCTCTGGGCTGGCGTATGGAGTCGGACCCCGATCGTTCCACGCTCCTTTGGTTATATTGCTTCGGAGTCAGAACAAGAGCCATGAGTTTGTTTTGATGCGCACGACTTTTATGCTGAAGAAGCTCCCCCTTGCTATGGCTCCTTGTTGCTTAGAGAGACGGTTCAGCAGAGGGTATGCAGTCTTGGGCCTGTAGATCGAACATTTTGAAGCGTGGCCTCCTCGAGATTCGCGATATTCCGCTTAACTTCTTTACGTGGCAGGAGGCTTCGGTTCCCCTCAAGTTTTCTGCTAGCTTGGACAGACCTTGTTACCAAGAAACGAGTGGCTAAGTGGCAAAGGTAAACCTGGCCTGTGTTTAGCTACAGGAGGAAGACATGAGGCATTCAGGTCCACGAGGCATCACCTCACACAAAAAGAAGCAGGGCAGGCGGGCGGACGGGTTTTCTCAAACTTCGGAAATATGGCTAAGAATTATCTGCTTTTCGTCTTTATATAATTGACTCGTTCTGGGTTTCCCTTATGTACCCCAACTCATTTTACTTACTCCCTTTGCTCCGTTGACTCATGGTGTATCCAGTGTTCGGAAATCCGGCGGTGAAGCCTGAAGACGAGCTTCTGGTCCTTTGAAGGAGAGATGCGCTGCCATACTGCGCCTGTTTGATCGCCGGACAAAGTGCTTCTTCCCTTCACGCACGCCGGGCAACCAGTGCAAGTTTGCTTCAGATTTCGGGTTCTTCCTTGCGAATCTGGAGGCGCTTCAGGAATCTAGGCGGAGTTTCTTTGGTCAGGTTTCAGGTTCACTCCCAAGACCTGAAGGTTCCCAACTCGGGTCAGACGGATTGCGGTCCTTTCTGCCGGCTCCTCACCTGTCGCTTTCTCGGGACGAGCCGCAGGTGCTCTTCACGGACATGATGGACTGGATCACGTTGCTCTTCTGGACCTTCGACGTCTTCGTGTCCTTTGTGTGCCCAAGCGGGACTTAAAGCCGCGAAGCGTGCAGCATTTGTTTGATTTCTCCAGTGGCAAAGGACAGATTTTGCAGTTGCGTGCAGGCCTAGCGTGTGGCACCTTCAACAGAGTAGGACATCGCACGTGAGTAGTATATGCAATGCACTGATTCTTTGTGATTGTCTATGGATGCAGTTTCTTTAAGAAAGAGAGCAGGAGAGAGACGGAGAGTTGTGTTTCCCCTTGCATTGACTTGCGCATGTTTGTTAAGAATGATTGTGCTGCCAGGCACACGTGTGTGTGTGTGTGGAACACGGGTATCTTTGGGAGTATCACTTCAATGGATGCAGAAACATGTGTGAGGCATGGTGATTATTGACGCTGAACAAAATTGCAGGGGATTTCATCCTGACAAGTCTAGGCAAGCCAGTATGATTAGTGGGAAATTTGCCGGTTCATTGTTTGCCTCCATATATATATATATATAGCGTGTACAAAATGGCTCCCTGTGAAACTCAGCAGCCAGTCGAATCACTGGAGATGATTTAACCATGCTTAGAGAATGCTTAGACCATTCGGGTCGAAACAAGTGAACCGAGTTATGAGAATGACGAGACCTTTCTGCTGGGTTCCGCTTTGAAACCCATGCAGCATGCGGGTCTTATTCTGTTGGACCTTGTGACCGATTGAGCAAGGCGTTATTTGTTTCCTTGTCCAGTTAGGCCTCAATCTCGCTAAGACCAAGCGTCTTGGGTGCTCAGTTGGAGGCCCTCCAACAAGCTTCAAAGAATAACCGGTTCGCGCCGCAAGCAGCAAGCAGTTGCGAGCGACAACAAGTGGAAAGACGGTGACTCTGGACCCGCAACGGGGTTGAGATCTGTTTCATGGGCTGTTGGCGCGGAGTTTGCTTCTAGAACAAGGGGAATGAGTTCAGGGCGGGAGACGTTCCCCCCGTCCAAAGAAGAACTGGTTGCATGGTGCCATTGCCCTCTCCATTTTCCTTCTCCGTCTCCTGAGGGTGTAGCAAGTCTGCTGGGAACAATATGCTACACCAAGCAACACACCTGACACTCACACTCCCTGTCGCACGAGCGTTACACATTGAAAGAGTCCGGGATCATGCACTTTGAAAGTCCTAACGCAATGCATATTACCCCATTGACAGCTGTTGGCGCCTGTTGCAGCTGAAGCCCCTTTGGGCAATTTATCTATAGCGGTGAAAACAGGGTGATCCCCAAAAGGTCAGAACTTAGGGCCCCCCCCCAAAAGAAACAAAAAGACAACATCCCCCCCAAAAAAAGCAAGGCTTCCGTTTTCTTTTTTGGTTTCTATGTTAGAACCACTCCACAGTTGTCGACGCCTCTGAACACCACCCAGGTCCGGCTTCTTCCGGCAGGGCGAGTTGGTCATGAATCTCCGCGCGATTGCAGCATCTTGGCAGGGGGTTGCACACTGAACAGCCAGTTCCAAAAGGTGCCCAGCTGCTGAAGAACATTTTGTTTTGGGTATTTGTTTGTTTTTTTTTCCCGGGGGGCTTAAGCAAATGGACGCAACGGTTTCAACATAGGGGGGCTTGGCCTTCGGCTGGTGATTATGTGGAGGCTTGGTGTGGAATCGTTTGTTGGTAGCAAAAGCGTGAGAGTTTCGCGAATTGAATTCCTGTTTGAAGGGTTCCGAAAGGACAATGTGTTTGGCGCCCGTTTAGATTCAGTTACTCCCTGGCAATGATTTGTAGGTTGTATTCGACGCTTAATTTAATTAGGATACCCACATACGGACAACGGACAGTTCTACTGGTAGTTAGTCGATGGTGAGGTTTGGGAGGACATGGAGGTTCCTAGTTTTGCCGCTTTCCCTGCAAAAGATGAGGGACTACGAATTAAGACATTCGCAAGTTATGTTGACCGTGGCTCATGAACATAGCAGCAATGCTTTGTCTTACAACCATTTCAGGATGCTCACACCATTGGCAAATAGGAGGCGACATCGCATGCTGACGAAGCTCTGAGGGAAATCTCACGGCTCCGCTGGGGCACTAAATCACAAGTTCTGTAGCTCCCAGCCTGCACGAAGCAGGTGCCCCAATTATTGTGATCAGCACACCAACGCTTGCACTTTCCTGGCATTTGCTGGTGTTTCATGAACTTTGATGTCTGTGTTTGCAGCCGGAAGCAAATGGAGCAGTATATCAAACAGGCAAGCGCCACACTTGGACAGCGCTGGTTTCATTTTCAGCGTTCACACCTCTTGAGCCTGCTCTGGCCTTCAACTGCAACCCTCGGTTCACTGAACAAAATGTGGGAATGAATGAAACGTGCTGTTTAGACGGTAAGCAATCAGACATATTCACACTGTATCCATTTGCCATTTTTAAGGGAGAGCGGACCTGGGGGTACACGCACCAGTAGGTCCTTGGCCTGGAGATCCCTTATTTCAGGTTTGTGTTGCCTTCGCCGGAGTAACTCTGCAAAGCTGGGTGCAGCCAGAAGCTTCTTCGGCCGCAAACAGGATTGAACAGCTTGATCAACTAGAAGGAGCACCACGGAACGGATTTCAACAGGGAAACTACGAACGTAAATCCTTCGTCTTGGATCCCTCAGGTCAACTATCTCTCCACCTGGTTTCTGGTTGACCTCATCGTCGTGGTTCCTGACGCTCGGCCGAAACGGACACCTCTCGGACGCGAAGACCGTCGGTTTGGAGCCCTGCAAAACCGAGTTATCCCCACCCCCTTAAAAATGGAATTGGGGAGGGGG